>OX244260.1:39868620-40468620 GCA_945867215.1 Epinotia demarniana | reverse complement strand
CACCCACAACACATAGTACCGCAGCCAGATTTGCAGCCACGATGGTCCAAGAGGCTTAATTGTGACCAATTTGCCGTAACTGCCGACCATTGTGGAGCCCAACTCTCTTTGGAATGAAATAAGGAAATGGAAGAAGCGGATGGTCGCCTTGTTTGGCATTTGGCATGCTAAAGATATGGTTGTGCATGAAGCAACTCACGTTGTACTGCGATCTTCGGACACAGATGTATTGGTGTTGTTGATTTCATAATTTAATCTCTTAATATGCACGGCCACGTATCGGAGTTTTTTACCTGTGATTGTTAATAACCATAATTCATCAAGGCCTTCATCTAGTAAGAGATTAAAGACCGGCTGAAGATGGTAGAATCGTTTCCTCTAAACCTGAGATTCTGGGTGAGATAGAGCGCTTTAACGGACAGCTATATACGACAACGCGCAGACCCGAAGTTAGTCAGGCGGAAGACCCTAGAGCTAGACTAACCCGACACTATACCGACGACATCCCGGCCGGACATCAGCCTGTACGAGATTGTAATGGCTCTTAAACAGCTCAAGAACAACAAAGCACCCGGTGAAGACGGAATAACAGCCGAACTTCTGAAGGTGGGTGGAAAACCGGTCGAAACCCATCGAAGTGCTGTCACTATGTCAGTCCGACTCCAGGACCAGAACTCGAAACCTATTCCGCTGCAGCGGGGAGTCAGGCAAGGAGATGTTATTTCTCCAAAACTGTTCACCGCTGCACTGGAGGACATTTTCAAGACTCGAATCTGGACTGGAGAAGGCTAGACATCAACATCAACGGCGATAATATCACTCACCTTCGGTTTGCTGACGATATAGTAGTCTTGGCTGAGACCATGGAGGACTTAAGTACGATGCTTGATGACCTCAGTAAAGCTTCCGAGCGAGTTGGTCGCCGCGCCGAAAGTAATTATTATTCTTTCGTAAATCAGCACCAGGGAAAAACGTGCTTTATTTTAATATTTTTTTATTCATTAAAATTATTTTCATACATTTAACATTCAAATGAGAGCACAATTTAACTTAAATATTTCGTAAACTATGAAATATATTCATGTCTTTTTTACAAGCTTTTATTTATACACTTTTTATTAACCCAGTTATAAACTTAAGTATTAAAACATTCATGTTGCTTGCATTTTTTTATTGAAATCATGTAGAAACTACCAATAAAGTAAAAAAACCCTTAAAAATGGCAAAAAACTTCGGAATATATTTTTATTTATTTTTTTGTATGTAAGACGTAAAATGCGCTTTCATGTAACATATATTACACATCAAATTTAGTTCATGTTTTTAGCTTGCATAATTATTTAAAATATTCTTGAAAGAAATGGCGCTCACAATTAAACTTAAATATTTCGTGAAGTATGATAGGTATTGGTGTCGAGTTTTTTTTTATAATACTTGTTACTTACTCAGTAATATATATATATTTATTAAACGTTTAAAAACAAAGCATTCTTTCTGATAAGAGTGATAAGATAGGTTAAATCATTAAATTGAAGTTCACTTGGTTCCTCAATAACTATATGAAAATAATGACTAGCAATTAAGATAATTAAAGACCAAATAAGTAACGATAATTTAAAGTACCTAAGCATTTGGATTACATTTTAATAATTTATTCAGAAACAATAGGTACATTATTAACATAATATAGTTTAAATTATATAAGCTGTCCGTTTAGCACATGAAAGCTTATCTTGCACTGTTTCCTATTTTATAAGCAGGTGCCCTTCGCTTGGTCTAAAATTTTATGTTCTAAAATCGTTTGGCCGAAAATGTTTAGCATAATATCTATTGGTAGACTTATTCTTACGCATCCGGATTTTTTTGCATACTTACATATTTTTTGTCCTAAAACATGTTTGACTTAAAATTGTTTAGTGTATTTTTTTATGACTAATAGGCTTAAAGTATAATGTAACCTAATATAAAACTTAACGTAAACGTGTAGTGTGACCTAACATAAAACCTCCTAAAACAAAACAAACAATGGCTACCCAACTAGCACACTAGCGTTAAAATAACCCTTATATCATTCTTATATCGGTTCCAGCCAAGTGATAAGGTGTTAAGAATGCCTGTAAGAAAGGTGTTAGTGTATGCTCTAACACCTATATAACTACGAACGAGGCCCACTTCTTACAGGTTAAGGTGTTAGAAAGCCTTTAGAGCAGTGTTATCTGACACCCATAGTGTTAACCAACGCTCTACAAACACCGTAGTAACGCTTTTAAGGTGTTAGCTGAGAGTGTTGTAACACTCTTGCGCTGACCCGGTTTCAAGTGAGCATATATCTTACTCTTTTCTTTACTATTAAATTTTGAGACAAATATAGTCTACCGACAAAATGGCGAAGATTATTAATATATGTGACAGGAGTCGTACTAATTGAAAGTGTATTAAATTGGATGTGTATGTGAAATTAAGTGAAAACAACCTGCCCTTGTGATTTTACGGTAACTGTATACCATGTTTCCCATCTCAATTTTAACGCGCCCAGGATTTATTAAAGATTTCTAATAAAAGTTATGAATAATAAAATAGACACCTAAAGTTTTTATCATTTTCTATTCTTGTTTCTTGGCCAGTGGCATGTTAAATTAAGTGGCATCCATAGAATGGCAAGAGTAACATAAAAGTGAAGTATTTTGATGTCAAATATTGAATAACCTAATCAATTTGTAGGTTGGAGTTCACCAAAACAATGGCGAACTTACATTAAAGCTTTAGGCGTCAGTTAACTCATCTATAACGCTTATTGAGTTACAACACCTGTAGTCAAGAATATTGTGCAGGCTTTGCCTTTATAACGGTGTTGTTCAACAATTCTAGTATCTTGTGTTACAACACTCTTGACCAACTCTGTTATAAAGTCTCTGCCTGCACCTTATAGCAGATATAACACCATAAGCTTTATAAGACACTCGACTGCAACAACTAAAAAGCAATAAGAGTTAATGAGCGTCAGCGAGCACTCTTGTAAAGGTTTAAGCGTTATAAACAGGTTAAAGCTTTAACATCTTAAGCATAATTGCTTTGACTAACACTCTTATAACTCTAAAACCTTTTTAGTAGCGTTCAATAAAGCTCTAGTAACACCTTAGGAGTTTTTTTTCTTAGCTCCTCTATGACACTATTAGTTCCAACTGAGATAAATATAACTCACTTATAAAGATTAAGGTTATAATGAAACCCTTAGCTGACACCAAAATGTTAGTTGGGTACAATCACAGCACCTAAACTATTTCAAAACTAGGTTAGGTAGGTCGGTAGGCAAGGGCGTTAAATTAGGTTAGGGCAGCCAGAAAAGGGGGGCGGGGAGGGGTGAAGCCATCCACAAGGGGGGCTCGGAGGCCAAGGCTCCCGCAGTAAAAAAACAAATAATTGTAACAATTGTATTAATTGTTAGGTTAGGTTAGGGTTAGCTTGTGTCTCTTAGAGCAGAAATAGGCACCCCGCAAAGCGGTTAGGTTAGAATTGCGACCTTTGCACAAAAAAAACGTCTTTTTGCGTTTTTTTGTTTTGGTTAAAACATATTAGGTATGCCAACTAACATATTTGACTGAATGAAATTTGGTCACAGTACCAAGAATAAGAATAAGAATAAGAATGATTTATTGCAAACTGTGTTACATAGGTACATAGGTAGGTAGTGATGACAAAATAGTTCCAACAGTTAGGTACCTGTTTCAGGCATGCAATACTTAATTTTATATAGAGCTAAAAGGTTTTTTGGTTTCAGTATAAACTAACCACAGTAGTGTTAATAGACAACACTAAATACTTAATAAGCATAAAACTCATTCAAATTATAAAATGCTTTATGTATGAGCCAATTTTCTAAATTAAGTAACTTTGAAACAGTTGCCCTCCAGAGCTTTTATGTCGAGCGGGAGGTGATTAAATACACGAATTGCCATTATAAATGTGCTATTTTTGTATATAGACGTACTAATTTTCGGTAATCTAATATTATATTTATATAACCCGTTGTATATTATAAAATCCCAGTTGGTAAACCGGATATTGCTTAAAAATGAGTATGCCTAACATTAGGTTTGCGTAAGAATTATTTGTCAAGTGTTAATTATTTGGCAAATCATTCTACGAATTTTTTTTTTGGAAAGTGTTAGTTTGTCGAACATTTTTACATAGTAACCCAATTTTTTATGCCTAAAATACATTCGACCAAACAATGTTATTCCATACAAATTTTAGATTAAACAATTTACGGCCTAAAATATATATATGCAAAACAATTTCGGCCAAACAATTTTCGACATATAAAACAATCGACCAAAGATTATTAGAACAAAAAATGTGTGCCAAAAAAAATATCGGACAGGAAATAGAAAGAAACAGACCAACAGATACAGACCCGTATAAGCACAGCGCAAATCCTCCGACCAGATAAAAAAAACCGGTCAAGTGCGAGTCGGACTCGCGCACCGAGGGTTCCATACAAACTATCAATTAAGTCAAGGTAAAGTAAATGTCCCAATATTTGTTAAATTACTGATTTTAACCCAACACAACAGAATTCAATTTCATACAACGAATAACTTTTACACCAAGATCATCGACAATTGATTCGCGATCTTTTTTTGACCTGCTATTGAAATATTCCCGTCCCAACCCCATTAATTATAAAAAAACCTTAATAGCGCAAAGAAGGAATGGGGTCAGCGCCATCTATCGGTCCCATTTGGTACTAACGTGCAAGAGCAGCTTAGTATGTATGTTGGTGTTTTAGCGATTACTTATTGTTTATCACGTGAACCGATTGCGATTTTTTTTATTTAAAAGAGTACTTCTATTATAGTCTTGTAGAAATTGCAAAACAAAAAATGGATCTATATCTCAATCCCTAACGTTTTATAACCTATTTTTGTATTCCCTAACGTTTTGTGTCATAATGATCATTTGTCCTAACACTCATGTGCCCTATCTATAGTTTTCCTAACATCGTATGGATGTTTTTTTCCCCATAATGTTCTATTTCCTAACGTCACGCCATATTGATTATTCATCCTAACGTTATGTGCCATAATACATAGTCATGTATAATAATTATCAGTAAGCCTAATGATTATTTGTGCTCATGATTATTTTCCCTAACTGTGATTAGATTAAGCTACTATTCTGCCTAACCTAACCTACTTTTCTTAGCTGACAGCAGTCCGGTTCTGGCGCTCGCTCGGCTCGCGCGCTGTAGTACAGTTCAACCTAACACTCCTCCTCGCTTCGCTCGTCGTCTTACCTAACTGGGCTTTGCCTTAGACCTTACCATAGACATATTGTTATGGCTATTGATCGTTAGGGCTAATGCCCATTAGGACAACAACACTCAGGATAAATGTCATGAGGTGAAACGTTATTAGGGATTTCGAGGAATATGGAAAATAATATTAAAGATATTGATAATTATGGTAAAAATGATTCGGGCAAATGAGTTTTAGGGCAATCATTACATTATGGAAAATAATTGTTATGGCAATTGATCATTAGGGCTAGTGCCCATTAGGACAAAACAGTTCGGGCATGTGATTTTATGACAAACGATGTTAGGGATCGCGAGGTAGACCCCAAAAAATACATAGGAAGTTGATTAAATTGCAAACTTAACTAGGAAATGATCTTTGAAAATAAAACAAAAAATACGCTAGATACAGAAAAAGTTATACTTTCCCAGTAATATTTATGTTTATCTTAATCACTCGTAATTATACAAAAATTTTCGCTTGGATAGCTTCGGAGATAAGGGGGGGGGAATGTTTTTTTTTTTTACATTTTCCTTCATAGATAGAAATTTTACCAATGTAGAAAAAAAAGAAATACTGTTTTAAAAAGTGCAACTCAAGCCCTTTCAAATGATATCCCAGTCCCACTTGACCTATAGTTCTAAGTCGCCAGGTTGAAATTGCTGTACCTAAACGGACAACGTAAATAATTTTAACTGTATGTAATGAGTTTGAAAATACGCGAAAGTGCAAGTGTCTGTCTGTCTGTCTGTTACTTCGTCACACTTAAACCGCAGAACCATTCATTTAAAAAAAACAGTTGTATGATGGAATCCATGAGGAAATGAGGGAATATTATCCACGCGTGTAATAGTGATTATGGTATTTGATATTATAACTCGTGTTATTATAACACCCGGGAATAATAATTGGCAGGTGTTTGTTTAAAAAAAAACATATGTACACCTACATACATACATTGCACCAAGCAACAGTCCAAAAGTAATGATGTAAACACTTATCTCCAATGATGCGATATTTCAGGTACCGTCATTGTCAAAAAAACAAGTGAGCGGTTGCGCTTATACTCACTTTGTAGGTAAATACGTTACATAGCTTTGTTTCTAAATAAAACATCTGGTAAGTGTTATACCACGAAATATATATAAGTCAAACTGACCCATTCTGATACTCGAAAGGTGGCATTTTGAAAAGTGACTTTATGAAAAAAACGTCCAAGCATACAGTTGGAACCGTGAGGTAGGGAAACAGTTTTGTAACGAAAATTAAGAATACAAATCATAAGAAAATGAACTTTTTTCACATTTAATTAACCTGTATAGGCCTAAGGTATAGGCATATCATTCATAAATTAAACAGAAAAAGTTAGTTTTTGTACAAACTGAATGCTTAATTGCCGTTACAAAACTGACACCAAGTTAATGTTTATTTAACAATCACGGTAATTGGGTGCACGAATTATTGAAAATGCCCGCCTACATACTTAACTTTCGGCTTCCGCCCTATAATTTTCCCCCTGCACGTCTATCATGGGACGGCTGCGACAAACTCTTGATTTTAATGCCTCTTGTTGTAAGGGTTCTAATAAGAGAGAGGCGGATAGTGCGAGAAAAATCGAAAGAGCTCGCGCGCCGTCGCGTGATAGCCGTGCTGGCTCTTGCAGGTGACATGAAGGCCCTGGCAGCACTGACACTCCTAGCGGCGTGCGACGCGTACCGGGTGCTGCTGGTGTTCCCGGTCCCGAGCCGCAGCCACGTCAACCTGGGCGACGGCTACGTCAGACACCTGCTGGCGGCTGGCCACCAGGTGTGCTATTGTATAGATAACACGAGGGTGCAGCACTGACGCTCCTAGCGGCGTGCGACGCGTACCGGGTGCTGCTGGTGTTCCCGGCCCCGAGCCGCAGCCACGTCAACCTGGGCGACGGCTACGTCAGACACCTGCTGGCGGCTGGCCACCAGGTGTGCTATTGTATAGATAACACGAGGGTGCAGCACTGACGCTCCTAGCGGCGTGCGACGCGTACCGGGTGCTGCTGGTGTTCCCGGTCCCGAGCCGCAGCCACGTCAGCCTGGGCGACGGCTACGTCAGGCACCTGCTGGCGGCTGGCCACCAGGGAGGTGTGCTATTGTATTTATTTATTCTCTTACGCTGTACACAAAACTCGAGAATAGAATAGAATAGAATATAATTTATTTGCATAGAATAAGTAGGTACATCAGTGTCAATAGGCGGTACGCGACAAAAGGTAGTTTATTCTGCTATTTGTACTAAATATACTAGCATGGAAATATCTTTCGGAATCTTATTTTTCAATATTTTGAGAGAGGTAATCCTTTATACTATAATACCGCAGGAAAATTACGTTTTTTTCAAACATTAATTTATAACAGCGTTTTTTTTGTTTGTTTAATTTTCAAATGTTATTCTAAGATGCCTTATCCAAGAATCCACCAAAATTTCCATCGGGAAGTAAATATATAAAAATAAATGACACATCCATTATGTTTTTTGTGTGATTTATTTATTATTCTTGAAGAGCTCCTGTAAAGGAACCAAAACAAAAAATAAAATATCTATTAATATTTTTCCTCTTTTTTCTGGAATTGGCTAAATATCGATTATTTGATGACTAATATTTTGGTGGATTTTGAGTCAACGTAATTACTGAAATGATAATATATCAGTTACACACAAAAATGCTGCTGTTATGAATTATTTCCAAATTTCCATTTTTTTCCATACTAATGAAAGTAAAGTGCTTGGGCTATAATAACTTTCATGCACATTACAAAGCATTGGTTTGAGTAGAATTTTGTCCTTGGAACGTAATTATGAACCAACCGTCCAGGATTACGTTGAATTCTAGTAGAATTGGTTGCAGCTGTTGTAAATAATAAGCTACGGTAGCCCAGTGGTTCAGGCATGCGGCTGTCAAACGGCGGTCGTGGGTTCGAATCCCGGCTCGTACCAATGAGTTTTTCGGAACTTATGTACGGAATATGATTTCATATTTACCGTTAGCTTTTCGGTGAAGGAAAAACATCGTGAGGAAACCTGCATACATCTGCGAAGAAATTCAAAGGTGAAGTCCCCAATCCGCACTGGGCCAGCGTGGGGACTACTGCCTGTTCCCTCTCATACACGAGAGGAGGCCTGTGCCCAGCAGTGGGACGTATATATCGGCTGATGATGTGATGTGATGTGTGTTGTAAATACATGCATATGTCTCTTTACAAACATTCAGATTTCTAGTATATATAAGCAAGGTAGGGGTTGTATAATAAGTTTTTTGAAAAGTGGTTTACATGATATAGTATAAGGGGCTTTGCTGCAAATAGCACGTATACATTTTTTCTGTGCTATGAATGCAGTGCTAAAATGTGTACAGTTTCCCCATAAAATAAGCCCGTATCTTAAAATTGAGCCTACATATTCATGATATGCAGCTAAAGTGGCTGGCAAACCTGAATGCTGTACATCTTCTGCGGACATACAGCAGTAAATGATGCTTTGCATGTCGGATTTAATTATATTTTAACTGTTCAGCTGACAAAAAAAATACTTAAGGCCGTATTTATGGGCAGGCGAATCCTGTGCCGATGACGGCGCGAGACGCGTGCTGCCAGCTGCCAGGCGCGTGTGGAAACGCTCATGCAATGCTCATGCCCGCTTATCCATAAAGTCATAAACACAACAACACAGATAACACTATAGGTCGACCGTTTAACTCAGTCCTCGCCTGCGCGGAGCACGGGTATGGCGATAACGGAGCGCGGGTGACGGGCAGGTGATATTGTTTATTTTGGAATATTAAGAACATGTAAGAGCAGTGGAAAAAGAAGAATACCTGATACACCCTAATCAGTAGGAGTACCTACTAGGCTGAATATCAATTGTTTATTTTCAGGTGACTTACATTACTCCGGCTCCTATGAAGAATCCACCTAAGAATTTGCGCCAAATCGACGTATCGACAAACTTCGCCCTCTTTCCAGCAAGTGAGTTTTAAAATACAACACCTTTGTATGGACCTTTAGTATCTATCCTCGTAGTGACACTTGGCTTAAGCAGGGGAGGCTCTCAGGCTCACTGCGTGATTTCAGCGCGCCGCTACAATTCCGGCATGCCGGCTCTAGCCGGTAGGTATCGGAGCGCTATTACGGCACGCACGAGTTCTATCGCTGCGTTGCCTGCGATAGAAAGGGATGACCACGTTTAGGCTCGTTCAGCATACCTAACCAGGGGATTAGTTAACAGAGAACCTTAATTACGTAGTACTATTATTTATTCTGTAACTCAGGTTAGCTGATAGGGGATGCAATATCGGACGGTTTCCAATTCCGGAACAGATTTTCGAGATTGGCCTTCAATTCCGGAATTCCGGAACTGGTTCCGGAATTAAGGATTTTATTCCTTTATGTTGTTGTGATTGGATTTTGAGCAAAATAAAACCAGAAATAGTAATCAATATTTAGGTATTAATAATCAACAAATGTAAATAATTATTCAGTGGCCTTTTCTTTAAAGAACACACGAATATTATCACATTACAGAGGTTATCGTTGTTATAAAAAACTACAAAAGTACGAAAACTACACAATTCGAAGTTAGGTACTTACATTCATCATATTCATATGATAATCATTATGTAACGTTTCATATACCGAACAGTATCGAAATCACAACAGTTATTAAAAAATGCAACAAAATTAAATTAATAAACCAGTTACATATATGTAAAAGTACTCTCAGTTAACATTATACGTAATATTTTAAAATCAGGCGTCACATGTTTTAAACAATCAATTAAGTAAAATGAAAATGGTATAACTTTTTTAATAGTATGAACAATATGCTATTTTTTTTAATAGAGGAACATTAAAAATAGGCCACTCAGTGGCACGCATAACACATACTTAAAACACCACAACACTCCTAATAGACACAAGGTCGCACACAACTTTCGTCAACGGGGTTGCATTGGGAACTGATTGCATTTTTATTATTGTTTAAGTGAGAAAACGGAAAGGAACAAAGATATTTGTGTGAAAGGGTAACAATGATATTGTTTCGCGGGGGCACTCACCAGCAAACCCTCGTGGCCATAAACATTACCTGGACACTGAGCGGAGCCTATAAGATAAGATAAGGTCGGTACTCCGAAATTTGGTTAACTTGGGTGTATCAGCAAAATTCACACAATTACAATAATCTTATTTAATATGTCTTAGTACTAAGTGATATTATAAAGTTCATTTGATTTGGTCACTCACTTTGGTTTACACAGCATTCATTTTTTATTGCTAAATTCGCCCTTTTGTACCTCAAATGAATACGTCATACTGTCAGTGTCAGTCCCTCGTCATATAAATGACTATGAATTATCAATTATCATGTATCTGATACTATTACTTATTAAAGCTAAACGGCCAATAATTCGTCGTAATGGAACCTTTCCTTTTTGTTAAGCAATAAAATGCAATTTTACATACACTACTTACACGATTTTATTGAGGAAACTATATTCGGCGTCATTCTGGCACACTGAATTCATGAGACCAAATTTATCGCTAAATATGCGCTTATTTGACTGGCCGTTTTGGATAAGCGAACTTTTATTTTTTGTTTTAGAATAAAAATGTGATTTGACATTGATTTGGTGTGATTATTTTGAAAAAAAAAGAATAGGCGGCGTCAGTCCCTAGGAAACAATTTTTTTCTTTAAATATCCGTTAAAGTGACTGGCTCTTTTGGATACATCAATTACACCATAATAGTTATCTTACCTGCCGTGCAAAGCGTAACGTATTGTAACAAGCATATAAAACCACCTCGGTCAAAATTAGTCAAAAAAGTAACCGAATTCAAGAGAACCCCCCATAATTAGCTTTCAACTGGACGACAAACTATATTTGTTTAAATTCCGGAATTTCCGATATTGAGTGTGTCCTAATTCCGGAATTGTAATATCGGAAAAGAGGTCCGAAATTCCGGAATTCCGGAATGCAAGCCCTATTAGCTGAGGGGACCCACTGTTTCTAGCTGACGTTACCCCGCATACAAACATCAATATTAACAACCGGCTTAAGTTAACATATGCCGTTGTATTGTATGGCTCACCGAGAGCCGAGTGAAAGGTGCACAAAAGTGGCAGGGTAATTTCGCCGGTGAGCGACCACCTAATTTAGTGTGTCAGTTTGCGATCACTCGGATGTATAGGTGAACCGAGAGGATATTTTCTCGTTTTTTTAATAGATTCCTGCTTAATAACTGATTTACAAATTGCGTACGGATCGAGGTTTTTTAGAGCCTGTTTAAATGTTGTCCTTAAGGTGGTCGTTAACCGAAGTTGGTCGCGTAACAGGCGTAATGACCCTATAATATGGCGAGGTTAGTCTATCATACATGACGGCGAATTCATAGGAACCAGGATAAACAGAAATAATAAAAATATTTGTGAATCACTTGTACATTTTAATTAATCAAAATAAGTAATTGTAACTTTTTTTAACGTTATTATAACTAACAGCGAACTCTTATTATACGAAATGTCAAAGAATAAGATTTTCAATTTAAATATTATACATTTTCGACGTTAAGTCCATTATAAAGGAGAAGAAGGAAGGAGAAGATCCTTTATAGGTACATATTGTTTAATGTTAAAGTCAGTATGGAAGGCTAACACAATAGTAAAAAATAACAAAAAGTGCAATACTTGCTATAATCTATTTGTTTAAACCTAATGACAATTTTAAGTGGGCTTCTGCTACTTAAGATTTCTGTGCAGTGTTTTTCACAAAATAACTAAAATAATGAACTTTGTTTTCGTTATTACTAACACATTATTATTTTACAGTGTACCTAATCTCGATTATTCGAAATGCAATAGAATAAAGTCTTCAATTCTATTCTTACATGTGTCTAGTTGTAAGGGTGACTGAGCTAAAGCCGCAGACGGACATACGGACATGTCGAAAATATAGGGGTACCGTGTTGCCTACGCAAACCTGAAAAGGCTCGTGGCGAATATTTTTTATTTTTTTACTCAAATCCAAAAAACACCTCAAACCTAGTATAAAAAACAAACTGTGAATATTTTGAATTAAAAAAGAACTATTTTGTGTATTTAAGTATGTTTAAAAATAATGAAGGTACAAAAACTTTTGAAAAGGATTGCTTTTGAATAAAGTATGTTTTCTGAAAACTGTTAACTGACCCAGACTCGAGGTTCATAGTAAAATGTAAGAGAAAAAAAATAAAAGTGGTTAGTTTCTGCCTACTTTGACTAATAAGATTTTTTTTAAAGTTGTTTTATGACATATTATTTTCATTTCAATCTGACCACTTTTTTTCATACGTTTTACTATACAACTCAGTTCTGGGTCATCTTTCACATTTTTATTCCTCAAAATCTAAAGATACTATCTGTTTTTTAAACTAGTTTTTTAACAAAATTTTGAGTTTTTTTATCCTAGGTGTGCGTTGTCCTTTAAAACTTCGTTATCAGACGTTTCTTTCTACTTAGTAAACATTAAACTCTCTCGAATATTCCAAATAGTACGGCGGAAATGGGCCAATATCGATAAGTCACGTGGCCACGTCTTCTTTATACCTAAAACTGGTAGATAATATAATATATTCGATCTTACAGGACAAAAAACGTATATTACTTTTATAGCATGTATCCTATTCTTCTACATTTTAAATTATATCTATTAACTTAAGAAATAAAAGATATTGTTGAGGATTTTTAAACTTTAATGCAATATTGACAAAGTAATACCCTAATTCTGGTTTGACAAAGAAGCTGCTTAAAAAAAATTCTACAAACTTAACAACATATAGCGTCATACATATTATAAATGATGAAATTGATGAAGCTAAAACTTTTCACTTAAATTCAATATTCACAAACTATAAATAAAAATACATAAATACCTAATTTATACCTAACGCTCGTTCTAACTTTTCATCATATTTAGCAAATATGCTTAAATAATATGTGCCATGTCTTATGAGCAGCACTTTTTCCTCTTTAGAATTATAAAAACTTATAGCTTAGTCCTAAATCTGCACAAAACCTAGGTGATGCACATAGACCTCGGTGGTAGACCCCCACGTCCCCTAGCTATCAGCGTAGACGGTGAGGCACTACCACAGGTAGGCGCCGCCAGGTTTCTGTGCGTCACCTTGGATGCAGCGCTGAAATGGGACGCGCATATAGAAGTCGTTTGTGGTAAATTGTCAGGGGCTTGTTTCGCTTTGAGTAGACTAGCACGTATACCATCAACTTAGATCGAGTTACTTTTCACTTTTTCACTCGGTGATGTGCTACGGGCTAGAACTTTGGGGAACAGCAGCTGAAATTAGTGGGTAGTCTGGGCCTTCTGCCCGGGAGCCCACCCACCCGTCTGGTCCCCCCTGACCGGGCAGACGGTGTGTCAAAGCATTCCGCCAACGTAAAAAAAAGACCTGGTTGCACTCCGCGAGTGCCGGCAGAAGTGAAAACTTTAATAATTTTCATTTTGCAAAAAAATTTTAATATTCGGACTATTGAAATTCAGCGTAATCGAACTATGCGAATCATCTCGATTCTGCCAAAACAGTTATGCGCAAAATCAATTATGCCTACATAGATTATGTCGAATAGAATTCTTACTAAAAAGCAGCTAAGACTTTTTTTTAAGGAAGGCAGTTTTTTATTTTTTCATATTTTTAAAATACACGGATCAAAAATTAGAGTGGGGGGGGGGGGGACACATAAGTGCACCCTAAGGGCTTAGGGCCCGGGTTACCTATGTTTTACCAAAAAATGTTTGACAAATTATCGCTTCCCAATAAAATTTTCATAGAATTACATTTGCCAAATAATCGTTTGCCAAATTAACAATTGACAAATAATTCTTACGCAAACCTAATGTTTTGCATATTCATGTTTAGGCAATATCTCGTTTACCAACTGGTACTTTGACCTAATTTCATTCAGTCTAATATGTTACTTGGCATAATATGTTTTAACCAAAACAAAATAAGGCAAATGATTTGTATCGTCAATATTTAATTTGCCATTTCTATTTCGTCGGTTAATCAGAAGAGGAACTCTTCAATGACAAATCATTTGCATATTTATTTGAATGGTGTATGAGACACATAATAAGGTAACAACTTCTTTTATTATGAGGGTAGGGAGTATACTTAAATGAATTTGTGTATAGAGGTCGCAATTCTAACTTAACCGCCGCATTGAATTACACTTCGCGGGGTGTCTATTTCCGCTCTAAGGGACACAAGCTAACCCTAACCAAAACTACTAAGTAATATAATTGTTACGATTGGGTTTTTTTACCGCGGGGGACTTTGCCCCCCGAGCCCTCCCATTTTTGTCTACGCTGACCTAATTTAACGCTCTTTCCTACCGACCTACCTAACCGTGCATTTTTTATTTAAGGGCCCGTGCCGTTTTATTTATAGTATTTTGGTAAAATGTCATATCATAACATTCATAACCCAAACAAATGTGATTTTTGTCTATTTATAGATTGCCATAACATTAACTTGACTAAATGTTTAATATCTAATGTTTTGCCTTTGAGACGTATGTCGTAGGGAGTAATTAATACAACGAAACTCGGTGATATAATGAACATTTATTTCGGTAGAACATGGGTTTATATATGGTCTGTGTGTCGTTGTGTGAGTGATGCTTTACAGAGGTTTAACGATGTAGATTCTTATCTTTAATGTATTTTAATGGTGATGTGTTTACTTGTGCGTAAACCATTTGCTAGTGTATTATATTACAAGGTTATTTCTACAATGTTGCATTCTATGTGATCATTCGATATTGCGTCTGTCCAGGAGTGGGGCTGAAGGATGACCGCGATGAAAACAACCCTTGACATGTAAAAGTGTATATTAAAAAATGTTAATAGAAATCACGGACGCGTCATTGCGCCGTGTCGTTCGATCTGGTAGTGGGGCGCGTCGCGGTACGCGCCGCGCCGGCGCCGATGCCCGCCGCTCGCCCCGCGCCGCTCCCCGTTGTCGCCATCGGTCTTCACGCGGTGTCCGCGTGAACAGGGTCCCCGCCTTGGAAGCCCTGGCTTCCAAGAGAGTGGTCGTTGCCGGTGTCACCCAGTGGAAGCAGGCAGACTCGGTTCACTGCCCTTTTAACGATGCCTTTGGCCGTCTTGAAGTCCGCCACTCTGGTTATGCCATCCAGGCCTGGATGAAGTTGATGCACGCGTCCCAAGCGTCATCGCATTGGTGGGACGTTGTCATCTTTGATGGCCACGAGGTCACCTTCTCTGAGCTCGTGCTTCTTGACCCGCCACTTGGTCCGCTGCTGCAGCTCGCTCAGGTACTCATCATGAAATCGTGCCCAGAAGTGTTGTCTCATCTGTTCTATCTTTTGATATCTGTTTGGACAGTTTGTTGTCATAGGTGGCTCTGGTAAGGCAGTTAGTGGCCGCCCTATCAGGAAGTGCCCTGGAGTCAGAGGAGACATATCAGAAGGATCGGACGTCAGAGGAGTCAACGGGCGGGAATTTAGGATTCCCTCGATTTGTGTGAATAGTGTCGTTAGCTCCTCGAACGTCAGATTTGAACTACCTACTACACGTTTTAAAAGAGATTTAGCTGATTTCATACCCGCCTCGAAAATCCCTCCAAAATGAGGGGAATATGCCGGGCTAAAATGAAATTTTATGCCCTTATCGTGGGCGGCCTCAATCATGGACCTTTGGCTTGCCCGCAACATTCTGCCCAACTCATTATTAGCACCCACAAAGTTGGTGCCATTGTCACAATAAATGTCATGAGGCCTGCCACGACGTGAGATAAATCTGCGAAAGGTCATTAGGAAGGCATCAGTACCCAGGCTACTAACAACCTCCAAATGCACGGCTTTGGTACTAAGACATACGAATAAGCTTAACCAACACTTGGACAGCGTGCACCCTCTACCCTTGCGGTTCGCGATTGAAAACGGGCCAGCAAAATCTACTCCAGTTACTATAAAGGAGTAGCTAAGATTAACGCGGGGAGGGGGCAAGTTACCCATCATGGGCTGAATTGAGATGCCTTGAATACGTACACACACCATACATTTTCTGAACGTTTGTCGAGCTAAATTCCTCCCGCCTATAGGCCAATATTGGTTTCTGACTATATTTAGCAACAATTGCGGTCCACAATGCATGTTACTTAAGTGTTCTTTTTGAAATAAAAGTTTGGTAAAATAATGCTTAGAACACAACAGAATTGGGTGTTTCTTTGCATAGGCACAAAAGGCTCCTTGTATGCGTCCTCCAACTCTAATCAAATTATGTTCATCCAAAAATGGATTAAGTGACAAGATTTTAGATTTACGATTCACAGGCTGCTTAGTTTTAAGACACCGTAAATCATTTTCGAATGCATCACGTTGAGAGATTTTGATTAGAGTTCGAGTAGATCGCTCTAACTCGTCGTTTGATAAAAAACCGCTTTGGCGCGCATTTTTTAGTTTTTTGCAATTAAAGATAAATCTTAGAATGTACCCTACGACGCGTATCATTCGGTGATACTTAGAAAATCGAGCAAAGTCAAAGGATGACTGCTGTGGAACCAGGCAAGCATATACCTTTAGTTCAGGTAACTCAACATCAATAACTTGAGTGGTTGGCCACTCAGATTCAGGTTTCATTAAAAACAATGGTCCGTTGAACCACTGCGAATTTTGCAACTGGCTGGGGCTAATGCCGCGAGATGCAATGTCCGCTGGATTCATGGCCGTGGGCACATGATTCCAAGAAGATTTGTCAGTCAACTCGTGTATTTCGTTCACTCTATTGTATACGAATTGTTTAAGATTGTTTGGGTTTGTGTTTTTTACCCAACCCAACACTATGGTGGAGTCGCTCCAAAAATACTTTCTATCGAATTTGCACGTGAGTGACTGACACACCTTCGCACTCAGCTGAGCTCCAAGCAGCGCAGCGGCCAGCTCCAACCTGGGAATCGTACATTTCTTTATAGGGGCTACTCTGGCCTTTGCGCAGAGCAGCTTAACTGAAACATTTCCTACAATGTCCACACAACGTACATAAATACAAGTAGCGTATGCGAGTTGGGACGCATCCACAAAACAATGCAGATGTGTAGATACAGGTGCATCCTGCATGACAAAGCGTGGAATATTCATTACTTTAACTGCGTTTAAATTTGACAGGAAACCATTCCACTCTTTGCCTATATCAGAAGGCACCGGGTCATCCCAGGCGAGTCCAGAAAGCCAAAGTTTCTGCAACAACATCTTGGGTACTATTGTACAGGCACTAAGCAAGCCAAGTGGGTCGAATATCTTACATGTTGCCGCGAAAATGTTCCGCCTTGTGAACACGGGATCTATCTGAAAGTCTACAAGAAAATTTAAGCTATCTTGCGAAGGACTCCAATTCAACCCCAGGACAGACTACTGATTTTGCAAGTTTGAATATTGATCATTTATCTGTGTTAAGTCCTTTTCAGCACATGTGGTCGAAGTGGGGTCGTTAGCAAATATGCCTGGTACATTTGTTCGGAATTTCCTTAGCGGAAAACAAGCTTCTGCCAACTTGTCAACGACTGAATCACGCAGGTACTTAAGCTCGGTCATATCATTGCTACCGGTGATCAGATCATCACAATAAAAGTCGTTTTTTATGACATTTGCAACTTTTGCGTCTACGCACTCCTTTGACAACTGAACTATACATCTCGTGGCCAGAAACGGAGCAGAAGCCGTGCCGTATGTTATGGTGTTGAGCTGTAATGTTCTCAAAGGCTGAGCCTCATCGTCCCTCAATAATATTAATTGTAGGTGACGTTGAGACTCCTCCAGAGAAATCTGGCGGTACATTTTAGCTATGTCACCGGTTAAAACATATTTATGCTGCCGAAATCTCAACAGAATTGACAATAAGTCATTTTGCACCACTGGACCTACATACTGAATGTCATTCAATGACCTGCCTGACGTCGTGCGCGCCGATGCATTGAAGACTGCTCTCAGCTTCGTAGTTTCGCTTTTCTCACGCAGCACTGCGTGATGTGGCAAGAATATGCCATTAAGTGGCCTCTCTATTTCAGTTAAGTGGCCCAGCGTTGCATATTCTTGAATAAATTCACTATACATCTTCTTCAACATAGGCTGCTTTCGGAAGCGGCGTTCTAGATTGAAAAAACATCTCTTAGCTAAAGTAAATGAGTCTCCCAAGACTTCTGGTGACTCTTTCAATGGCATTGATACTTGAAAACGGCCAGATTCTAACCGAACCGTATTTTTGTTAAACAAATCTTCACATATTTGCTCATCCGTTGAACAAATCTTATCGGGTGTATTAAATGTTTCCAACTCCCAAAATTTGGAAAGTGAATCCTTGATTTCCTGGCTAAAATAACACAATATTTTGCCACTTGACAAAATAGGTGTGGCCGGGCTCACAGGTCCCGATACCAACCAACCAAATTTAGAGTAAATTAGCGTGGGCGCATTTTCGCCTAAAGGTATTTGTAGTAGGTATTTGTGTTTGCCTGTAGGACATTATGTCAGACCCGATTAAGATATCGATTTTATCACTTTTATAAAACTGGGGATCCGCCAATGGTGTATTATTGGGTAAGTTCAGTTCATCAGGATTCACCTCCGCACTGGGTAAGTTTTCAGCAATGCTTGGAATAATCATACAATTCACACTAGTGGTGAACGAATTAATTCTTGATTTAATATTTAATGTGCAACTATCTGACACTAGAGATGTCAGATTGTTAAGTCCGCTAACGTGTTTTAATTGTGAACCATTGCTTTTAATGTTAAGTTTCTTTTTCAGGTTTTCAGTCACGAAGCTACTTTGACTACCACAATCCAACAGGACGCGTGCAGGGTAAGTATTATTACAATCATCAATCACCTCAACGACCGCGGTGCCCAGAAGGACTTCACTGTCGCTAGATGATGAGGTGAGAGTGGTAAGCGAAGTGCTAGCACTCGTACTAGCTACGTTGTGAATATTTTGTTGTTCGTAGCTAGTACTAGGCTTCTCATTATTGTTACCTTTACTACAGTAATTCATTTGCTTATTATTTTCATTGTTCGCTTTACATAATAAACTGTTATGTTTTTGGTTACAGGCCCTGCAAGCATTCAGTCGGCAGTTGTAAGTCAGATGACCTGGGCGAAGGCAGTTCAGGCATAGCTTTCGCTTTATTGCCTCAGCTTCCCTCGCCTCAGGTGACATATCTGCAAATATCTTACATTTAAACAAACGGTGGTTCTGGTTGCACATGAAACAAGTTCTTTTCGATGTTGATGTAAAGAAGGATTTAATATTACCTTGAGATCTATTGTGAACAAACTTATTATTGTTTGTATGATTATTATTTGCTTGAAACCCCTTTGCGCCACCTTGCACAGTCTCCAAAACGTCAGCTCGATTTCTCAGAAATTCATAGAAATTTTCGAGGGTGGGAGACGGTGGAAGGTTGGCTTTATATTCTTCCCACTTAATACTAGTCACACTATCTAACTTCTGTACTACAATATATATTACCAGGGTATCCCACATCTCAGTGTGTTCCCCTAGTGTATTCAAGGCTCTCAGATTCTTTGACACATGGTCTATGATATACCTCAAGGATCTATGAGATTCTCTATTCAGAGACTCGAGCGTAAACAACGATTTGAGATGATTATTTATCAACACATTCTTGTTATTGTATCTATTACAAAGTAAGTCCCACGCAACTTGATAATTATCGGCCGTAAACTCAATCGATTTTATTGTGACCGCAGCACCGCCCTCTAGGGAGGATCTGAGGTAATGAAATTTGCTTATACTGGAAATAGCTTCGTTACTGTTGATCAGCGAGTCGAAAGTGTCCCGAAATTCGAGCCATTTTGTGTAATTTCCATCAAAGCTAGGCAATTTAATCGTCGGAAGTCGTAGTTGGCTAGTGCAATGGTTGCTGGAATTACTGCCAACTGAAAGTCTGCGACTGGCGCTCTCGACTCGCTCCTCATTTCTTGAAACTATTTCCTCAGCGCTAGAAATGACCGAAAAGAACTGACTTTCCATTTCGAAGCGTTCTTGCAAGCGTCTATCTAAATTAATTTCAGTATCATTGGTTTCAATCTGCGTTTGAACACTATCAAACACCGTAAAGAGTTCATTTATTTTCTTTTATCTTAAATTTAAATCGCTCATATGTTTCATGGTTATCATTTCCCTGCTAATTTGTTCGAACGCAGTAAGAAACTCTTTGAATTTGGTAACGCGCGCCTTAATAGTTCCGCGCTTGCGAACTAAAATCACCACCTCCTCCGTCATTATATTAAGACGTGAATCTAGGTGCAAAACCAAGTAAACAAAGAGAAGGGCTAAAATGTGCAAGCAAACCAAATTCCAGTGAAGCGAAGCTAGAAGATAAGCAAGCGCGCTGTCGCGCTGACGCTGCACGATGTAGCTGGCGCGGCGACCGCTGCGCGCTTAGCAACAAACACGTGGCGCGCAGTAGTCGCGCCCGGGCCGCGCCCACCTGGAATGTTCGGTGCGTAGGCTCAAGCAAAGCACTAAGGATGCAAGCGAGTGCAGGGCTAAGCGAAGAATAGTATGTAAATGTATGTATTCTCTTTGAAAGCGCAAGCTTGCGTCATAAAACCAGGACAGCTGTTGCTATGAGCACATAAATCAAAATATTATGCACAAATACGCTTGAATTAAAAGTGCGCTATAAACACAAATGTTGCAAATGAAGACAAAGCATTCACTTATTTGAAATATTAACTTGGGCCGGCAAGGGTTACGTGGCACTATTTTAAAAGTAAACAATCTAATGCATAATACTTTCAACGGAAACTTGATACAAAAGGACAGTGTTCCGTAATTAAATAAAACTTGTCGTAAGCAATCTACAATAATGCGATGTGCCCTTTGTTTGGGCCGTTAATTGTTACGTTGTAATATAGATCGCAAGTAACTCCCTAGCTAAACTAACTAAATACCGCCTTAACTGCGCCTTACCTAAATGTACGACGGAGGCAATAAGACTCGACAAGTCGAAACTATTCTACGTGTAAGTAACTACATTCACTAATCACTTGTATGAAGGTACCTACTTAAAACATTTCGGTACACCTAACGGTTTACTACTACTTTATCCCTCAAGAATGTTGCCAAAATAAATGGTAATTGCCTACGAATACCACTAAATAATGCTATCTTTTATTTAAGTTTGCAATCACGACTAGGTAGATTTCCAAATCTCTGTACTACCTATCGATGACTGAACTAATAATTACTTATATTTTGTATTCACTGTTTTAAATACAATATAACGGAAATACTCGTATTACTTGTGCAAACAAAGCGTCTTAGCTGTTTGTTTGCGATAATTAATAACTTTAACGAAATATTTCCACTTTAACTTTCACGTACACTATGATTACGTTAATCGTTACACTATTTGAAATACCTATCCACTAAACTCACGACACTATTCACAACGAATCTAAGGGGGTGCAAGGGAACGGAAATTTATAAGGAACGGGCTTACTTCCTTTGCGAATGGTTTCCTGGAGCGATGGCTGTCCAAGAAACTTCGAGAAGATGTCCGCGTGACCTTTGGACCGATGTTATTCGCCTTGCCCGGCGAGACGCTGTTGTAGTGCAGGCACTGGATGGCTTCCTTGTTCTTTTAGACTTCGCCGGCCATTGTTTGCAGACCGGGTCCCGTTGCTGGTCGCCAACTTGTCCAGGAGTGGGGCTGAAGGATGACCGCGATGAAAACGACCCTGGACATGTAAAAGTGTATATTAAAAAATGTTAATAGAAATCACGGACGCGTCATTGCGCCGTGTCGTTCGATCTGGTAGTGGGGCGCGTCGCGGTACGCGCCGCGCCGGCGCTGATGCCCGCCGCTCGCCCCGCGCCGCTCCCCGTTGTCGCCATCGGTCTTCACGCGGTGTCCGCGTGAACAGCGTCATACACCACACGTTCCCCGTTTTTTTAAAAGACAAAAATGTGGATACATATTTTTGGCTTAAAACTATCTTATATAATGTTTTACAAAAGTTATTTATCTTATTTCTATAACTGTATACAATACTATGGATGTTACAATTTGTTTCTTATACTATGTACTGGGTAGGTTTATACACCTTGATAAATTGAAACTGCAATGATTACCGAAATACTGATTTATTATAAAACTGATTAGAATGCACTCCGCGGCGGTCGATTATGCACTGGCGGGGACCGCGGTTTACGCTATGTATGAATTATGAAAATGATGAGTACGCGTTTGTCGCTTTGTGCGGTTCGAGACCGTACATACTATCTTACTGGTTTTAAACTGTTTACTGTGAACATTCTGAACGTCCTGCATAATATTTATATATAGCTTCTGGATCGACTTACGATCTTAATGCTTGCATTACGAATACATTGTTGCGGTTATCGCGGGTGGTCATTTTGTGGAATTTTTATGTCACTGGTTGTTGTGTAGGTGTAAGTTATTTTTAGATCAGTTTGTTCTGTGGGTTAGTCGGTTTAAACTATGCTGGAGTTATATTTAAGTTATTATTAAGAATTTAGAGTTTTTAAATGTGTTAATCAAATTTTATATGGTAAGTGCCGTGTTATTGTGTGTTTCCGGTTTTTATGTGTTAAACTGTGTGTAAATTAATTAAAAGATTTACGCCTTTATTCCCAGAAGGGGTAGGCAGTGTTCATGAAACTGTGAAAGTTGGACAATAACGTTGTGTATTATAGTTTGTTGCAGTTTGTTGCAAGTGGTAAGTTTTCAATTTGTGTTTTATGGTTAATAGCAATAGAGTTTAGTTTTGATTGTGTGAAATATTATATTTTATTGTGTTAGTTTTTAAACTTTAACTTGAAGGGTTGATCTTGAATTTGAAAAGTTTATTTCGAATTTTGGATTATGGTTCCGTGTATACGGCGTTTGATTGCCTCTGTTTTCCCTTTTTTATATGAAATTTCTTATCCTACTGTAAATATAGAGTATTATTTTTTTATTAAACTTATTCATGTTTTTTTTTGTTTTTATTATATGATTACTAATTCTACATGATTTAAATATTATATTAGTATTTTCCTTATTAAATGTAAAAAAAATTTGAATGGAACAAGATATCTATATATTAGTTTAATGCTACTAAATAATAGCAAGTTTATGTTTTTATGTTTTTTGGTTCGTTTTTACGTTTTGACATTTTATTTATTTTTATTTTGACCTATGATATATATATATATATATTTTGAATATAAGTTTTTTTTATATTAAATACTCTTGTATTGAACACAACAGTATACACTTCCTCGATGTGTCACAAAACTTATAATCTACAATACTTTCAATATAACAAACTCAACATAGAATTCATACTCAACTTTGGTATTTATAAGTTGCCTTTGGGTGATGATGTGGTAATTATTATTATTTTTGTTGGTGGTTAGGGATACGCATTTACTTGGTTGGCCAACCTTACATATTATCATTTACATATTATCATTATTTGCTTAAAGGTACAAGATACTATTTATATTATTTAATTTATTAAGCGCGCATCACATATCAATGTATGTGTAAACAGGCAGTTCTTTTAACACTACTACGTGTCTAAGGGGCTCTCACGATTGATAACTCGATCGAATCATGATCAGCATCCAAAGATTTCCTTCCTGCCTTGTACCTGGCGCATCCCTTATAACACCTATACTATTACATATATACGTTTTTAATATTCTTGTTTTTTGCATTTTTGCTTGTTTTGCTTTTTTTTATTTCCTTTTTTTTTAAAAAGCTATTTAGTGTACTGAAATAAAATGATTTTAATTGCTTTTTCTTCATTTAAAATTGTTTCTTGTTATTTTATTATTTTGGACATTTTTCCTTTTAAATTAATACTGGTAAATTGAATATTTAACATTATATTCAATTTACCAGTATTAATTTAAAAGGAAAAATGTCCAAAATAATAAAATAACAAGAAACAATTTTAAATGAAGAAAAAGCAATTAAAATCATTTTATTTCAGTACACTAAATAGCTTTTTAAAAAAAAAGGAAATAAAAAAAAGCAAAACAAGCAAAAATGCAAAAAACAAGAATATTAAAAACGTATATATGTAATAGTATAGGTGTTATAAGGGATGCGCCAGGTACAAGGCAGGAAGGAAATCTTTGGATGCTGATCATGATTCGATCGAGTTATCAATCGTGAGAGCCCCTTAGACACGTAGTAGTGTTAAAAGAACTGCCTGTTTACACATACATTGATATGTGATGCGCGCTTAATAAATTAAATAATATAAATAGTATCTTGTACCTTTAAGCAAATAATGATAATATGTAAATGATAATATGTAAGGTTGGCCAACCAAGTAAATGCGTATCCCTAACCACCAACAAAAATAATAATAATTACCACATCATCACCCAAAGGCAACTTATAAATACCAAAGTTGAGTATGAATTCTATGTTGAGTTTGTTATATTGAAAGTATTGTAGATTATAAGTTTTGTGACACATCGAGGAAGTGTATACTGTTGTGTTCAATACAAGAGTATTTAATATAAAAAAAACTTATATTCAAAATATATATATATATATATCATAGGTCAAAATAAAAATAAATAAAATGTCAAAACGTAAAAACGAACCAAAAAACATAAAAACATAAACTTGCTATTATTTAGTAGCATTAAACTAATATATAGATATCTTGTTCCATTCAAATTTTTTTTACATTTAATAAGGAAAATACTAATATAATATTTAAATCATGTAGAATTAGTAATCATATAATAAAAACAAAAAAAAACATGAATAAGTTTAATAAAAAAATAATACTCTATATTTACAGTAGGATAAGAAATTTCATATAAAAAAGGGAAAACAGAGGCAATCAAACGCCGTATACACGGAACCATAATCCAAAATTCGAAATAAACTTTTCAAATTCAAGATCAACCCTTCAAGTTAAAGTTTAAAAACTAACACAATAAAATATAATATTTCACACAATCAAAACTAAACTCTATTGCTATTAACCATAAAACACAAATTGAAAACTTACCACTTGCAACAAACTGCAACAAACTATAATACACAACGTTATTGTCCAACTTTCACAGTTTCATGAACACTGCCTACCCCTTCTGGGAATAAAGGCGTAAATCTTTTAATTAATTTACACACAGTTTAACACATAAAAACCGGAAACACACAATAACACGGCACTTACCATATAAAATTTGATTAACACATTTAAAAACTCTAAATTCTTAATAATAACTTAAATATAACTCCAGCATAGTTTAAACCGACTAACCCACAGAACAAACTGATCTAAAAATAACTTACACCTACACAACAACCAGTGACATAAAAATTCCACAAAATGACCACCCGCGATAACCGCAACAATGTATTCGTAATGCAAGCATTAAGATCGTAAGTCGATCCAGAAGCTATATATAAATATTATGCAGGACGTTCAGAATGTTCACAGTAAACAGTTTAAAACCAGTAAGATAGTATGTACGGTCTCGAACCGCACAAAGCGACAAACGCGTACTCATCATTTTCATAATTCATACATAGCGTAAACCGCGGTCCCCGCCAGTGCATAATCGACCGCCGCGGAGTGCATTCTAATCAGTTTTATAATAAATCAGTATTTCGGTAATCATTGCAGTTTCAATTTATCAAGGTGTATAAACCTACCCAGTACATAGTATAAGAAACAAATTGTAACATCCATAGTATTGTATACAGTTATAGAAATAAGATAAATAACTTTTGTAAAACATTATATAAGATAGTTTTAAGCCAAAAATATGTATCCACATTTTTGTCTTTTAAAAAAACGGGGAACGTGTGGTGTATGACGCTGTTCACGCGGACACCGCGTGAAGACCGATGGCGACAACGGGGAGCGGCGCGGGGCGAGCGGCGGGCATCAGCGCCGGCGCGGCGCGTACCGCGACGCGCCCCACTACCAGATCGAACGACACGGCGCAATGACGCGTCCGTGATTTCTATTAACATTTTTTAATATACACTTTTACATGTCCAGGGTCGTTTTCATCGCGGTCATCCTTCAGCCCCACTCCTGGACAAGTTGGCGACCAGCAACGGGACCCGGTCTGCAAACAATGGCCGGCGAAGTCTAAAAGAACAAGGAAGCCATCCAGTGCCTGCACTACAACAGCGTCTCGCCGGGCAAGGCGAATAACATCGGTCCAAAGGTCACGCGGACATCTTCTCGAAGTTTCTTGGACAGCCATCGCTCCAGGAAACCATTCGCAAAGGAAGTAAGCCCGTTCCTTATAAATTTCCGTTCCCTTGCACCCCCTTAGATTCGTTGTGAATAGTGTCGTGAGTTTAGTGGATAGGTATTTCAAATAGTGTAACGATTAACGTAATCATAGTGTACGTGAAAGTTAAAGTGGAAATATTTCGTTAAAGTTATTAATTATCGCAAACAAACAGCTAAGACGCTTTGTTTGCACAAGTAATACGAGTATTTCCGTTATATTGTATTTAAAACAGTGAATACAAAATATAAGTAATTATTAGTTCAGTCATCGATAGGTAGTACAGAGATTTGGAAATCTACCTAGTCGTGATTGCAAACTTAAATAAAAGATAGCATTATTATCAATCATCACATATCAATGTATGTGTAAACAGGCAGTTCTTTTAACACTACTACGTGTCTAAGGGGCTCTCACGATTGATAACTCGATCGAATCATGATCAGCATCCAAAGATTTCCTTCCTGCCTTGTACCTGGCGCATCCCTTATAACACCTATACTATTACATATATACGTTTTTAATATTCTTGTTTTTTGCATTTTTGCTTGTTTTGCTTTTTTTTATTTCCTTTTTTTTTAAAAAGCTATTTAGTGTACTGAAATAAAATGATTTTAATTGCTTTTTCTTCATTTAAAATTGTTTCTTGTTATTTTATTATTTTGGACATTTTTCCTTTTAAATTAATACTGGTAAATTGAATATAATGTTAAATATTACCTTATTAAATAGAAATAGAAATAGTTTATTCGTGACACATATACATAACTAAACAAACAAAAAAAAATCAAATAAAACATCAATATTATTAGTGTCACGAAACGGCCGCAACTCAGCATTGTTGCTAGCGTAGCCAGCGCTGGTCTTCCGTTGCGACCATTCGGTGAAAAGTGCACGGCAAAGTGCAAGTGTATTCTTCTATTTAAATATAATCTAATAATGAATCGAACATAATGAAAATAGTAACTTATTTGTCTATATAAAATATAATCTACTGAATTGAATATAATGAAAATAATAGCTTATTCGTCTATATGAAATATTATCTAGTGTCACTGTTTGTAAATATAAATATATTAATTTCTCCGTTTATTTTGATTTATTTTAATGATTTCTACATCTTCCCTGGGATGTACCCTGGCTGTAGTTTGCTAATAAGATTTCGATTTATTTATGATAATAAGAGAGATTACGCACGTTCCTTGAAAAACATCGTCATATAAGAATTTCAGCTACTTTTAGGTGATCAGTCTAATCGTACTGTGATAAACTTATATGTCTTAGCCTTCTCGGATATATACTGATTTTAAAGAAATTGAATTTATTAAATCATAGCTGTCTGCTAGAATAATTATACTACGGTATGGTTAAAATTTGGTGGTTGTAGGTATTTGGATATATAGGTACTAATTATAACGAATATTTGTGTTCTGTGAGAACAATTTCTACTTATATGGGTCATATAATAATATTGGTTCGTTAAAATAAAAATAATGTATTTGGTAAGTTGGACTCTAAAACAATGCACGAAGCTTTATATTATGTAACTCGGCTGTTATATCAGCTGTCGCGTGCCAGAAGGGCACGTCGTACTTGTACTATTTTGAACTCAATCGAAGAAGCTATAAGACTTAAATTGCATATTGCAAAGTAATTATGATACCGTAATTTTAACCATATGAGTTCCTACTATATATTTTTTCTAATGTAGTAGTGTGGTTTGTTAAAAAGAAAATATTATGTATATATTATATACTATTACCGTGGACTAACATATGTCGCAGTAATTCCATCTTTTACACTAGATGAGTCACGCCATTGAGTACGTGACTTTTATATATCGATTAAAAAAAATACTTATTTGAACTTGATGGAATTATTTTACTTATTATAGTATGGTTAGAAAATATAATGTATCTATGCTCCATGTGTTAATCCGCGTTGTTATGTTATGCACTTTGGCTGACGTTTATGTTTATAAACCATAAGTGTATAGTGCTGTTTGTATCAAATCGCACTTGTATCAAATTGACTATAAATTAGAATATAGTTCTTAGTTACGAAAAGAAATGAAATGGTATTCGCTATCGCCGTTTTTACTTGTACTTTAGTTAATCTGGTTTTGGTTATGTGTTTTATTAATAATTTTGAGTCTGATTTATCAACATAGAGGTATAACTTGGCGGTGTCTATAAGTCGTGATATAATTTAGTACCTATATATATATATATATTTGTTTATTTTAAGTTGATTTTAACATTACATTATTTTTATTATTCTTTTTCTCTTCTTTTCACTGTATAACTAGTGTATGGTTTTGATATATATACACCGACGACGACCGGTCCGGACCGGTTAGCCTAGTGGGTAGTGACGCTGCCTACGAAGCTGAAGGTCCTGGGTTCGAATCCCGGTAAGGGCAAATATTTGTGTGATGAGCATGAATATTTGTTTCTGAGTCATGGATGTTTTCTACGTATTTAAGTATTTCTATCTATTATATATATCGTCGTCTAGTAACACAAGCCTTATTGAGCTTACTATGGGACTAGGTCGATTTGTGTAAGATTGTCCCCTTATATTTATTTATTTATTTATTTATACATATATATATTATTATTATTTTATTTATTTCTATATAACAAATATGAATGAAGCGAAATAAGGATTAAAACATTTCATTGTTATAGATGGGATTAACTCATTGTACTTTATAGTATTTTGTGGTTTTCTTACTTTGAACTATATTCTTGTATGAAGTTATCTTCTAATTTCATCGTTATTATTTTAATTTTTAATCAATTAGACTTTTGCTAAGTTATCAGATGGCCAGTCCAATAACTAGCTAATGTATAATTGTCGATAAAGGAATGTCTGTAATATTGCGATATTTAAATTTTCTCGGGTTTATATTCAATTTTAGTGACACTAAATTTACACATTATTAATCTACAATATATGAACTAATTTTCTCTTAGTTATCTACTTTTCTAAAATATGTTAAGTAAAAAAAAATGGAATATAATGATTATATAAAAAAATACGATACGCTTTTGAGGTCTTCATTGTTTGGTCTCGTCCCTTGTCCTCGAAGCTGGCTGGCTACAGTGTGTTCCTCTGGGTCGGCTGCTGCGTCGGTCGTTGATGCGGGCCGGGAAAACCCTGGACTCCCTCGAACTTGGGCCGGGATATCCCTGGACACCTCTTCCATCTTGTTGTATTTGGCGTGGCGTGGCTCGGTGATTGACTTTTATCGGTCCCCTTCTTCGTGGAACATAAGTTTTGCTCCGTGGTGATTTCTCCATGGTTACCGTAGTGGTGTTTTTTTCTGATTTATTTTGGATCTTTGGATCGTGGATCTTTTCGGTCATCTTAGTCTTGATATTCTGTTCGGCGCTGCGTGGGTTGTAGGTTGGCTGGTCTGCTGATGCTGATGGCTGCCATGAAGATTGTAGTTGAAGCGTTTGCGGTGGGTCGTTCGGCTGGCCTAGGCTGTGGCTAGGCTATGGGCTGCCTGGTGCAGCCCTCTGGCTAGGTCGCCATGAGACGTATGTCGTAGCGAGTAATTAATACAACGAAACTCGGTGATATAATGAACATTTATTTCGGTAGAACATGGGTTTATATATGGTCTGTGTGTCGTTGTGTGAGTGATGCTTTACAGAGGTTTAACAATGTAGATTCTTATCTTTAATGTATTTTAATGGTGATGTGTTTACTTGTGCGTAAACCATTTGCTAGTGTATTATATTACAAGGTTATTTCTACAATGTTGCATTCTATGTGATCATTCGATATTGCGTCATACACCACACCTTATTAAAGCATTTGCTAAAAAAAAACAAATGCCATGATGTATGTTTTCGTAATAATATTTGCTAAATGAAAATTGGAAGTAATGAAAATATTCGTATTTCGCCAAAGTTTGCATTTGCATTGGCAAACAAAATAGTTGCTAAAATTTGGTTGGGAAATGAAATTTAACCAAAATAAATTTGGTAAAAGTCAAAATGAATATGAATACAAAGAAAAAAAACATTATATTGCGTTGTTCTACAAGAACACATGCCCGAATAAGCTATTTCAATTCAATAATGAAGCTATAGTCAGTGAGATAGGTAGTCCTCAACTCAACCCTGTAATAAACCTTTGACATCAATGTTTTTTCCAATTAAGTAATAGCATAGCTAATATTGGTTCCCCTCCGTTAGCCCTAATAATTTCATACCTAATTTTACTAGCCCTAATTTCATTAACCCTAAAATCACAAACCCGAATTTTCATTGTTCCTAATTATTCATTAGCCCTAATTTCAGTATCCCGAATTTTCATAATATCTAATTTCTCATGACCGAATTCTCACTAAGACTAATTTTATTTGACCGATTTCTTCCTAGGCCTAATATTGCAATGCCTAATAAGGACTACCTTATTATCAATGTCTCTAAAATCACTAACCCGAATCTTCATTTTGCCTAAGTATTTTAGCCCTAATGTCATTATCCCGAATTGTCAGTAGTACTAATTTTATTTCACTGTTTTTTTTTCTTATAATGTCGGTTCTGGCGCTTCGCCGGCCGCTGCCGCGGCACGCTCGTTTCGCTCGTCGTCGTACCTACACTGACCTGCCTTAGGGTAGAATAGGTGGGTAATCCGATGTCTATCTAGCTCACTCTTATTAGACAGAGAAGTATCATGCGAGAAAAAATGAGAGAGCTCGTGCGCCGTCTTGTGATAGCCGTACAGCAAGTCGACGCCACCCCGCTGCGCGGGGTGTCTATTTATGGTCTGAGGGACACAAGTGAACCCTAACCTAACCGACCTAAGAAAGAGTTCGCTTATGACATGCCATTTTCGTCCGCCCTGATAATGCACGATCCAATAATCCACGTCCACAAAAACTGGACACGGATTATCGGGCCGTAAATTATTTGGCAGTGTATTATTGGCTCCCATTTTGACGAGATTAGGACGTCTATCATGGGACGGCCGCGACATACGCCGCGGTAAAAAGTAGCCTGTTCATCAGGGATGCATTAATTAGTACTAGTCAAACATTAGAGCAAAAGTTAATAGGTCAAGTGATAGTTAGGTGTGACGAAATTAGGTGTAGTGAACATTAAACATAGCGATCATTAGGCACATTAATCATTAGGCTTAATAGTCATTAGGAAAAATGATTATTAGTTTCCAATATATTAGCACACTTGATGTTTAGTATTAGGAATGATTAGGAGGTTTGAAATTAGGCGCAGCAATGAATTATGCCATATAAAATTAGTTATCCGAATATTAGGGCTAATGAAAATTATATCGAACGTTGTTAGGTGTAATGAAATTAGCACTAACGATATTAGTTTAAGTGGGGGTGACCCGCTAATATTGCTATCTCTCGAGAACCGAAGAACTAAACACAACTTTTATCGGGCAGGCGACGTTTTTGACCTAGACAAGATCATCAGGAAAGAGATCCCCAGCATGGACACGGAGCTGACGCTGCAGCTGATGTTCACCTTCAGCAACGGCACGTTGTTCAAGGAAGATGTGCAACGCTTGCTCCACGACCCGGCGGAGGAGTTTGACGTCATTATAGCGGAGTGGATGTTCAACGAGGTGTACAGCGGGTAACCATTTTTATATCGTTTATTTCTTATTTAACTTAAAGATTATATAGTAACCAAAACTGGTTGATACCTCCACCGATAGTAACTGTTAGACATTAAATACCTAATTATATTGGAACTACAGTTACTGAAGACGCCGCGGTTGATATTGAAAAACCGGTGTGAAAAACTTAACAAACAGCGATTGACAATTAAGTAATTGTTTTGCAACTCAACTTTCTTTCTACAAATGAGAGATTTGACCAATTAATCAACACGCAAATTTACGTTCTATAAATGATCGTTAGGACAAATTATATTTTAGCAACTAAGTTATTTGTAAAACCTTTTATTGGTATAAAAATGTTTGTACTAATGTATTAATTTCATTATATAAACAGCGTACACACTTTCAGGCTACCGCGTTTCAGTCGGTTGCCTCGCGACAATTTTTTTTTACCACCCCCCTCCTATTTCCGAACCAGTCACAGTTGGCTCAATTCGGGTTGCACAGGGCGGTTCCACAACACTTTGGGAGCTCAAATACCGCGAGCCATCCGGTTGCCTCTCCAACATTGAATTACGCGTCATTGCTCTGAATATTCGTGCTCATCACACAGATAAATGCCCTTACCGGGATTCGAACCCGGGACCTCCAGCTTCGTAGGCAGGGTCACTACCAACTAGGCTACAGAGATCGTGAAAAATAGTAGGTATACAGTCAGCAGAAAAACCGAGTACCAAAAATGATTTCTTTTACATATATAAATAATTTCCTTCCAGGCTCGCAGCGGTATTAGGTTGTCCATTAATCTGGTCGTCTTCTATGGAGCCCCATGCCTTGGTGCTGTCACTCGTGGGCGAGGATCCGAACCCTACCTACGTCACAGACTACAGCTCAACCAGGACTTCGCCTTTTAACTTTCAAGAGCGCGTGGGAAGTCTTTGGACGTTTTTATCTACTAAATATTATAAATGGTAAGTGACTATTATTATTATGTTACGGTATTATATTACGGTAGAGCCTAGTGGTTCAGGCATGCGGCTGTCTAGCGGCGGTCGTGGGTTTGAATCCCGGCTCGTACCAATGAGTTTTTCGGAAGTTATGTATAGAATATTTATAGTTAGCTTTTCAGTGAAGGAAAACATCGTGAGATAACCGGTCTAATCCCTATAAGGTCTAGTTTTCCCTATGGGTTGGAAGGTGAGAGGGCAGTCGCTTTCGTAAAACTAGTGCCTATGCCAAATCTTGGGATTAGGTGTAAAAGCGGATAGCGGGTTCCTTTATGGCTCAACCGTGAATAACGCTACAGTGTACGAGATTTGGGACTGGTCTTTGGACAGTTCCAATATGATGTAAAGAGTGATGTGGCTAGAGTAAATCGATTGTCATAATATCCGATTGCGATTGATCATGGCTAATAAAAGGAATCGATTGATTACTGTGTAATAATTATTTTTAGGAAATCAAATAGAGAGCCTATACACTATCGTCTGCTAACACTAGTGTCCTGTAAGTAAATAGAGCGACTGATAGTGCGAGAAAAATTGAGAGAGTTTGCGCGCCGTGCACAAATCAATGCCATATTTTCAGAGGCAATATTTTGAACAATCAAATACGTCGGTTTCGATCGATGTGATTTTATTTCGTATTATCGTAACAGTAATTAAATAATACATTGTTATTTTCCTATTCACAATTATTTGATTCATATCGATTTATTTCTAAATTGACAGACTCCAAACGATTAAAGCAGTATATCACTAAATTTAAAAATAAAAAGTCGTAGGACGTAATGGTTTGCATACCGAGTTTTCAATGCTAATTTCTATACAAATAAGCCGTAAAAAATATGACAATAATTTTATAAGTGCTAAAAAGAGCGTGCATGGAGAATAAACTTTGTTTTGTAACTCGGAAGCTATTACTTTTTTATTATTTCGATGAGCAGTGCCAATTTACGTTATATGGGTGTCGCAATGTGTCAAAAGACCAGTTCCAAATCTCGAACACTGTAGGAGGATGATAAGTTTAACCCTTTTAACGCCGAGAGCCACTAAAGTGGTCGAGTGCTGTCGTGCCCACCACGCCAACAACCTTTAAAGTGGTTATGGCGAACACTGTCAAAACAATTTTCTTACTGTCAGATAAGTTTCATATCCGCTCTTTAGCTATCAAAAGATGCTGGCGTGTACGTCACATTCTGACACGAAAGTAAAAGCGGTCAAAGGGTTAAATTGTGTACGGTGCAACAAGGACGGTAACGATTTTTTATGAACGAAAGTCTTATATCTAACCCCTTGTTTTATACAGATCCGTTAGACCTTAATGACGGCAGGAAATGTCAAAAAATGGCGTAGGCGCCTTGTGGGAGGCGCGTGATTCTGTTCTCTGAACACCCTAAGTTACTAAAATTTTCATCTAACTTTTGGTTTATCTTTATAAAACCGGGCATAAGTACTATATGAGCCTAAGGATAAGATTAGTCAATTCCTTGTTCCTTTATAATAATGTGTCTGCTTAGTTTCTATAAAGCTACTATAAAGAGATCTCTTTTGTATAATAGCGCCATCTGTGAACTCAATGAAAGAAGTCTTAATAGATGGCGCCAATGAGCAGCAAATATATGTTCTAGGTTATCATCACAACAGGAGGCCTTACTATACGAAAGGGCGTTCTCTTCGGTAGCAGCGGTCAGGGGTCGTCAACTGCCCTCCTACCACGAGGCCAAGTACAACGCGTCGCTGATGCTGGGCAACTCGCACGTGTCCGCTGGGAGTGCAATCAGTCTGCCGCAGAGCTATGTGCCCATCGCTGGCTACCACATCGAGGAGACGGTCAAACCTTTACCAAAGGTTAGTAGGCAGAGGTGGAGCACAGAGGAAGGTTTTGGGAGTGAGGTCCCTGTCAGGTCTCTTTCGCTGCCAACATGATGAATTCTCACATGAGTCACAAATGTCATCGATAAAGCAACAACGCAACGCGCTTGTGATTTTTATGTACCTAGTCACAAAAGTCCATTGTGTTACACTACGCTACGCTACGTATCTGCTAACCATCAAGCATGCTGTATGCTTGTTCGCCACCGTGGTCGTATAAAAAATCACAGATCTCGTGCCTTTCACGACCTTCTGATACATTGAAAATGAATTTAATGAATTCAACAATACAAAATTTACTCACTGTCGATGGAGTTATGAAGAAAATATTGGCCTCTGTGCCACCCTTTTCATAGATCATTATTTTTAATTACTAATTGTTCGTAAGCGACCATGAAGTCCCATCTTTTTCATGGTCTCAACTTATTTTAACAATATACTTACTATTGATTTATGACTAACTAGCTGTTGCCCGCGACTTCGTCCGCGTAAAACTTATATCTAGGAAAATGATTGGTATTAAATTATTGTAGGTGGAACCTTAATTATCGCCGACCCAAACAAAGTTCTACCATCTTATGGGATTATTTCAGAGATAAAAACTATCCTATATCCTTCCAAGGGTGTCAAATTCAGCGTACGGAAAATTTCATCTAAATCCGTTCAGGGATTAAGCGTAAAAGGTAACGGTGAAATGAGTTCATTAGTTTAAATTGCTAAATTTAAATAACATTTTCAGTGTTAAAAAACGTCGACAACTAACCTGTGTCGCCATTGGCGCTCTTATTCAAGCCACAGCTACTTTGACTTATTTGATCCCGGTTACAGTATATGTACAGTTAACACCACTTCACAACCGATTGTCGATCGTTTAAGTCTTGACTTTTTCATAAATTTCCAATACTAAAGTACTCACATTTCCAGGATCTCCAAACTATAATGGACAACGCTGAACACGGTGTGATCTACTTCAGCATGGGTTCCGTACTGAGCAGCAAAACCATGTCGGTGGAACTAAAGGAGGGCCTCTTGAACATGTTCGGTCAGCTGAAGCAAGCGGTCATCTGGAAGTTGGAGGAGGCTCCAGGGAAACTCCCGAAGAACGTCCATTTAATCGGCTTTGCTCCACAACAGAGTATTCTAAGTAAGTTTATGAAATTTTACGGTAGTTAAAACACGGCCCGCGGGCTTTGTTCGGTCAGCTGAAGCAAACGGTCATATGGAAACTGGAGCAGGCTCCGGGGAAACTGCCGGATAGTGTCTATTTAATCGGTTTTGCTCCACAACAGAGTAATAAGTAAGATAATGTCATTTTACGGTAATTAAAACATACCACGGGCTTTGTTCGGTCTACGGATACTGACGGCAATACGATCGCTTTGTGTCTGATACGAGTATGTTCATATGTGTCAGGTCTAATTGAATTGAACTGGATGTCTTTATGTCACATCTGACTACAAGTGGCAATTACATGTAAAATTTCGCTTACTGGTCAGATTACAAAACATCTCACAAAAAGTGCATGCCTGCCGCCGAGTTCGAGCTCGGGCTCATAGACAGTTTGTGTATGCCCTAGGCCAGACCACGGAGCCACAGAACTTTCAAATACCTTATGTGTTATCTCCGTGGGAAGTAATGGCAACGAAACTTTAAATGCGGCTACACACGGTGACTGTTACAGCGCTACAAACGCGTTACTGTATCGAAACACTATCTTCTCTTCTTCTGCCTTCTTATATTCTGCTATCTAATCTTTGGCTACTATGGCTATTGTCACGCGGCAGTTCGTGAAACGCGCTTTTGTATCGCGGCAAAATGTGGCCTCGTGGTGCGCCCTACCGGCCCGGCCACGGCCCACGACAGTGCCACAGATTATATAATAGTTCTACGAATTGCGGCGCGGCAAACGTTTTCAAACTCAAACTCAAAATATTTATTGCACAAATAATATTACAAGTAAATAATAATAGTTCGAGTCGGGCAACGAACTGTGGTTAATTGGGATCTCTCACACGCAATTAATTAGACAAACCGCCGCGCCATTTCGCGGCAGTGCCGTAATACCCCGCAAAAATATCTAGAAACTGATGGTATTTCGCAGACCACCCGAACTGCGCCCTGTTCATCACCCACGGCGGTCTGCTGTCCAACACCGAAGCCCTCCACTTCGGCGTGCCCATCATCGGGATCCCGGTCTTCGCCGACCAGTTCCTCAACATCGACAGGGCGGTGCAGAAGGGATACGCGAAGAGAGTGGACTTGGACCACAATATTCCTGACACGTTGAAACTGGCTATTGAAGATATTCTTGGCAATTCGCGGTGAGTAGAACGCTACAGGGCTGTTATTCGCTAAGCGCCAATGCGGCTCACCCTCACCCTGCCGGTCACCCGTCACGAAACTCGACCTCTGCCCACCCTTGGTTACTACGCATCGCGGTGTCAAGATATATTTGTGGGTGAGCGTTGAGGTGAGCTTAAAACAAGTTACAGAATAGGGGGGCAGGATGCGTTGGGCTGTTATTTGCTACGCGCTATAGCGGCTCACCCCGCCGGTCACCCGTCACGAAACTAGACCTCTACCTACACTTAGATTACTACGCATCGCGGCGTCAACTTATGATTCAATCCGTGATCAGGGGGCCTACAATAAAATGTATGGGAATGACAGATGCCGACGGAACACTTTTCGTTGACATCTGTCATTCCCATACATTTTATTCGTTTTCTATTGGCGTTAGCGCTTGTCGATTGTAACCTTGTCTACGGCCCCAGGAGTCCAAAAATATTGATAAACAGCCAAAACGGATTTCAATGGATGAGGTCTCATGCAATAGGCATGATGACACATTTTGAAAAACTGTTCTAAACCTTTGACGTTTGCTACCTAGATCGCCCAATTGCTCATTGAATGAACATAAATTCAAAAGTTTACAAGTCTAGCGCATCCGTGCGAGCGAGAAAGCGGGACAATGACGTATGAAGATCTGACAGATAACATGGTTCTATCCCTGTCTTACTATTCGTTCAGTAGAAGTTTTCTCTGTAATCTGTGGTAATGGCCGTTATGGGTATCTATTTGTTTATACAAACGTGACGACGTCATGCGCTTTGATTGGTGTTTAACATATCATGGCGGTCGTCCGTATTTTTCAGTTTAATTTTATCAAAATAAATATTAATCTCTTACTTAATAAAAAAATATGAGCAATTTTCGAATTCTATGATTAAAATTTCAGTAAGAAAATACCATATTCTAGTGATTTTCAATTACTGTCATCATGCCTATTAAATCACTGTTTAGTTAATTGTTTGGTCACCCTGTCAAATTTTTGCAAACTACCGTTAGGGTGACAATGATTTTGAATTATAAAGTGATTCCTTATTAAGTTTTATTCAGAAAAAAAAGAACGTCTGTATTAGATAACTTCGAGTTAATCGTGTTTGCGGTATCAATTACAGAATTAGAAAAATTTAATCCTGATCACGAATTAAGAATCATCGTGTATTTGTGGGTGAGCGTTGGGGTGAGCTTACTAAATATTGTTGAAATGCCTGTTTCTCTTTGAAGTTTTACTTTATATCTTTATATCTATTCTTACACATTATTTATATACTAAACGGGACTTAATCGCGTATTAACTTATTTATTTACCTCACTGAGGTCTCCCGACGTTTCGGATGTGTTGCAACATCCATGGTCACGGGACAACTGGCTTGTGTGGGTATCAAGACCGCACGGGTACGTCGGGAGACCTCAGTGAGGTAAATAAATAAGTTAATACGCGATTAAGTCCCGTTTAGTATAAATAAAGTATCAAGTATGTTCTCATGTAAGTGACTCTAATTGTCTTGTTTTGAGATAAATTTCTTAAAACCGAAACCGGACTTTTCGTCATCTAAACTGAAACAAACTATAGGTATCAACCGATTCGAAACTATGCTCCGGGTGCAAGAAAACCAGTTAGTATTTCGTAGTGGCTACAGTTTAGTGAAGTTTGTATGCTTGTTCTGTGTCAGGTATCGTGAAGTAGTGAAGGAGCTGTCGTTCGTGTACCACCACCGGCCGGTGCCGCCGGGCGCGGCGCTGGCGCACTGGGTGGAGCACGTGGTGCGCACGCGCGGCGCGCCGCACCTGCGCTCCCCGGCGCTCATGCTGCCCTGGTACCAGAAGATCTATCTCGACCTGTTAGGACTCGTTTTGGTGGGGGTTTTATTAAGTTTAGCTGTTCTGAAACGAGTTTTGTCTAAAAAGATTGATGTGAATAAAAAGAATAAATAGGTAATGGTATTAAGTATGTTTATTTTCATCACACTTGCTCGAAAAGGGCTTCATAATGCGCAGACATACAGCTTATATTACGCCCACGGGCGTAATGGCTTTTTTTAAAAATTGTATCTTTCACTCACGCGGCAGTTACAAAGCAAGGTTTTATATCAAATACGACGACTGAAAACGTATATATAAAAAAAACTTAAAAACACTACTAACTTAAAACATGTTTAACAGAATTATTTACAGATTTTAGTATAGAGTTATGTGGGATGTCTATCATTTTATCGAAACGCATTACGTCGATTTACATTTCGCCAAAAACTATTCCACGAATTTCATTTCGTTGTATTTCGTGTTCACATAATCATCAATTCATAGTTTTTTATTTCATCGAACAACTTTTCATCGTTAATCGTTTCGAATTTGTCTCAAATCGTAGCGTAACGATTCATCGAATTTACTTTTCATATAGAATAGTCAGTTGTGTATAGTATTAATTTATCGAAACACGGTTCAATGTTGGTACGTTCCATATATTTTTGTTGCCACGGTCATTATTTCATTTTTCTACCAAGCTGTTTACCTATAGGTCATTTCGTCTAAGTATATAATACCTAATGGATAAAATGGGTCCACATTGACTCATATACGATGTAGACGTAATATTAAGCCTAAGTAAGTAATATTAAGCTATAGGCTATAGGATCACAGTTCACCTAACACTCCTCCTCGCTTCGCTCGTCGTCGTACCTACACTGGCCTGCCTTAAAGTAGAATAGTCCAGGAAGGATTCCGATTTCCAGAGGGAGAGGTGGGTAGGCTTAGAGCTCTATGTATACGTCCAAAGTCTCGGTGAAATGTACCTATTCAGTTCGTTGAAAGGTAAATATTATCAAGTGACAAACACAGATGAAACGATTTTCTATGTAATAAGAATTTTGGGAACTGAAACTTATGTTAAAAGTTAAAACAAAATTATAGTAACGGCGTTTCGATGAACGACTATGTCGATGAACAATTATAAAATATTGAAGTGAAATTCGATGAATTCATTTTTGTGTAAATGGTTTTTCGAGCAAATGTATGAGCGATCTAACGAAGACAACGAAGTTCTATGAAATTCTGCGAATAGTGTTATGGAAATCGATGGAACTATTTTCGGTAAAATGATAGATTCCCAGTTATGTGTCTATGTAAAATGTATTTAAGTGTTTTCAAATCGTGGCTGTATACCGAAGTAAGGGCCTTTTATCACCTAGCGAATTGCCTGTGCTCGGCTGAAGCTCAAAAGGGGGTGCCTGTCGTATCGCATAATGTTGATCGTCCTAAAATTTTTTGGCCGAGAATGTTTGGCATAATGTTGAGTGGCATACTACTTATTTAGCCTATTCATTTTTGCGCATACACATTTAAAAGTCCTAATGTATGTTTATCCTAATATTGATTACTCGAACATCGAATTACCTAAAAAGTAATAGTCCTAATTTTCATTGTCATAGTAATTATTTTGCCTATTGTTAAACGTGCTAAAATTAAACCACCTATACTATTCTTTTCCTAAATTTTATATTATTTGTAAACTCTGAGCAGACCCGACCTACATCAAGATAAATAAAATAGGTTCGTTAATAGTTGCCTTTTGCCCCTCAGAGCAGAAATAGGGACCCCGCGAAGCGGGGCTCCGTCGACAAGAAGGCGGGTCATAGGTTATTCAAGTATTAGGCAATTCTTAGCTGAGGCAACCTTCATTTAGATCAATTAGATAGGTTCGTTAGTTGCCTTTTGTCCCTCAGAGCAGAAATAGGGGCCCTGCGAAGCGGGGCTCCGTCGACATGAGGGCGGGTCATAAGTTCTTAAAGTACGTACCTAAATAGGAAAGATTAGGTAACCACAAATAAAACATTTATTTTTACTATTTATAAACTCTGAGCAGACCCGACCTACATCTAGATAAATAAAATAGGTTCGTTAGTTGCCTTTTGTCCCTCAAAGCAGAAATAGGGGCCCCGCGAAGCGAGGCTCCGTCGACATGAGGGCTGGTCATAAGTAATTCAAGTATTAGGCAATTCTCAGCAGAGCCAACCTTCATTTAGATAAATTAGATAGGTTCGTTAGTTGCCTTTTGTCCCTCAGAGCAAAAATAGGGGCCCCGCGAAGCGGGGCTCCGTCGACATGAGGGCGGGTCATATGTTATTCAAGTAATAGGCAATTCTAATAGATATGTATGCGTAACAAAATGTATGCACAACATTTTTAGTACATTAAATATTAGTAACATCAAAGTTATGCACATCAATTATTCTAAAAAAAAACCTTCGACACAATAAACATTCGGACAATAAATATTTAGGACAATCGATATTAGGAACAACAATTTCAGCAAATAAAAATATGCACAACAATGTTTCTGCAATTCGATATTCGGCACAAAGTTGGTATGCGACAAAATATTAGGATCAACAATTTTATGCCACCCGATATAGACCCCTCAAAAGGAGCAGCAATCACAAGGGATATGTGAAAAATGGAAAAAATACACCAATGTGTCAAAACAAAGGAAATCGATGCCCAAGTCAGGGGAAGCATTTGGAGTTCAAATAAAACAAGTTAGTATAGTTTAAGGCACACTTTATTTCCTATATACCTATGTTGTAACGTCCAGTAATTTCTTCTACAAAACTATGAAGGTATGCATTTCTAATTCATCTGGGTATAATTCCTACATTTATTTGCTCAGCTCAAGCTTGGGTCGTATACGGATTCTATGTCACGAATTAACCAGATTATCGTTCTTAACTAAGTGTGTTACTACCTAATTTATAGTACCAGAAAGCAGCTTTCAAAGAAATTAAATTTGAACAGTCTTTAATGTCATTTAACCAGTCTTTCAGGGAACTGCAAAACAGCAGAGTCACGCCTACTATGGAAACAAACGTTCACCGACCTTCAGCTCGAAGAGGTTGTCGATTACCGGGCGCGCACTGGAGAGAGACTCCGTGCTGCGACTCGCCGGTTCCAAAGGAGAAGAGTAAGGTGGACAAGCTACCATGCCCTCTTCCAACAAAGAACATAATTGGATCCTCAACTTGATCCTTAATTTGATCTTCAACCTGATCTTCCCGTCTCACTGGAAATAATTAAATTGAATTCATCAGTCACCTGTACTAGAGGCTGACATAAAATCCTACCCAAAGGTGCAAATTTATCTTATCAATAGTAAACTATAACTTTCTTAGTTCTTCATATTGTGAAATCTCTCTGAAAAGAACATGGGACCAGATTAACCATCTAATTCCTCGTGTTGCGCCACGCAGAATTACATTTAATCTTTCACAATTAATACTCACGGTTTTCCTCCCTTTCAGGGACACCGGTACGGAATCAGCTCACAAAATGAAGACCACCCATGGGTCGAAATTAGACGTTCTTCACAAGGCTGCTACTGTGTCGGCCGCAAATTCAAAATGCCCCTTTAAAACTTCTGGAAAGCCACCTGGCGTAAGACCTTATCTTTAGTATTGCAGTGAAATAAATTCTATATCCCTGAATTCTGTAATTTAATTTCTATCTCAACTAATTGAACTTGCTTATATTAAGTTGTATAAAATTAAATGTGATATTGCTAATTCTTTGTATGTATCATCTAGTTTAGAATTAGACATTATTTCCAAAATTGCACTCTTTAAGTTTACTAACAATACCTATATATTTATTTAAATGTTGCATTGCTACACCAGTAGAATTTACACTATTTTATCCTTAAAATTCCGATTTTTACCTAAGCTGACAACACAGACCACAGGTTCAATACAACACCATCAAAGCTGTTTGAGACTTCCTTTTAGATGCTGTGTTGACTTTTAAAGGCAGGTACTACACCATGCTATTTTACATTTTCTGCTTCATGAATAATTGAATTTAAATTTCGACACTTTGCCATACCCCATTGCATACGCGCCTCACTTAAAATTCAACAAAATGGACAACTGACAGTTGCAGTTTTTATCACGATTTGTATTAATTTCATCTAAAATGTATTTGTTTCGTCGCAAACGTGATGAAAAACTAAAAAATTGTGTAGAATAACACGGGCGCAAGAATATTGCAATCTCGAGTCATCAAAAGCCCCACTTACGACCCTCGTTAAAAAATGTACTATTTCATCACACTTGCTCGAAAATGGCTTCATAATGCGCCGACATAGTTAGTTACAGAGCTACAATAGCCCACGGGCGCAACTAGTGGTTTTTTTCTTAAACTGTATCTGTCATTCATGTCATGCGGCAGTTACAAAGCACAGAGGTTTTATATCAAATACGATGTCTGAAAACATATTCATAAATAAATTTAAACTTAAAACACTACTTAAACCTGTTGAACAGAATTGTTTACAGATTTAATATTTAGTTATTTAGTGTACTTAAATGTAAAATGTTTTTAAGTGTTTTCAAATCGTGGCTGTATACCGAAGGGTCTTTGCCATACGCGCCTCACGTCAAATTCAACAAGATAGACATCGGACATGTTGCAGTTTTTATTACGATTTGTATTAATTTCGTCTAAAATGTATTTGTTTCCTCCCAAATGTGATGAAAAACATTGTGTATACGTCGGAGGCCGATCGTAAAATCCGCCAGATCCAGAAATTCCTAAGCATAACGTGAAACGCCGCCATTTCACGCGCTGTAATTTTGCCGCGAATCGATTCTTATCTATTACTAGCGGCCGCCCGCGACTTCGTCCACGTAGATTTTTGATGATGACGAAGGTATTGAAATAGGTAAGAGAATTTCATTCTTCGTTGAAATGGTCTAGACACATAACAATTCAAAAAGTGGCAGACACTGATATGCAATTGTTTTTTAGAGGTGGAAGTTTCTAAAACGCCAAATTTACTTTTTTTGCTTTTTATAATAAGTAATTTTTAAAGTTTCAAGTCGCTAGTTCAAAAGATACAGTTTCTCCCATACAAACTTTGAAGCCCTATTTAACCCCCTTAGGGGTAGATTTTTCTAATACGCCAAATTTACTTTTCTCAAAAATCATCGGCAATGTTGACTTTATTGGTAAAAAATCAGGACGTGAAGTGCATAGTTTATGGTTAGTCAACATTTAAAAAATAAAAAACCTTGCCGGCTCGATTTTGCTCGACTACAATGTTGCATACAAATTCTATTATTTGTCGTGGTACAAACTTTTTAAAAATTTGAAACCGCCATATAAATAAAAGGCATAGGTCCTAAACAGCCAAAACGCAAGATCAGTAGCTCATCAACTCATCGCGACTTTTTATTTGTCTCAAATAACTTATGGCGCTTTCGGAAGAAAAATACACTCCCAACTTATTATTAAAAAAAATAAAAGGCGGCAATGCAAAAAATATTCTGTTTTAACACCTACAGTGGCTAATTCTTTTTACGGAAAATATAGAAAAATGACGTGTAAATTATTCCAGATTTAAAAGAAGCTGCAAGCTCAGTTATTGATTATTTGTTTAAGTGTAATTTGTTGGTAATTTGCAAAGCCAAAAGACAGATATCGGAAGGCGTACGACAATTTCTGGAAGCGGCTAGAAGAAATGCATGCCTTATCATTTTCAGAAAATACATTTTTGTTTTCTTGCACAATTTTTGAGAAAAGCACTATATTTGTCTCAGCTGGAAGGGCATTGGCTTCGTATTAAATTAAACGGACTCCCAAGGTCGTCCGTTTAAAATTAATACTCAGCCAGCAATTGCCTACTTCCCTTGCTTCGACAATAATGTACTATTTTTTGCTTTATAATAAGTAATCTTTCTACAAAGTTTCAAGTCTTTGGTTTAAAAAATAATGTTTCCTCCATACAAACATTGCACCCCAATTTAACGCCTTAGGGGTGGAATTTTCTAAAACGGCGACATAACTTCTTTTGTATTGTTACATCCACGGGGTGGGTAACGTGATAGAAAATACACGAGTTGATCACTAATTAAAAGAAATGCAAACTTTATTACAAAATTACTAATTAACAAGGCTTACTTAATAAATCACTTCACTATGACACACTTTTCACTCGCTTCGCTGTTGCGATTGGCACTGTTCGCAGTTTAATTCAAAACTCTCCTCCGCGGCGTTGGTGCGTGGCTTATATAACCGGAGACCTTCACACTAGAACATTCCGGAGAAATCTTGAATAATAGGTCCAAGGTCCAATTCTAGGAACGACGACCCCTCGGTTTCGTGAATGTTCCAGAGCGTCTAGATTGTTCGATGCTCGTTAGACCCGACGACTAGGACATTCCCAATATGCTGTCCCTTTCTAGTTGTCTCTTTCACACACTTCTCGAACCTTCTCAATCTAGATGTCTCTCTCTAATAGTGCTGTCTCTTTCACACACTTCTCGAACCTTCTCAATCTAGATATCTCTCTCTAATAGTGCTGTCTCTTTCACTCCTTCGAGAAATTTCGCCATATACTGAAGTGTACTTCAAAGGCCCATAAGGGGTCCTGAAAACGCCTGAAAACGGGTTTTCAGGTTATTGCGCCATCTGATAGAGGCTGTCCTGAAACGGACTGAAAACATGTTTCAGGCGCCTGAAAACAACGGCAACTAGGGTGAATTTTCAATCTTCTAGTATGTGGAAGAGCCACCTCGGAAACGGCCTGAAATCACTTTTCCCTTTTTCCGCATCGGGTTATGTAGCCACACCCAAGAACCTTCCTCGAATCCAGTTTGGTTAGCCTTCCTATCGTATCGGGTCTTCATTCTCGTGCTAGCTTCAAGCCCGTGTTAAATAAATAAATAAATAAAATAAATAATAAATAAATATAAGGGGACAATCTTACACAAATCGAGCCAGTCCCATAGTAAGCTCAATAAGGCTTGTGTTATGGGTACTAGACGATGATATATATAATAGATAGAAATACTTAAATACGTAGAAAACATCCATGACTCAGAAACAAATATTCATGCTCATCACACAAACATTTGCCCTTACCGGGATTCGAACCCAGGACCTTCAGCTTCGTAGGCAGCGTCACTACCCACTAGGCTAACCGGTCGTCAAACGGGCGTGGGCGTGGCGGGGTGGGCGGGGGCCGGTGTTCACGAACAAGACTGTGAACGTCAGCAATCCGATCCCTTAAATCACTTGCATACTCTGTGATAGATCTTGGAGCATCAGGAGGACGTCCAGTTAAAAGATCTGCCGGTAAACGAAGCTCTCTTCCAAAATTCGCATATGCTGGGGTAACTGCCGTACTCTCATGGGTTGCTGACCTATATGACATCAAAAAGAGTGGAATATGCCGGTCCCAATCCTTTTGGTGACTTTCAACAACCTTGGCCAGATGTCTCTCTAGAGTCTGATTGAATCTCTCCACCATTCCATCCCATTGTGGGTGATATGCCGTAGTCCTCGTCTTATGCATCCCCATGATTCGACAAGTCTCTTGAAAAACTGCAGATTCAAAGTTCCTGCCTTGATCGCTGTGAATTTCCAGAGGTACTCCAAATCTACAACAAGCTTCATTTACTAACTTCTTTGCTATAGTGACTGCTTCCTGATTAGGGATGGCAAACGCTTCAGGCCATTTGGTGAAGTAATCCATCACGACCAGAATGTACTTGTTTCCGGAGTCAGATGTCGGGAACGGGCCTGCGACGTCTAGCGCAATTCTCTCCCAAGGTCCTCCAACATTGTACAGTTTGAGCGCTCCTCTACTACGGGTGTGCGGACCTTTAACTGCTGAACAGTTAACGCACGTGTGGTAGTAGTGTATAAAACAAAGCAACGATTCACAATTTGACAATATTTAATTGGTGATTTTAAAATGTCAAACAATTAGCAGGGCGTTAATTAGGTCTCAGGGATGGATTCTAGAAATTCACAAACGTAGGTAAGCCGTGTTCACTTAAACTGTCCTATAGGTAGGCAACACTTCCCTGTAGCGGTGCGACGCGGGAGATGGAGGCGCGCGTGTTGTGACGTCACGGATGTAGTCCGGAGTCAGGCAGGGTGGTTCAGTAGCGGGAAGTGGCCATCAGTCCCAACGTGGTGTGGACCGGTAGTAAAAAACCCCGACTGGGGAACACACACTCACTTATTAAAATTGATACTTAATTAAAAATACATCATTGAATGCAGTTACCATGCACAGCACAAGAGACTTAAATTAAATTAAATTATAGAATAAATTAGCGCCCCATAATAGTGGTCGCGTATGACTAGGTACGGTCGCTCGAGCAAAGTGCCCGGTGGCAGCGACGCACTCCGCGAGTAGGTATGTGACGTCTACATATGACTTGCTTTTTCGTTGATGCGCGTAATGCGCCTGCGGCTTTTGCATAGCAAGAATCTCATTTGGAGCGTCGATTAGTTAGTTTATTAGATAACACTAGGCGGGAATCCTTAGACTCTGTTTGTAGAAATGTAGTTTGTTTATTTATTAGTTTAGGTATTAGGGGTAAGGTTGTAAATAATATACTTTATTCAATAAAATTATTTACTCGGAGCATGTAGAAACAGTTATGTTACATACCCCCTCTTTTTGGGCAGAATTTTACCTATGTAAAATTCTCTATCATTACTACAACTCTGAAGCTATCAGTTTCACAGACAGTCCTCAACAACATACTTCACTCACTTATACTATCGCTTATACATCCTCGTTCGTATAGTTGCATTAACACAAGTAAGTTTGTGTTACGCCATTTCACATACTGAGTATTTTCTCCAGGTTGACAAAATACTCGCCAATAGCTTGAGATGGATCTTTAGAAGAGTTTGTCTCATATTTCATTAGCCCAAAATATTAGTCTCGTCAGAGAGAGTTACGTTCGACGAATGGAGCAGCATTCCAATCCGTCTACAACTTCCAACGCGATTATTTTATTTAGTTAGTTTAGTTTAGTTAAAAACATATTGCTTTAAAAGCATTTACCTATAGCAAAGTAAATTATGGTATTTGAAATATAAGACATTTCGACATTATGATAGATTATATTAGACCCTATAATTTGTAAGCTTTATATCCTTGATATGCCAGTCTCCTATATTGCGACCATGCGTATCTTCGAGGACATAAACCAATGGTGATTTTTTTGCTATTATCCGACATTTGACGAACTTAGGTGCTAGTATTTTCGAGTAGCTCTTGTCCTTATCACTTAGGTAGTAAGTGCGTTTCCAGACATAGTCGCCTACACTAAAGTCAGCCTGTTTTCCACGTAGATTGTAGTAATTAGAGTTTCTAGCGTGTGCTTTAATTAAAGATGCTTGAATTTCATCAAATATTTTTCGAAGTGTACTCAGATTTTCCGCATATTCTTCTCTTGGCGCAAATACCATATCAGAAGCACCATCAGAATCAAGATAGTGTGAACCACAGGTGACTAGCTCACGAGCATAAACTAAAAAGGACGGAGTGAAACCAGTTACTTCGTTAGTAGATGAGTTTATGGCAAATTGAATTTTAGAAATGTTAGCATCCCACGATCTGTGATCGTCGCCCTTAATGAAAGAAGAAACCGCTGTTAACGCCGTCTTATTGACCCTTTCAACATTGTTAATCTGAGGAGTATACTTTGGAGTGTACTGGACGTCAGGGACCTTATATTTAGTGAATAGGGCTTTTAGGGTATTGCTAACAAACTGTTTTCCATTGTCCATTAAGACGGTTCTAGGGACTCCATGAACAAGAAATACTTCGTCCTCGAGAATACGTGCAATAATCACCGCGGTAGCACGTCTTATAGGGAATAGAAGGCAGTACTTAGAAAAGCAGCAATTGACGACGAACAAAAATGTGTTCTGCTTCCGTGATGGCGGCAACGGTCCTACCAAATCGATACTAATCATTTGAAAGGGTCTGCTGCATTTCTTTGGTCGTCCCATAGTACCCAAGGTAGTATGATTAGCATGTTTGTAGGATCTACACACATCACACTTAGCTACGAAGTTTGTCACGTCACGGTGCATATCAGACCAGAAATACTTGAGGCATAGGCGTTTGTAAGTTTTTAGTATGCCGAAGTGACCAGCTGTAGGACAAGAATGGTTTTGCTCAATAATCTCTACTCTCCTTTCAAGAGGAATTACTTCCTTCCACTCAAATTCTCTAGTTAAAGGATTCAAGGATTTTTTTTAAAACGGTAAAGTTTACCATTCATGACTTGGTAATCTAAAAATGATGCAGGCGTATTCAAACAACCATGATAGATGTTTAAGTACCAAGCGTCAGTAGTAACATGAACAGGATTGGTAGAACTAGTCAAAGCTCTCCCGGTACCGCCGCATACCGGGTAGAGTCAGTCCGACGCAAGTCGGGCCTAGCTGAGTTTCTTGCTGGACTCTTCTCAGCTAGGCTAGGTTTTAGCGAACCAGCGATAAAACTCCCAGTAGTTCGATACCACTCACACCCCAGATTCGGTTGATACCGTTCAACCAATCTCACTGGAGCGCAAACTCTTAGAGTATTCCAGTGTACAAACTTCCCCGCGTGGTCGTGCCGGAGGCTTCCCCTGGATTTTCCCCAGGCCACCCTCCAACCACGCAGTTCGACCGCTATATTGGGTCCGTCCTATTATAGCAACAGTCAGGGTCAAAAAAAAAAAAAAAAAAAAAAAAAAAAAAAAAAAAAAAAAAAAAAAAAAAAAAAATAGTCAAAGCTGATACAGGTATACGAGAAAGACTGTCAGGAACAACATTTTCAGAACCTCGACGATGGCGAATGTCACAATCGAAAGCGGATAGTCTTACACTCCATCTCGCTTAGCGACCTGTGGGGTTATTCAAGTTTATAAACCACTTTAACGCTGCATGGTCCGTATAGACAATAAACTTTTGGCCATTTTCGAGGTAGCAACGCCAGTGTTCAACCGCCGTTAAAACAGTTATGCCTCCCGTTCTGTAGCGCTGTAGTTCTGTTCAGGTTTTGATAAGGATTTACTCATGTATGCTATGACTCTCTCAACACCTTCCGAAGATTGCGTCAGTACCGCACCAATACCTACGTCAGACGGATCAGTGTGTACTTCGAATGATTTTGAGTAGTCAGGGCATGATAAGACCGGGGTGGAAACAAGACATTTTTTTAAAGCTTTAAACGCCTCGTCAGCTTCCGTAGACCATTTAAAAGGAGGCGCCTTTTTAGCTTGTGACGTTAATTTGTTCAAAGGTGAAGCCAGAGAGCTGAAATTTGGTATAAATCTACGGTACCAAGAAGCCGTGCCTAGAAACCTACGAACTTCCTTGCGGTTTTTAGGTGTAGGATAGTTCACGATGGCTTCCACCTTCTCCGGATCAGCATGTAACCCATTAACGTCCACAACATAGCCCAGATACCTTAATTGACTTCTGAAGAACTGGCTCTTGGTGTAATTAATAGTTAGGTTAGCTTCGATAAGCTTCTCCCTAACTCGCACAAGCAATGAGATATGTTGTTCGAAAGTAGAAGACACGATAATTATGTCATCTATGTAGACAAAAACCTTATGTTCAAACTCAGGACCAGAGAACAATCGATCGACGAGACGCTGCTGTGTAGCAGGAGCGTTAGTTAAGCCGAAAGGCATGCATTTAAATTGAAATGTCCCCCGAGTTGGAATGTAAAAAGCACACTTGCATCTGTCCTCCTCCCTAATAAGTACCTGCCAAAAACTTTTTGACAAGTCTAAGCTAGTAAGGTATTTAGCGTCGCGGAGGTTGTCCAATATTTCAGATATGTAAGGTAGACTGTAAGCATCTTTTTTAGTTATAGCATTGAGTTTCCGACTGTCTAGACAAAATCTCAACTGTCCGTTTTTCTTTGGTGTGAGTAGTACAGGTGAAGACCATGCACTCTCGCAAGGTTCAACTACGTCTTCCTTGAGCATTTCATCTAACTGTTCGATTAAAACTCGCTGTTTCTCAAAAGGCATTCTATAGTAGCGTTGACGAATGGGAGCAGCATTCCCAGTGTCAATGGAATGTGTAATTAGCGAAGTGCGACCTAAGCCACGTTCCTCATAGGATGTGTTCCGAAATTGAGTTATAATATGGTCAGCTGTGGTTTTCTGGTCTTCAGATAAGTGTTCATAACTGCATAGGTTTGCATTAGTATTAGTAGTTAGATCAGCAAGCGCGACTTCAGCATCTGACTTCATAACGACTGAAGTTAAATGTTTTGGGAATAGACCAAACTGATTCCAAAAATCCATACCGAGAACTAATGTGTTCTGTATTTCTGGAACCACGTATATTTCCAGTATGTGTGATTGGCTTAAAAACTTTACAGGTAGATACATAACTCCAATACTCTTCAACTTTTGACCGCCAGCAGCTACAAACTGTAGTGGTTGATTTTGTTGAAGCATAATACCCTTAGATGAAAAGTATTTATAATTATTTCCACCCAGAATAGAAACGGATGAGCCAGTATCCAGTAATCCAAGTAGTTCTCTATCATGTAATTCTACGGAAACATGAGGACGCGAGAAATTAGATTCAACGTTGTGGATTGAAGAGACAGTGTAGCACGAAAAAAATTTCGAAATAAAATAAAGCCAGTTGGACCATTCAGACTTATCAAATTTAGAGATAGTATTAGCGTCTTCGTGCCTGTCGTCACAACAATCCACAGCTACTCGTTTTTTGGACTAGGTTTAGCATTGCAAACTGAGCAATCCGGGAATCGTACACCTTTCTTGCCACATTTAAAACATATCGGAAAGTGTGGTTGCCGACACTGTCCCAGAGAATGGGTGTTAACGCGACATCTAGGGCAATAATTTTGCTTAGTACTCGAGTTAGGAGGCACTGTACCGAACGCGTTGACATTAACGTTACGTAGCTGCTCAGTATTCTGCTTGTAAAATGTCTTGTTAGAGTTCTCGTAAGGTCTATAGCTTTTAAATTTATTATAATCGTGTCTGTAAGTAGCGTAATTAGTGTTTTCTATTGCCTCTATTGACCGATGTGCCAGCAGGCTGCCGGTTATAAGCAAATTCCCGAGCTAGAGTGTCAAAACTGACCTTAGGAGGTTCATGAAATTGAGCCATACGAGTTTGAATATTCTCGAAACTGCGGCACAATTCTTTTAGAGCGTCAATACTCGTAATGTTTGGCGAAGCTGCTAGAGTGCTGGCGTAAATTGGCCGAATATTATGTAGGAGAATTTCCAGCTTGTCCTCCTCAGGTAACTGTTTGCTCAATCGAGAGAACATGCCGTGCATTATAGAAATGTAGATAGAGATATTCTCCTGATCACCCTGTGTACGCATCCTAATTTCAGACAGTAGACGGTAATCGTAGTCACTCTGACTGAAGTCCTGCTTTAATAGCTTAACAAGCTCATCCCATGACTAGACCCTGTCCTTAACGCAACGAAACCAGTGTAGCGCATCATCAGTAAAAATCTCAAAGGAAAAAGTTAGCAACTTGTCCCTAGGCATGCTCCTCGAAAACACCAGCTCCTCAGCCTTCTGAATGAAAGACCTAACGCACGTCTTCCCATTGAACTTGAGCTTGCCAACCACATCAGACACCAGTTTCTTCTCGCAAGTAACAGTTATCAGCTCGGACCATGGTTCTGGGTTTGATGAGGTTGACGGAGCTTCAAATTTCATTTTTTTTAGCTCCTGCAGCATCTTTTTAAAGCTTTGAGAACATTCCTGGTAAATGACCTCAATATCCTCGTGCCTATCAATCCTAATAAGCCTGTAATAGACATGATGTAACATGGTCTCCGTTCTCGAGTAAGCATTTTTATCAAATTTGGATTTTAAGCTGTCTAAGTTGTCTCTGATCTTCACTAAAGTATCTCCAACCTGCGCCAAATCAACATCCGGCTCCAAATGAGACTCTAGAATGTCTTCCGATGGAAGAATTGAAGCTAGTTTAATAACTTGCTTCCTAAGCTCCTGTACCGATTCACCAGTAGAACCACCCCGTAAACCAACCTCGTACTCCAGCTCAGCCTTTTGTAGCGATAAATACTTTATTTGGTATGACATGTTTACCTAGTAGGTGTGTGTTGCAATCACAAACAAAACACAATAGCATACAATTAACCCAGCGCTGTAATCTATTTTAGGTAAAAACTTCGAATCAATAAAAGTGTGAATGTCAGGATTAAAACAATAAGTTAATGACATCAAAAAGTAAAATATTAAAACAATAAAAACCCGTAGGCACACTAAACACGAATTGACTAGTACAGTTATATAATAAAATCAATCACACCTTTGATGACGAATAGATAACACTAAAACTAAAGCAACCAACACCAATGATTACTATGTAATACTACAGACAAATGCAAGTGAACACGGCTCAGTGAAAAACCTATTGAGTGGGCGCCATTGTAACGCTTGAGTGGTAGTAGTGTATAAAACAAAACAACGATTCACAATTTGACAATATTTAATTGGTGATTTTAAAATGTCAAACAATTAGCAGGGCGTTAATTAGGTCTCAGGGATGGATTCTAGAAATTCACAAACGTAGGTAAGCCGTGTTCACTTAAACTGTCCTATAGGCAACACTTCCCTGTAGCGGTGCGACGCGGGAGATGGAGGCGCGCGTGTTGTGACGTCACGAATGTAGTCCGGAGTCAGGCAGGGTGGTTCAGTAGCGGGAAGTGGCCATCAGTCCCAACGTGGTGTGGACCGGTAGTAAAAAACCCTGGAATCACCGAATGGGTGATAAGACATTTTGCTAAAAGTCTGATTTCACGTTACTGACTGCAACATCCGACGAAAAGCGGTGATTGAAGTGCTACTAATAGGAAGGCTACCAAAAGCATTAAATAGTGATCAATGATGTTGCAGTAGTATGGAAAAATCAGTTTAGGTATGGAAAGTGAAAGCACCAAATTAACTACATCGATTAATAAAATTACAATTTATGAGAAATAGTGTGTAAAAGCTATAAAAGCAGCTGGGGAACAATATTAAGTATTTAATTTATATGCGATTTCGCCTTAAAACTAATTTAACACATATTATTATCAAGCGGGTAGGTATAGACTCGACTACGTAGACAAAGGAATTTCTCATCCTAATTGTGCACAATATAATTAATGGAATGATTCTAGCTACACCATAAGCGTTTTTAAGTAACATTAAGCATGAAATATTAATCTACTGATTTGCATTAGTAACGGTTAAAACTATAGGTAATAATATTTGCAACACTCACCCGACTGGGGAACACACACTTACTTATTAAAATTGATACTTAATTAAAAATACATCATTGAATGCAGTTACCATGCACAGCACAAGAGAATTAAATTAAATTAAATTATAGAATAAATTAGCGCCCCATAATAGTGGTCGCGTATGACTAGGTACGGTCGCTCGAGCAAAGTGCCCGGTGGCAGCGACGCACTCCGCGAGTAGGTATGTGACGTCTACATATGACTTGCTTTTTCGTTGATGCGCGTAATGCGTCTGCGGCTTTTGCATAGCAAGAATCTCATTTGGAGCGTCGATTAGTTAGTTTATGAACATAACTGTTTCTACATGCTCCGAGTAAATAATTTTATTGAATAAAGTATATTATTTACAACCTTAACCCTAATACCTAAACTAATAAATAAACAAACTACATTTCTACAAACATTGTCTAAGGATTTCCGCCTAGTGTTATCTAATAAACTAACTAATCGATAACTAACGAATCGACCCGCTTGATAATAATATGTGTTAAATTAGTTTTAAGGCGAAATCGCATATAAATTAAATACTTAATATTGTTCCCCAGCTGCTTTATAGCTTTTACACACTATTTCTCATAAATTGTAATTTTATTAATCGATGTAGTTAATTTGGTGCTTTCACTTTCCATACCTAAACTGATTTTTCCATACTACTGCAACATCATTGATCACTATTTAATGCTTTTGGTAGCCTTCCTATTAGTAGCACTTCAATCACCGCTTTTCGTCGGATGTTGCAGTCAGTAACGTGAAATCAGACTTTTAGCAAAATGTCTAATCACCCATTCGGTGATTCCAGGGTTTTTTACTACCGGTCCACACCACGTTGCGACTGATGGCCACTTCCCGCTACTGAACCACCCTGCCTGACTCCGGACTACATCCGTGACGTCACAACACGCGCGCCTCCATCTCCCGCGTCGCACCGCTACAGGGAAGTGTTGCCTATGGGACAGTTTAAGTGAACACGGCTTACCTACGTTTGTGAATTTCTAGAATCCATCCCTGAGACCTAATTAACGCCCTGCTAATTGTTTGACATTTTAAAATCACCAATTAAATATTGTCAAATTGTGAATCGTTGTTTTGTTTTATACACTACTACCACTCAAGCGTTACAATGGCGCCCATTCAATAGGTTTTTCACTGAGCCGTGTTCACTTGCATTTGTCTGTAGTATTACATAGTAATCATTGGTGTTGGTTGCTTTAGTTTTAGTGCTATCTATTCGTCATCAAAGGTGTGATTGATTTTATTATATAACGGTACTAGTCAATTCGTGTTTAGTGTGCCTACGGGTTTTTATTGTTTTAATATTTTACTTTTTGATGTCATTAACTTATTGTTTTAATCCTGACATTCACACTTTTATTGATTCGAAGTTTTTACCTAAAATAGATTACAGCGCTGGGTTAATTGTATGCTATTGTGTTTTGTTTGTGATTGCAACACACACCTACTAGGTAAACATGTCATACCAAATAAAGTATTTATCGCTACAAAAGGCTGAGCTGGAGTACGAGGTTGGTTTACGGGGTGGTTCTACTGGTGAATCGGTACAGGAGCTTAGGAAGCAAGTTATTAAACTAGCTTCAATTCTTCCATCGGAAGACATTCTAGAGTCTCATTTGGAGCCGGATGTTGATTTGGCGCAGGTTGGAGATACTTTAGTGAAGATCAGAGACAACTTAGACAGCTTAAAATCCAAATTTGATAAAAATGCTTACTCGAGAACGGAGACCATGTTACATCATGTCTATTACAGGCTTATTAGGATTGATAGGCACGAGGATATTGAGGTCATTTACCAGGAATGTTCTCAAAGCTTTAAAAAGATGCTGCAGGAGCTAAAAAAAATGAAATTTGAAGCTCCGTCAACCTCATCAAACCCAGAACCATGGTCCGAGCTGATAACTGTTACTTGCGAGAAGAAACTGGTGTCTGATGTGGTTGGCAAGCTCAAGTTCAATGGGAAGACGTGCGTTAGGTCTTTCATTCAGAAGGCTGAGGAGCTGGTGTTTTCGAGGAGCATGCCTAGGGACAAGTTGCTAACTTTTTCCTTTGAGATTTTTACTGATGATGCGCTACACTGGTTTCGTTGCGTTAAGGACAGGGTCTAGTCATGGGATGAGCTTGTTAAGCTATTAAAGCAGGACTTCAGTCAGAGTGACTACGATTACCGTCTACTGTCTGAAATTAGGATGCGTACACAGGGTGATCAGGAGAATATCTCTATCTACATTTCTATAATGCACGGCATGTTCTCTCGATTGAGCAAACAGTTACCTGAGGAGGACAAGCTGGAAATTCTCCTACATAATATTCGGCCAATTTACGCCAGCACTCTAGCAGCTTCGCCAAACATTACGAGTATTGACGCTCTAAAAGAATTGTGCCGCAGTTTCGAGAATATTCAAACTCGTATGGCTCAATTTCATGAACCTCCTAAGGTCAGTTTTGACACTCTAGCTCGGGAATTTGCTTATAACCGGCAGCCTGCTGGCACATCGGTCAATAGAGGCAATAGAAAACACTAATTACGCTACTTACAGACACGATTATAATAAATTTAAAAGCTATAGACCTTACGAGAACTCTAACAAGACATTTTACAAGCAGAATACTGAGCAGCTACGTAACGTTAATGTCAACGCGTTCGGTACAGTGCCTCCTAACTCGAGTACTAAGCAAAATTATTGCCCTAGATGTCGCGTTAACACCCATTCTCTGGGACAGTGTCGGCAACCACACTTTCCGATATGTTTTAAATGTGGCAAGAAAGGTGTACGATTCCCGGATTGCTCAGTTTGCAATGCTAAACCTAGTCCAAAAAACGAGTAGCTGTGGATTGTTGTGACGACAGGCACGAAGACGCTAATACTATCTCTAAATTTGATAAGTCTGAATGGTCCAACTGGCTTTATTTTATTTCGAAATTTTTTTCGTGCTACACTGTCTCTTCAATCCACAACGTTGAATCTAATTTCTCGCGTCCTCATGTTTCCGTAGAATTACATGATAGAGAACTACTTGGATTACTGGATACTGGCTCATCCGTTTCTATTCTGGGTGGAAATAATTATAAATACTTTTCATCTAAGGGTATTATGCTTCAACAAAATCAACCACTACAGTTTGTAGCTGCTGGCGGTCAAAAGTTGAAGAGTATTGGAGTTATGTATCTACCTGTAAAGTTTTTAAGCCAATCACACATACTGGAAATATACGTGGTTCCAGAAATACAGAACACATTAGTTCTCGGTATGGATTTTTGGAATCAGTTTGGTCTATTCCCAAAACATTTAACTTCAGTCGTTATGAAGTCAGATGCTGAAGTCGCGCTTGCTGATCTAACTACTAATACTAATGCAAACCTATGCAGTTATGAACACTTATCTGAAGACCAGAAAACCACAGCTGACCATATTATAACTCAATTTCGGAACACATCCTATGAGGAACGTGGCTTAGGTCGCACTTCGCTAATTACACATTCCATTGACACTGGGAATGCTGCTCCCATTCGTCAACGCTACTATAGAATGCCTTTTGAGAAACAGCGAGTTTTAATCGAACAGTTAGATGAAATGCTCAAGGAAGACGTAGTTGAACCATGCGAGAGTGCATGGTCTTCACCTGTACTACTCACACCAAAGAAAAACGGACAGTTGAGATTTTGTCTAGACAGTCGGAAACTCAATGCTATAACTAAAAAAGATGCTTACAGTCTACCTTACATATCTGAAATATTGGACAACCTCCGCGACGCTAAATACCTTACTAGCTTAGACTTGTCAAAAAGTTTTTGGCAGGTACTTATTAGGGAGGAGGACAGATGCAAGTGTGCTTTTTACATTCCAACTCGGGGGACATTTCAATTTAAATGCATGCCTTTCGGCTTAACTAACGCTCCTGCTACACAGCAGCGTCTCGTCGATCGATTGTTCTCTGGTCCTGAGTTTGAACATAAGGTTTTTGTCTACATAGATGACATAATTATCGTGTCTTCTACTTTCGAACAACATATCTCATTGCTTGTGCGAGTTAGGGAGAAGCTTATCGAAGCTAACCTAACTATTAATTACACCAAGAGCCAGTTCTTCAGAAGTCAATTAAGGTATCTGGGCTATGTTGTGGACGTTAATGGGTTACATGCTGATCCGGAGAAGGTGGAAGCCATCGTGAACTATCCTACACCTAAAAACCGCAAGGAAGTTCGTAGGTTTCTAGGCACGGCTTCTTGGTACCGTAGATTTATACCAAATTTCAGCTCTCTGGCTTCACCTTTGAACAAATTAACGTCACAAGCTAAAAAGGCGCCTCCTTTTAAATGGTCTACGGAAGCTGACGAGGCGTTTAAAGCTTTAAAAAAATGTCTTGTTTCCACCCCGGTCTTATCATGCCCTGACTACTCAAAATCATTCGAAGTACACACTGATCCGTCTGACGTAGGTATTGGTGCGGTACTGACGCAATCTTCGGAAGGTGTTGAGAGAGTCATAGCATACATGAGTAAATCCTTATCAAAACCTGAACAGAACTACAGCGCTACAGAACGGGAGGCATAACTGTTTTAACGGCGGTTGAACACTGGCGTTGCTACCTCGAAAATGGCCAAAAGTTTATTGTCTATACGGACCATGCAGCGTTAAAGTGGTTTATAAACTTGAATAACCCCACAGGTCGCTAAGCGAGATGGAGTGTAAGACTATCCGCTTTCGATTGTGACATTCGCCATCGTCGAGGTTCTGAAAATGTTGTTCCTGACAGTCTTTCTCGTATACCTGTATCAGCTTTGACTAGTTCTACCAATCCTGTTCATGTTACTACTGACGCTTGGTACTTAAACATCTATCATGGTTGTTTGAATACGCCTGCATCATTTTTAGATTACCAAGTCATGAATGGTAAACTTTACCGTTTTAAAAAATCCTTGAATCCTTTAACTAGAGAATTTGAGTGGAAGGAAGTAATTCCTCTTGAAAGGAGAGTAGAGATTATTGAGCAAAACCATTCTTGTCCTACAGCTGGTCACTTCGGCATACTAAAAACTTACAAACGCCTATGCCTCAAGTATTTCTGGTCTGATATGCACCGTGACGTGACAAACTTCGTAGCTAAGTGTGATGTGTGTAGATCCTACAAACATGCTAATCATACTACCTTGGGTACTATGGGACGACCAAAGAAATGCAGCAGACCCTTTCAAATGATTAGTATCGATTTGGTAGGACCGTTGCCGCCATCACGGAAGCAGAACACATTTTTGTTCGTCGTCAATTGCTGCTTTTCTAAGTACTGCCTTCTATTCCCTATAAGACGTGCTACCGCGGTGATTATTGCACGTATTCTCGAGGACGAAGTATTTCTTGTTCATGGAGTCCCTAGAACCGTCTTAATGGACAATGGAAAACAGTTTGTTAGCAATACCCTAAAAGCCCTATTCACTAAATATAAGGTCCCTGACGTCCAGTACACTCCAAAGTATACTCCTCAGATTAACAATGTTGAAAGGGTCAATAAGACGGCGTTAACAGCGGTTTCTTCTTTCATTAAGGGCGACGATCACAGATCGTGGGATGCTAACATTTCTAAAATTCAATTTGCCATAAACTCATCTACTAACGAAGTAACTGGTTTCACTCCGTCCTTTTTAGTTTATGCTCGTGAGCTAGTCACCTGTGGTTCACACTATCTTGATTCTGATGGTGCTTCTGATATGGTATTTGCGCCAAGAGAAGAATATGCGGAAAATCTGAGTACACTTCGAAAAATATTTGATGAAATTCAAGCATCTTTAATTAAAGCACACGCTAGAAACTCTAATTACTACAATCTACGTGGAAAACAGGCTGACTTTAGTGTAGGCGACTATGTCTGGAAACGCACTTACTACCTAAGTGATAAGGACAAGAGCTACTCGAAAATACTAGCACCTAAGTTCGTCAAATGTCGGATAATAGCAAAAAAATCACCATTGGTTTATGTCCTCGAAGATACGCATGGTCGCAATATAGGAGACTGGCATATCAAGGATATAAAGCTTACAAATTATAGGGTCTAATATAATCTATCATAATGTCGAAATGTCTTATATTTCAAATACCATAATTTACTTTGCTATAGGTAAATGCTTTTAAAGCAATATGTTTTTAACTAAACTAAACTAACTAAATAAAATAATCGCGTTGGAAGTTGTAGACGGATTGGAATGCTGCTCCATTCGTCGAACGTAACTCTCTCTGACGAGACTAATATTTTGGGCTAATGAAATATGAGACAAACTCTTCTAAAGATCCATCTCAAGCTATTGGCGAGTATTTTGTCAACCTGGAGAAAATACTCAGTATGTGAAATGGCGTAACACAAACTTACTTGTGTTAATGCAACTATACGAACGAGGATGTATAAGCGATAGTATAAGTGAGTGAAGTATGTTGTTGAGGACTGTCTGTGAAACTGATAGCTTCAGAGTTGTAGTAATGATAGAGAATTTTACATAGGTAAAATTCTGCCCAACAAGAGGGGGTATGTAATATAACTGTTTCTACATGCTCCGAGTAAATAATTTTATTGAATAAAGTATATTATTTACAACCTTAACCCTAATACCTAAACTAATAAATAAACAAACTACATTTCTACAAACAGAGTCTAAGGATTCCCGCCTAGTGTTATCTAATAAACTAACTAATCGACGCTCCAAATGAGATTCTTGCTATGCAAAAGCCGCAGGCGCATTACGCGCATCAACGAAAAAGCAAGTCATATGTAGACGTCACATACCTACTCGCGGAGTGCGTCGCTGCCACCGGGCACTTTGCTCGAGCGACCGTACCTAGTCATACGCGACCACTATTATGGGGCGCTAATTTATTCTATAATTTAATTTAATTTAATTCTCTTGTGCTGTGCATGGTAACTGCATTCAATGATGTATTTTTAATTAAGTATCAATTTTAATAAGTGAGTGTGTGTTCCCCAGTCGGGGTTTTTTACTACCGGTCCACACCACGTTGGGACTGATGGCCACTTCCCGCTACTGAACCACCCTGCCTGACTCCGGACTACATCCGTGACGTCACAACACGCGCGCCTCCATCTCCCGCGTCGCACCGCTACAGGGAAGTGTTGCCTATAGGACAGTTTAAGTGAACACGGCTTACCTACGTTTGTGAATTTCTAGAATCCATCCCTGAGACCTAATTAACGCCCTGCTAATTGTTTGACATTTTAAAATCACCAATTAAATATTGACAAATTGTGAATCGTTGTTTTGTTTTATACACTACTACCACTCAAGCGTTACACCCCCTCCTAAGACATGCTCGTCCCGAGCATCATTGTTTCCGTGGTACTTCGCCAGTCGGTCAACATGAACAACCTTGCAGGGACCACGTGGATTTCGCTGTATCCGATATGTGACGTCATTGATTTTTGTGACTACCCTATATGGCCCTTCCCAATTTGGGGACAGTTTTGGAGATTTTCCCTTTTTCCGCATCGGGTTATGTAGCCACACCCAAGAACCTTCCTCGAATCCAGTTTGGTTAGCCTTCCTATCGTATCGGGTCTTCATTCTCGTGCTAGCTTCAAGCCCGTGTTCACGAACAAGACTGTGAACGTCAGCAATCCGATCCCTTAAATCACTTGCATACTCTGTGATAGATCTTGGAGCATCAGGAGGACGTCCAGTTAAAAGATCTGCCGGTAAACGAAGCTCTCTTCCAAAATTCGCATATGCTGGGGTAACTGCCGTACTCTCATGGGTTGCTGGCCTATATGACATCAAAAAGAGTGGAATATGCCGGTCCCAATCCTTTTGGTGACTTTCAACAACCTTGGCCAGATGTCTCTCTAGAGTCTGATTGAATCTCTCCACCATTCCATCCGATTGTGGGTGATATGCCGTAGTCCTCGTCTTATGCATCCCCATGATTCGACAAGTCTCTTGAAAAACTGCAGATTCAAAGTTCCTGCCTTGATCGCTGTGAATTTCCAGAGGTACTCCAAATCTACAACAAACTTCATTTACTAACTTCTCTGCTATAGTGACTGCTTCCTGATTAGGGATGGCAAACGCTTCAGGCCATTTGGTGAAGTAATCCATCACGACCAGAATGTACTTGTTTCCGGAGTCAGATGTCGGGAACGGGCCTGCGACGTCTAGCGCAATTCTCTCCCAAGGTCCTCCAACATTGTACAGTTTGAGCGCTCCTCTACTACGGGTGTGCGGACCTTTAACTGCTGAACAGCTAACGCACTTCTTGCACCAGTTTTCGACATCTTCACGGCAGTGAATCCAATAAAACCGTCGTCGGATTTTCATTAAGGTTCTTTTCACTCCTAGGTGTCCACCAGAAGTACCGTCGTGGAAACTTCCCAAAACATCTTTCACTCTTTTCCTTGGAACGACTACCTGTAGATGAGCGTCCTTCCCATTCGCCGATTCCCATTTCCTGCATAGTACGCCATTATGCATAACCAAGCTATCCCATTGTGCCCAATAGCTTTTCGTTACCAAACTCATCGGAGCTACTTCACACCATCTTGGTCTGGGTATTCCTGCATTAATCCAGTCAAAAATCGGCTTTACATCAGGATCCTCTTGCTGAGCTAGTTGCATGGCTTCATCACTCCACTCTTCGCTGACTGTGTCAGTTCTCAGCATCCTTAAACATTCCTTGGCCTCTTGTCTAAGACAATGCTTACAGTCGTCGGGACAAGGTCTTCGAGAAAGGGCGTCTGCGTTTCCATGTGATTTCCCACTACGGTGGTCGATGGTAAGGTGACAGGGTACTTCACCAATTTCTCCTTTAACAGCCTTTCTCTGACTATTCCCGTCATTAGCCTGTGATAACTGGCTATAGCTATAGCCCATCATAACTGGGACATTCCGACCACCAGCCAGCACTCGTCCCTTAGTCCTGGCTTTTACTCGTTTCCCTGTTTCGGCCCGGATGCCACAGTACCTGTTGCCCTTGCCACCGGAGTCAGATCTCGTTCTCCTGCCCCTTTTCGGGCAACTAGTCTGGATGTGGCCACGTTCTCCACAATGGTAACATAGTGGCCCAAACTCACGATGTGGAGCAATCGGTTCCCTAAGAGATACTTCACGTACCCTAGAAGGCCTTGACGGGTCCTGGCGCACAGCTTCTACTTCCAGGGCATGAGCCACCGCATCCTTCAGGCTCCCATGGTGCCCTAATCGCACTGCAGCCCGTACCTCCAAATCCCGTATTCCGTCAACGAAGGGATGTACTAACGTGGTGTCCACAAAGGAGGCGGATGTACATTGGTACGCCTTTCTGACCAACTTCTCAATTTCTAGGGCCCACTGCTGCAAGGTCTCGCTACGCCCCTGCGTCCTGTCCTTTAACTGAGCTCGGTACACGTGCTCCAGATGCTTATCACCGTAACGGGCCTCCAACGCCTCTAGAAGCCGGTCATAAGTTTCCTCTTCTCCTAAGGCTTCTAATATGGTGAGAGCCTCGTCACGTAACGCTAAGGTTAGTGCTGTCCTGGCCTGCTCTTTATTCCAACCGTTAGCCTTGGAGACAGACTCGAATTGTCGCTTATAAGCTGTCCACGACGATGTACCATCGAAGGGAGGTACCTTGAATCGTCCACCTCCCGATACAGGCACCTCGACTGCACAGGTACTCGTACCACTGGCCACTTTTATTTCGAGCTTCTGGAGACGATTCTTGTAGGTGTCGACTTCCTCCTTAACTGTCCCAATGGTTTCTCTAACACCATGAAGTCCAGTTTCAAATTTAATGTCCAAGTCAATCAGTTTCTCCTGGACCTCACACATCTCGCGCTTCCATTCAGTCGCGGTCTCATGTACCTCTCGAAGCAGTCTCGATTGTTCTTCTTGCTTTTCTTCCTGTTTACGCAGCCCCTCTTCTTGCTTTTCTTCCTGTTTGCGCAGCCCCTCTTCTAGCTTTTCTTCCTGTTTGCGCAGCCCCTCTTCGATTTTTCGGGCCTGTTCCTGTTGTTGACGAGCTTGCTCTTGTTGTTGACGAGCTTGCTCTTTTAAGAGAACTAAGATGGCATTGACGTCCACCTCTTGCTTATATGGGGTCGGTAAGTCTGATGGACCAGCACCCGACGCAGAGTCCTCACCTGCTGCAGCTCGGCTCCGGGTCTGCACTCCCTTCTGCTCGTTCTCACGTGATGTAGTCGACATTTTCTATCCCACTTCTGACACCAAATGTTACGTCCACGGGGTGGGTAACGTGATAGAAAATACACGAGTTGATCACTAATTAAAAGAAATGCAAACTTTATTACAAAATTAACAAGGCTTACTTAATAAATCACTTCACTATGACACACTTTTCACTCGCTTCGCTGTTGCGATTGGCACTGTTCGCAGTTTAATTCAAAACTCTCCTCCGCGGCGTTGGCGCGTGGCTTATATAACCGGAGACCTTCACACTAGAACATTCCGGAGAAATCTTGAATAATCGGTCCAAGGTCCAATTCTAGGAACGACGACCCCTCGGTTTCGTGAATGTTCCAGAGCGTCTAGATTGTTCGATGCTCGTTCGACCCGACGACTAGGACATTCCCAATATGCTGTCCCTTTCTAGTTGTCTCTTTCACACACTTCTCGAACCTTCTCAATCTAGATGTCTCTCTCTAATAGTGCTGTCTCTTTCACACACTTCTCGAACCTTCTCAATCTAGATGTTTCTCTCTAATAGTGCTGTCTCTTTCACACACTTCTCGAACCTTCTCAATCTAGATGTCTCTCTCTAATAGTGCTGTCTCTTTCACTCCTTCGAGAAATTTCGCCATATACTGAAGTGTACTTCAAAGGCCCATAAGGGGTCCTGAAAACGCCTGAAAACGGGTTTTCAGGTTATTACGCCATCTGATAGAGGCTGTCCTGAAACGGACTGAAAACATGTTTCAGGCGCCTGAAAACAACGGCAACTAGGGTGAATTTTCAATCTTCTAGTATGTGGAAGAGCCACCTCTGAAACGGCCTGAAATCACTTTTCAGCCTGCTGAAAACGCTTCTAAAGCATAGAAAATCAAGTTTTAAGTTTATACTACCGGCGCAACAGTATCTTAATAAGTGATCTTTCTACAAAGTTTCAAGTCTCTAGCTCAAAGAATAAAATTCCCTCCATACAAATTTCGCACCCCTATTTAACCCTCTTAAGGATAGAATTTTCTTAAACGCAGAAATTACTCTTTTTGTATTTTGATAAGTAATCTTTCTACAAAGTTTCAAGTCTCTAGTTAAAAAAAATTACCCTATACAAACATTGCACCCCTATTTAACCCTTTTAGGGGTAGAATTTTCCAAAACGGTGATTTTTTTTAAATGTATCTATATAAATAATCTCTATGCAAAGTTTCAAGTTTCTAGCCCAAAAAATAAAGTTCCCTCCATACCAAATTTGCACCCCTATTTAACCCTCTTAAGGGTAGAATTTTCTTCAACGCAGAAATCACTCTTTTTGTATTCTGATAAGTAATCTTTCTTTGAAGTTTCAAGTCTCTAGTTTAATAAACAGTTTTTTCCTCGTACTTACATTATAATCATATAATCTGACAGCTGTCACATGGAGGTGGAGTGGGAAACACGTTGACAAGCAACTCACTTTGGAATGAAACTCTTCAATAAAAAAAATCTAGGACGTTAAGGAGCTTACCCATATTTTTTTTTATCATTTGAAAACTACCTCACACACCACGGTAATAGGCGCCGTTACCTGTCTCTCTCAGAAGGAATGACTACTAATGTTTTGTGGCGATAATGTGTATTTTCACTATATCGGCGCTTATTATGAGTATCCTCCATTGTTTCTAAGAGGTCGGCACGACCTTTAATAAATTGCAAAAACATTGCAAGAGTGGGTAAGTCCGCTAAAGTACTACGATGTTCTTCCCATTCCCGTGTAGCAGCGTCAAACTTTTGTGAAATTGTGTATATTTTGAGTATGTCCCAATGCTCAGTAGGCAATTTAAGGGTTTTTAATGCACGTAAATTCCTATTGACAGTGTCAATGATGTTACGCAACGCTTTGGAATTCTCTTTAGATAATGTTTCAATGCCGAATGTAGCTTGCAAGTGATTATTAACGAGAAGTCGCTTATTGTTAAATGGCATCAAATATAATGACCCCTTACTGGAAGGGAGAACTCCAAAGGCATGGAACAGAGGTGTGGTGGTGCTGTTCTTCAAAAAGGGTGACAACACTCTGCTGAAGAACTACAGACCCATCTCACTTCTGAGCCATGTCTATAAGCTGTTTTCGAGGGTCATTACAAACCGTCTCGTACGCAGGCTAGATGACTTCCAGCCTCCAGAACAAGCCGGTTTCCGAAGAGGCTTTAGTACCGTAGACCACATCCACACGCTTCGTCAGGTTATACAGAAGACCGAGGAGTATAACCTGCCTCTCTGCTTAGCGTTCGTGGACTACGAAAAAGCCTTAGATTCGATCGAAACCTGGGCTGTACTACAGTCTCTCCAGCGGTGCCAAGTTGACTATCGCTATATCGAAGTGCTGAAGTGTTTGTACGAGAGCGCCACTATGTCAGTCCGACTCCAGAAGGCGTAGCACGGTTGCTATTTTATCACTTATCGCTGTGGATAAAACGTCCGTCACGTTCTGACAAGTATGCGAGTGCGATAGTGACGGATGTCTTATCCACAACGATAAGTGATAAAATGGCAACCGTGCTACGCCTTCAGGACCAGAACTCGAAACCTATTCCGCTGCAGCGGGGAGTCAGGCAAGGAGATGTTATTTCTCCAAAACTGTTCACCGCTACACTGGAGGACGTTTTCAAGACTCTGGACTGGATAAGGCTAGGCATCAGCATCAACGGCGAGTACATCACTCACCTTCGGTTTGCTGACGATATAGTAGTCTTGGCTGAGACCATGGAGGGCTTAAGTACGATGCTCGATGACCTCAGTAAATCATCCGAGCGAGTTGGTCTAAGAATAATATAATATAAAATAATATAAGGGGACAATCTTACACAAATCGACCTAGTCCCATAGTAAGCTCAGTAAGGCTTGTGTTATGGGTACTAGACGACGATATATATAATAGATATAAATACTTAAATACATAGAAAATATCCATGACTCAGAAACAAACATTCATGCTCTTCACACAAATTTTTGCCCTTACCGGGATTCGAACCCAGGACCTCTTGCTTCGTAGGCAGGGTCACTACCAACTAGGCTAAAGCGGTCGTCAGAAAGAATGAACATGGATAAGACGAAGATCATGTCAAATGCCCATGTAGTACCAACTCCCATTACAATCGGACACTTTACGCTCGAAGTTGTAGACGATTATGTATACCTAGGACAGACGATCCAGTTAGGTAGGTCCAACTTCGAGAAAGAGGTCAATCGTCGAATCCGACTCGGCTGGGCAGCGTTCGGGAAGCTACGGCAAATCTTTTCGTCCAATATTCCGCAGTGTCTCAAGACGAAAGTCTTTGACCAGTGTGTGTTGCCAGTGATGACATATGGCACTGAAACGTGGTCGCTTACTATGGGCCTCATAAGAAGGCTCAAAGTCACCCAAAGGGCAATGGAGAGGGCCATGTTGGGAGTTTCTCTGCGTGACCGCATCAGAAATGAGGCTATCCGCAGCAGAACCAAGGGAACCGATATAGCCCTCCGGATCGCTAAACTTAAGAGGGGGCGCTCCGCGAAATCGGAGTTCTTTGATTGAATATTTACCTATGACAAACTAAAGCGAATGCCAGGAAAATGAACATACAGAAACTACATCCTATTTGAAATCTATTTGTCTGAAAAAAACCATACAAAACCAAAATTGCCTCGATAGAAAACAATCGCCAAAACATGTATTATTTTTACCTAATTTCAATTGTGTGCCGTTCCCGTGCATATAATTTACGTAAAAATTTAGCGTATAATACCTTTTGATATTGCCTAGTGATTTGACCAGCGGCGTTTTTTTATGTAGTCCCTTTTCAGACTTATTGAGTTATAACGTATTTGGCGTATAGGTCTTTTTTATTTAGCGCGATACTGTTTCTCCCGTCGCGTGTTTCGTGCAGTTTGGTATATCTTCTGTTGCCGTTCGCGGGCGAAGTCAATCGCAATCGCTCCGCTGAGACGAGAGGACTACGTTCTGTGCTCTCACGACAGCACGGTGAACATAATTATTTCAATAATATTGTGACCCAGTATATTCGTCCAGTGAATGAATGTATCATTACATTCCAGTAGATATTTTGGTATATTTTGAAATAATATATTTAAAAGTCGACCTTAACATGTAGACCTTAAAGTTCAAAATACAACCATAAGATTACGCAGCGATCGGCCGGCGACCGGCTTCTTAGAATAATTTGTGCAGTACATGCAAAACTACACGAACTTTTTTTCTGTCGAGCGTGTATTTACTTTATGAAAGATTATCACTATCACTACAACATAGTACTCGTATAAAACAAAGTCGCTTTCCGCTGTCTGCCCCTATGAATGCATAGATCTTTAAAACTACGCAACGGATATAGATGCGGTTTTTTTTAACAGATAGAGTGAATCAAGAGGAAGGTTTATATGTATAATATAATTTAATATAGTATCCGAGCGAAGCCAGGGCGGATCGCTAGTTGAGAATAAATCCGATAATTTCAAAACCGATGTCCTCTCGGTCTCTAAATACGAATTCGAAGTCGGAAATAATTAAAAAAGTGGTCGCATTATTTTCATTTTTGAAATATTTGTTGTAAATTACGATGCGCGTTTTTTTTTAAAGAACAACATAGGTTTTCAGGCTTTTCGAGAAATGATGTCCATTTTGAATTCCAAGATGGCGGACATTGTTTTTCGAATTTAAACTTTCGTGAGACATGTTGAAATAGTACTAATACAAGGTTCAACTCACGTATTAAATGTCACTACGGGCGACATGTTTCGAACTCTGCGGGGGTTCATCAGGATGAATGTTTTCGCGGCGGTTTCGCTTGAATCTTGTCGTGATTCAAGCGACACCGCCGCGAAAGCATTCATCCTGAAGAAGAACTCCCGAAGATTTCGAAACATGTCGCCCGTAGTGACATTATTGACATTGTTTTTCTTTAAAGTCATCACGGGTCTCGCTTTTAGGGTTATCGAGGGTGCAGATTCCAACAATTATTGCCTGCGAACTTGGTCATTTTTATACTAAAAAAGTGAACACAATTAAGCAGTTTTTCTTTAGTACCTACCAGTATGTTCAAAATTGATAACTAAAGGGCCAGAGCGTCTCCATTGTCTCCAAGCAGGAATCCGAGATCAGAATTGAAGAATTTGGCCGCAACACTGTGGCCTGAAAATCTGACTTTCATAGACATGATCGAAGGTTTCATAATATATAACAGTTTTTTTAATGCTACTTATAAATTCACAATTAAATTCACGTATTCAATGACATGACAGGCGACATGTTTCGAACTCTTCGGGAGTTCTTTTTCAGGATGAGTGTTATCGATAAATGTTTTGAAGAAGAACTCTCGAAGAGTTCGAAACATGTCGCCTGTCGTGACATTTAATACGTGAATTTAACCATGGTTTTATTAATAGTATTTTAGACGTCTCACAAAAGTTTTAATTCGATTATGGCTTTTTTTTGCTTTAGGCTTTTACTAGCCATTGTAACCCTTACGTGATTTAGTAAATAAAAAACCGGCCAAGTGCGAGTCAGACTCGCGCACGAAGGGTTCCGTACCATTATCTATAAAACAGTAAAAAAAAATTATTGTATGGGAGCCCCCCTTAAATATTTATTTTATTATGTTTTTTAGTATTTGTTGTTATAGCGGCAACAGAAATACATCATCTGTGAAAATTTCAACTATCTAGCTATCACGGTTCTTGAGTTACAGCCTGGTGACAGACAGACAGACGGACAGAGAAGTCTTAGTAATAGGGTCCCGTTTTTACCTTTTGGGTACGGAACCCTAAAAAACTGAAGGTCATATTTCAGTTATAGCTCTCGAAACTCTGACTTAATAGCGAAAATAATATCTTCAAATATAGGTACAGATTTTGTCTTGCTTCCCACTTTTTATAATAGGGATGATGACTAAATTTTTTTATGATGTCATTTGAACCTGTTTTTGGACAGGAAAAAATGTTTGTATTGGAGGAACTACAATTAAAGAACATAAATACCCAAAAATTTGAGACAAAGATTGACCTCGCTGGCGGCAGCTCAAAACGCTTAATACTGAAAGACAGACAGGCGTGACGTCACAGCCGACATTTGTTAATACAAAGTACCTACATGTATCGATCAGGTTCTTAAATTGTTGTTTCATTCGCGGAATACTGCGTTTAAGTACATAATTGTTGTTTCTATAAAAGCCTAAGGATTCTATTGGTACCTTTAAATTTACTCTTGTACAATAAAAAAAAATCTAAACTTTCAGGGTTCAGATCTTTTTACGATTTTAATTATATTTTATTATTTATACTTTATTACGGTAATTTGATGGCTTACTATACATTTAGCATCACTACGTTATCAATTTGAACATGAGTCATCATGCCTATTATTGAGCCTAGAGAAGGAGCGGGGCAGCAATAGACGCATCAGCGCAGCAGGTGCGGGGCGCGCGGGTGATTTCTGATTTTTCCCTGGCGGTACGCCCGCTCTTAAGTGGCAGTGGGCGGGGCACATAGCACGTAGAACCGATGGCCGTTGGGGCGGAAAGGTTCTCGAGTGGCGACCACGTACCGGAAGGCGCAGCGTAGGTAGGCCCCCGACAAGGTGGACTGATGACCTGGTACCTAAAGGTTGCGGGAGTCCGCTGGATGCGGGTGGCGCGGGATCGGTCACTTTGGCACTCTTTGGGGGAGGCCTATGTCCAGCAGTGGACGTCTTTCGGCTGATATGGTGATGATGATGATGATAATGACCCCCAAAAAATGCTTTGATACCCTAAGCAATTTTACCAAAAAAATATACTGAACACCAAAAATAATAATTGTACCATTACAATAGTACTAGCTATTTTAGTAACGACTGCACTTTAAATTGTATTCGAACACCAAATTTACTAAATGATCACCAAATCTTTGCGACCAAATTAATACAATACTTCTACCTAAATAACCCACTATGATTGCCATAAAATATATGAATGTTACCAAATAAAGTTATCATCATCATCATCATATCAGCCGAAAGCCGTCCACTGCTGGACATAGGCCTCCCCCAAAGAGTGCCAAACCAACCTTTAGGTACCAAGTCATCAGTGCACCTTGTCGGGATAAATAAAGTATAATGATGCCTTTACAAGTTCTACCAAAACCCGAATCAGCGCACCCTACTTCCACGTGGTCTTGTCTGTCCTACCCCTAGAGTGTATATAAAAGCCTGCGGAGCCAGAAGCTCGCGAAGGAGGTCCTGAGTTGAACGGGGTGCACGAGACCCAAGTGAAGCGAGTGGGGGAAGGTGGCGAGCGAAGCGAGCCGGCGACCTCCCGAGCGGAGCGTAGGTCGAGTGCGCACGTGAAATGAAGGGCCGACGAAGCGAGATTTTGGCGGGAGCCCGGGCGGACGGCGGGAGACTGAGTCCCAGAAACGAAAGCGGGGCTCCGTCGAATTTAGGAAATTGTTTTACTATTTTTGATTTAGCAATGATTTATTAGGATAGCATTTTCTTTCATAGGATAGTAAGAAGTTATAATTTGCGTTATTATTTCACATTTAAAGGAGATACAATTTTGGTGATCATTTACTATTTTTGGGTAAGCAATGATTTATTAGGATAGCATTTTCTTTAATAGGATAGTAAGATGTTATAATTTGGGTTATTATTTCACATTAATAGAAGAAAAAAAATTGGTGATCATTAAACCATTTTTGGATTAGCAATGCTTTATTAGGATAGCATTTTCTTTAATAGTATAGTAAGATGTTATAATTTGGGTTACTATTTCACATTAAAATGGAGATCAAAATTTGGTGATCATTTAGTATTTTTGGCAGTAAAAAGTATTTTTTTGGCGTTATATTTCACTATATCTGGTGGTCCGTTAAACATATGCCTTGTTAAATCTGTCACAAAGCAGATCCCAAGCTACATCGTAATTTTCAGCCGAGAAGTCAAGCGATCGTACAATCAGAGCAGCACTATCTTTTAATGCAGCGCGTAAGTAGTGAAATTTGTTTATTTTAGGTATCGTTTCATCTAAGTGAATAAGTGAGCTGAACGTATAACGTATCGTGAAATTCCAACCAGTCCTGATATTGTCCCGAAAAGTTAGGCAAATGAATGGTTGGCAACTTAATGTTTGGCCTTCCGTGATGCCCACAAGAACCTGAGACTGACCTGGACTCCTGCGCGAGGCCCGCAGAGCTCCCGCTTCTCTGCAACACCTCTCGAGCAAGCGCGACTGCACCGAAGAACCTCGATTCAAACGTCTCACGGGCCGAGTAATGCTCGTCTGGAAGTTCAGATATGTTTTCTATGTCAGATTGCACAGAATTATAGTCGGAATAAATCTCTTCGATCTTCATCAAACGAATGTTTAGTTCGCTAACCTGTATAATCTGCTTAATTGCGGACAAATGTCTAATGATTTTAAATAGTTCTCAAATTGAGTAACTTTCGCTTTGAATGTAGCTCGTTGTTTAATAAATACTTTTATATCCATTTTATCCATTTGTTTTATATGCACTGACTTAGTTTAATGTACTTACGATAAGTAATACCTATGACTGTAAGCAAGAACGTTAGGCAAGAAAAAAGTTTACAACAAATAAATAAATTATTGGAATACTTAAATGTTGTTTTATATGAAGCGGATGGTGCAGTGAGATTTGCGAAGTTCGTAAACAGCTAAGTAGCAAGTAGATAGAGCCTATAGGGCGACGTGCGGTCACCACGCATATATGTTCTAGCACTGATAACCCCCCGCTGCCCCGCGCCATATTGTCAGTTGCGACCAGGTACGCGATCCAGACGTGCGTCAAACAAGCAACAAATTAAAATTGTTTTTGCGCTTAAAAAATGAGTTATTGTTTTGTGAAGTGGTGTGGGAAAAACTCCCGAACGTCTAATTTCACAACCGACGGAATAACATTTCACAGGTAAGTTAAATTCATCATATAAATGTAAATTTGATTCTGTCACGCGGAGTTCATTTTACACTGGTCTATAAGAAGTAGTGAAGTATGCATGTCCCTTTTCATCAAATGGAAATGGCAATATACTGTTCCCTTCTCACGACAACATGTGACACTCTAGTGATGGGCTAGTGAATGCTTTCGAATTTTACCGATTCAGATTCATTTAAGGAAACAATACATTAATTCTTCCGTGCTTTCGTGTACTATTTTAATAAGAAAATTCACCAAATATTGTATTTATTTATATCCTTGTCATTGCATTGTCAAAATTCTTTTACTAGAAATCATAGATAATGTATACGATGTACTAAAAATGTTGAAACTGCAACAAGCAGGCAGCGTGGCAGACTGCAACCGTCTTACAAATTATGAGGTAGAGGGAGACGTAGTAAATTACTATCTCGCTCTATTTTATAGCTTCCAGAGCTAATTACTCTGTAATCATGCGGCCGCGACATACTCTCGATTTTTCTCGCACCTTGTTCTAAGTGTTCTAATTAGAAAGAGACTGATAGTGCGAGAAAATTCGAGAGAGCTCGCGCGCCGTCGCATGAGAGCCGTGCTGGAAGTTTTTTGTTGGTTTAAGAGTAGATATTATGTAGTGTTATTTTATTTATTGGGTAATTTAGAGTTTTGTAGAATAATATATAGTGTTGAAGTTTAGCTATTGCTATGTAGTATTCATTCATATAAAATAGAATGAATGAGAATTTAATAATGAATATATTGGTAGTGGTGGTTGTTACGAGATGGACCTCATGCTGGACTTCAACGACGTGTGAGGGATCTTGGAGGTGGTTAGTGATGGAGCCATGGCATTTGGGTTTTTTCTAATCGTCTTCGACAGAAATTAGGACTAGTGTTACGAGATGGACTCACATCATCAGATCACATTAACCACATAATATTATCACATTGAATAAATATATGTTCTTTTTTATGGCATCGTTTTTATTTGTCTTACCAAGCTATACCAATCTTAAAATATCATATATAAACCTAGCTAGCACATTCGCGTTAATGACGAAAAAACATCGCATTCGTCCTTTCCTAGTAAGTATATAAATACGAACGGGACGAAGACTTCTTGTCCAACATAAACACGATACTGCAGTAAATGTTTAAAAATGCCTAGAAATAACGATTTTATATGACTATACTCGATGTGATTAACATACTTTTTTATGTTACGGTGTGATCAAAATAATCGATGAACGAAACATGATAATAATATAACAGTGACAGCCGTTCAAAAATGTAAACCATGTTAAAGTACCTACGCCGTGTAAAATATTCTACTAACAATTAATTGCGGCACCGCTAAAAACCGTTAACGTAAACGCTTCTGGCGCCATGATGTGACAAAGCGCGCTATTTTCGAAACAGCCAATCGCAGCGCCGTTACCGACCTCCCCGCAACCCGCACTTGCCGCCGACTGTGGTGACCTTTGCATCGAACTAAATCGCTTATAGGCTCTATCTATAGGAGGTTATCTATGGTAGCAAGCTGATAAGCCAGGTTACAGTTACCGGGCGCCGAGATCCAAGGTCAAGGCCCGCCCGCGCATTCAGCAACAGCTGGAATATGCAAAAAACACTGCAATTAACACTACGAGCAGCTATGTTCGGGTAATCTTAAGAGTCCGCAGTAAGCTCGATTCTCCATACAAACGTAGTTACGCTCTCATTTTAAAACTACGTATTGGATTGAAACGAAACTTTGCATGTTCAATGAAATGAGGTATATCTATGTCTGAAATTAGTTTACGTAGCTTAAGATACCATACTAAAAAAAATACAGCGAATTTAAGTTTTTCATACAAATCTAGTTTTTGCTGTATTTACTTTGTTTTATAAATTGGAACCATATAAACTAATTACAGACATAGATATACCTCATGTCATTGTATATGCAAAGTTTCGTCACAATCCAACACGTGGTTTTAAAATGAGAGCGTAACTACGTTTGTATGGGAAGGTGAAATTCGGCCGAGCTTACTGCGGCCTCTTAAGGTACAATATGAGGTATGTATGTAACTAATTATTTATGATAACTTTGCAAAGAATGTAAGAGTAGTGTATTATTGAGCGTTTCAGAACAGAAATCTATCGATTTCTGTTCCGAAACGCTCAATCGTATGTACAGTATCATGGTTAACTTGTTTTCTGTTCAGAAACGCTCAATCGTATATTTACAACCATGGTTAACTTGTTTTCTGTTCTGAAACGCTCAATCGTATATATACAATCATGGCTAACTTATTTTCTGTTCCGAAACGCTCAATCGCATATACAGTATCATGGTTAACTTGTTTTCTGTTCTGAAAATCTCAATCGTATCTACGCAATCATGGCTAACTTTGTTTTCTATTCCGAAACGCATCTGGGTGCCGCACTTAATCATCTTTGAAACTTTACAACTGCATTAAAGTTTAATGAGCAAGCAAATACAAGTCGTAAGTCGTGATTTCAAAAAGCAAAAGCTTGAACACAACACGCATTCCGAGGCGGCCAACTCGGTTTGCATGCAAGGGTCCTAAGAACCCTCATAGCGCTCCCGATTTGGGTTAACCATGGTGTTTACCGCACAATATCTGACGAGTTGATCAAGTTCGCCAGATATGTTCGCAACCCCCAGAAAGCAGTTTCTGGCATAAGATCGCGGTGCTCTGAGTGAACCCCCTCCGGGTATGGTCTCTATACGCTATCGACCGCGTAGGTATAGAAGTACCCCATGTTTCGCATTCACAGTCAACACTACTCGCACCCCGGGTGGCCAAGTCCATGATGCAAGATTTACGTGTTGGGGTCGTTCGGTCGTCAACTTCCCGACAAACAATTAAACTGAAATTGTATTTATACAAACGATACAAAAAACTTCATAAGCGTGATGTAGACCTGACCCGTTGATTGGCTAATGCATGTGACGTACTCGCACGTCATCTTTTAAAATTACTTAGTAATATAGACTTTAACAATACATTTTTAAAATACATGTTCTTGATTCTAATAATAAAGTTTGTAATAAAAACTACAGCTACAACTTATGTCCCAGATTAGTTTTTGTGAATCAGAATCTTTAATAAAGATATAAGGTTGACATTAGAATATAAATTTTGGATCATATTGCATTATAAAACGTAGCTACATTGAACATTGTAATTAAATTGCCATCACGCATTTCATTGAAATTTGAGTCATTCTACTTGGCTGCTCATTGCATTTGTTTATCGAGCGAGCGCGTGTTTTTATTGTTAAAAAAGATACTAATCAACATCAAATAATTACAACGTAGATGGAATTATACTTGGCTCTATGCTTTACAGAGACCCCTCGTCTTAGGACCCTGTTTGACTACGATGTTTGCACTCCACTTCAGACGAAGTGATCAAATTTGTGCTTCGAGCTCCGGTAGGACATCTATAGATACTTATCGACCGCACAAGTATAGCTAATCCCAAATTCAACGCTACATGCGATTAAGATTGAACTACACTGATTGCAATGATTTGATTTTAATTTTTTGTCGTTTTGCGTTTGATATAAAATTAACTAAATTAAAGAAATGTTTTGCATTTGATATAAAACTAATTAAATGAAAGAAATGTCTGAACAATTTATCCTTTTATTTTTATTTTACTTACAACAGTACATTTATTATAAAACAAAGTAACAAAATATTAATGGTACGCAATTTGCTACATTTAACATACACGGACTTAAATATTATTTTCTTCATGAAGTATAATATTTCAAGATGGTTAATAACTAACATTGCTTAATCTTTTAACAATTTTATCGACCAATTGTTCCGTAGCGTTCAGCATTTCATCAAAATTATCTTCTACAACATATTGCACTGCCACCTCTTTAGACTCGTTGTCCACTTCAAGACTTGATATACTTATTTTTATCATTCGCCTGCCTTTCTTAACCTTTTTAATGATGTACGAATTTAATACATTGTCGGGGGTTTTATGTTTGCTATTTCCGGTTTTCTTCGAGGTTTCCTTCGAGCGTTTAGAAACTTTTGGTAAAGGAACATCTTGTTCGTGATTTAAATAATCGTTTTGGTACTTCAAGTAGGCGTTTATATCTTGAGAACAGCACAACAATGGGTCATCATGTGTAACTTGAGAGTAAAAATTTTGCCCTTCAACTTCTTTGAAAATGTCTATCGGCTGCGAACTGGATTTAATCTGTAAAGGAAAAAAATAATTAAACATTATCATTAATATTAGGCACCCTTACAAAAAGTACATTTTTTGTTCCCAAAATATTTGTTATTTGAAATAAGGAGGACTTACCATTTTATTATTTTCCATTGCAATTATCAGCGATCACGATGGCAACGTGTGTCGGTCTAATGAATTGGAGTAGAAATGGTTTACTACAAATCGATTTATTTATTAAGTACCTATATAATTGCTCTGATGCAATCAACACAAGTTATAACATGATTTCGGATCATATAATCATGCATAAGACATCATATAGGTATTTTCATTGCATACAGGTTCCGACACGATTTCAATAAATAAACATGTGTATCAAATCTTCGCATTCAGTGTAGTTCAAACTTAATCGCATTGATAAGTTATTACCATTGGGTTACTCTTGCACGAAGGAAATATTATATGATGTGCGAGACAGAAGACAGTTTGCGATAGGTACGCGGTCGGCGTCCGTTTGTAATAAGAGCCGTGCCTTTGAAATTAGCGCAGGCGCTATATAATTTAACAAGACACTTTTGTTTGTTACACATTTGCTTAATGTACAAAACGGTATCTGAGGTATCAAACCTTTAAAAAACATACTTTTTACGTATTCTGTAACAATACTGTTATTAGAAACTAATTGTGACAAAAGTTGAAAGGTTGAGAACTACTGGGAACGATTTTCTCCGACAGGATCTCACTTGTTAAAACGATCATTTTTACTTTTGCTTTCGACGGGCCAGCACAACACTGCATTAATCATGTTCGTAAGTTTTTAATAATTTAACTTAGTTTTTATGTACCTTACTTGTAGGTATGATAATTATTTTTGTTCATTCTTAATCATGTATGATTATTATTTTTAATATCCTTGTTATTTACAGGTATGATTCTGAGTACTCGTCTGACGAACAAGTAGTCATTAACCCTATTAGCAAGAATAAGGAGCTGGAAAACAACCAACCAACTTCATGGTAATTCAATTAAATATCTATGACATGATTTATTTAATTCGTAACGCTAAAATAATTGTGTACTTAACATTTTTTCTTGCATTTACAGGAAGCCAAAAACATCAAAAAAGAGAATCGTGCCTTCGGAATCCGAAGATCGTCCTGAACCGGGGTAAGTAATTTACTAGTTTTATCTTTTCCAACCAGTTTTACTGAATTTGAATGAAATGAGATTTATTAAATGTAACATTTTATTTTAGGTTGAACAAGACAAAAAAATCGAAAACAAGTATCGTGCCTACGATAACTTCTACGAAATCGATCGAGTCAGTCAACAATACGAGGTAAATAATGCATTTTTATTATTTATTATTTGTGTCGTTTTCAATCACGGGACAATAGTATCCCGGACGTTTGGAAGGCATGCGCGGAGCGGAAGCCAACGCGTAGAGACCCTTAGACATGTCATTATTATTTTAATAAATACATGTCCTTGATGAGCTCTATTTTTAGTTACCCTTTTTATCTTTATAGGACTAAGAAGCTGAAAGCGTCGAAAAAAGAGAACGTGCTTTCTGAATCCGAGATCGAAACTCCTATACAACGGTAATTACATACCTACACCAATTTTTTTTTCACATTAACCTTGAATTTTGTTAACATTTATGCGTTAAGTAGGATGAATTTGATAAGTACTAAAATACATGTTTTATGATTTTCAGGCATGAAAAACCAGCGCACAAGCATAGTGGCGAGCAATTGGGATGGTTAATTGGCGGTGAAAGCGAAGACGAAGATTTTCGTGCGTCGTTCCGAGAAGATAAAGCGGCGCTTCAGTCTACGCTGATACGCAAAGTTCCCCAAGGTAAAGTGCGTCGAAATAGCCAGTTGTCGGGCGACCTCTATCTTGATTTGAAATTATATAATTTTGCCGACATAAAATCCGTTTCATCAAAAGATAGATGGGAAAAAGCTCTTGTTACGCTAAAAATTTGCCTTGATTCGAATTCACCGGAAGTTTCAACTATAAATAAAGCGTTAAAACTGTGTCGGGAACGTTTCACCGAAGAAGGAGTGTTTTACCGCGACTAAGTTAATTGTAGACAAATAGACTAGATACAAGCCTTGGCAAGAAGCGTTGAGCACCCATGCTTTATTTAAACGGTACTTTAGTCTTATGAATAAAAGTTTTCTGGTTTCATAAATACCTTATTAAATTGCGCATCGTTTTTAATATTAGAATTTTAAACACATTGCAGTATATAAAGCTACGAAGGAAAATATAAGATGCTCAATACTTCTGCCCAAGGCTGTATATTCGTTTTTGGCCCCATAAATTGGTTAAATTAGAATTTAAAATAAAAATGAGTAGTAGATCGATATTTTGTTCAGTTTGCGAAACATCTGTTGCTAGTCGAGCATTTTCCGCGCATTTAAGAAGTACAATGCACAAAAATAATACTGGTATCGATAAGGGCGACGGTATAGAAAAAATAGCGAGCCCCTTTCGTAATAAAATAGCGTCGTACCGCGTGCGCGGACACGAAGGCGAACTGGCATGTTCGAGTCCTCCTGCAGAGTTTATTCGCAGTCTTCGTAAACGCGTTCATAAAATTTTGGATGCAAAACAATCAGTTTTCAATAGCATCAAAGTAAATTTTGAATTATTTGCAGAATTCTCTTTACTCAAAAACGATACATGTGAAATAAAATCATTTGCGACACAAAATATGATTCTACACCCTAATTATGATTTCAATTAAATCTTTTCAAATCTTTTACAATTGATTTGCCGAAAAATTGATGACTTTCAAGACAGAGATAGTGGCTGGGCTTTCATGCGAAATTTATACCTAGAACTAAACATCTGTAAGTATAATCCGCTGAGAGCGTCAGGTTTCATAGACTTACCTAAAAATATAAAACTTAAACGAGCGTGCATTAATATTCAAAACAATGATGCGTTCTGTTTTTTATGGTGCATAATGGCTTCTTTATTTCCCGCTAAAAATAATGCTCATAGGGTAACTTCATATCCGCATTTTGAAGACAATCTCAATATAAAGAACATGACCTTTCCGGTGGGATTGAATGACATCAAAATATTCGAAAAAAATAACCAAAATATAAGTGTTAATGTGTACGCACTGAAGAATAAAATTGAAGTTGTCGGCCCGTTGTATAAAACCGCACGTCGCAAGCAACATCATGTTAATTTATTATTGTTAGAAAACGGTCGACAAACGCATTACTTGTCTTATTAAGAATATAGGCCGATTACTTAAAAGCCAATTGACAAAACACAACGGATCATTGTTTCTGTGCGAGGAATGTTTGATATTTTTTAACAGTAAAATAAAGTTTGGTGCTCATGTATGTGGAGGTGTAAAGACTATTTTACCCGATCAAAATGAACATATTCAATTAAAAAATTATGAGCGTTTGCAAGATCTGCAATTTATAATTTATTCGGATTTCGAATGTTTATTGATACCAAATACGGAAAAAAGCAGCAATCAGAGTACTACTAAATTACAGGAACATGTACCAGCTGCATTTGCGTACTATATTGTTTGTTCATATGACAGTTCTCTCAATAAATATGTTTCATATCGGGGAAAAGACTGTATAGCAAAATTTATCGAATATCTGCAAAGGGATATCTGTACAATACATGATATTTATTCAAACCCTATGCCATTAATTATGACGGAAAACGATGAAAATGATTTTTCAAATGCTCAACATTGTTTTATTTGTCGCAAGTTGTTGCTCGGCGATTCCGTAAGGGATCATTGTCATTTAACAGGGCGTTACAGAGGTGCAGCCCATTCTTATTGCAATATACGTTACCGGTTACCTGAATTCGTTCCCGTATTTTTTCATAACTTATCAGGATACGACAGTCATTTGTTTATACGTCAATTGGGAGATATGCGTGGTCATATGAACGTTATAGCGAAAAACAAAGAGAATTATATATCGTTTACCAAATACTTTATCAATAATCAAAATAAATTTATGCCTGTCCGTTTTGTGGACTCGTACAAATTTTTAGGCGCTAGTTTAGAAGAACTTGTAAGTACATTAAACACGAAAGATTTTAAACACCTTTCACATTTTTATCCGTTAAAAGAGCACTTTGACCTACTGAAGCGTAAAGGTGTGTACCCGTATCAGTATATGGATAGTTGGAGTCGCTATGAAGAGCAATCTTTACCTCAGCATCATTACTTTTACAACTCGTTAACTGATGACAATATATCGAAATATGATTACGAGCATGCTAACCTGGTTTGGAAATCATTCGTCCTTAATAATTTAGGAGAATACACTGATCTTTACCTTAAATCCGATGTATTGTTATTGGCTGACATATTCGAAAAGTTTCGTCAAACCTGTAAGGTTCCTGTAAGGTTATCCTGCTTTTTATCTAACCGCTCCAAGTTTAAGTTTTGATGCCATGTTGCTAATAACTGATATAAAATTACAACTCATAAATGACCTCGAAATAATTCGAATGATTCAAAAGGGCATTCGTGGGGGTATATGTTTATGTTCCACACGATATGCTAGCGCGAACAATAAATATATGCATAATTATGATCCTAATATTCCAAGCAACTATTTACTATACATAGACTGTAATAATTTATACGGGTACGCTATGTGCGGTAGTTTACCTTATGCCGATTTTAAATTATTGCAGCAGGATGAAATAGATAAACTAGATATCATGTCAGTATCAGAAGATTCGGATTATGGTTTTATTCTCGAAGTAGACCTTTCCTATCCTGAACACTTGCACGACTCTCATAATGACATTCCATTCTGCCCGCAAAAATTCGTGCCTCCTGGTTCAAAGCAAACTTATACCGAATTTATATGATAAATACGAGTACGTCATTCGTTACGTCCATTTAAAAACATGTATGAAGCATGGATTGGTCCTAAAAAAAATTCATAGAGTAATACAATTTAAACAAAGTCAATTTTTAAAGCAATACATAGATCTAAACACGCATTTGAGGCAGAAAGCTACATCTGTATTTGAGCAAAATCTATGCAAACTATTCAATAATGCTATTTTTGGAAAGACTCTTGAAGATCCCGAGAAAAGGTTAAATGTAATGTTAGTTAATATATGGAATGACCCTAAAAACAAAACTAAAAAAAAATATGGAGCAGAGTGCTTAATAGGTAGACCTAATTATCATAGCTCAACCATTTTCTCTGAAAATTTCGTGGCAGTACAAATGAATCCTGAATCTATAAAACTTGATCGACCAATTTACGTAGGATTTACCGTTTTGGAAATTTCAAAATCTCACATGTATGACTTCCATTATTCTTACATGAAACCTTATTACGGGACTAATTTAAGTGTTTGTTACATTGATACGGACTCGTGGCTGTATACGATAACCACAGAAAATGTATATTCAGATATTAAATTGAACTTTCAACCTTATTTCGATACCAGCAATTATTCTGTAAGCAACGTACATGGCATAACTCCTCAAAATAAAAAAATACCGGGTTTATTTAAAGACGAACTTGGCGGTGAAATAATAAGCGAGTTTGTGGGCCTTCGGTCGAAATTGTATTGTATCAAAACAGAAAGTAAACAAGTCAAGAAAGCTAAGGGTACAAAAAAACATGTTGTGCGTCATTTGGATTTTGAACACTATAAAAAAGTATTGTTAAATAGAGAAAAGTTACGAAAGACGAATATTGTATTCAAATCTTTAAAACATGTTATTTTTACACAAGTACGTTGTATAAGTACACTGTAAAAAAAGTAGCGCTGTCGTCAAATGACGACAAACGTATTATACTGCAGAACCAATTTTCTACGATATCATGGGGCCATAAATCTATGTACTAATAGAGATATTCGAATAAGATAGTTGTAATTTGTGATATCATAAACATTATGTATGTGATTATATTCAATTTAATAAAAAAATCCTATAAGTAATATGATTTGTTTCATTTCTAGCAGAGTTCCATCATTTTCTTTCCTTAAATACGGAAAAGATTTATGCTAATTTATATATTATTTTATTGAACTTTTATTTTTCATATTTTTATCGATCTCATAACGTATAAATCTTATCTGTATTTAGGTTTTTCTAAGGAAGTTTCTATAAGGGTGAGTATAAATTAAAAACAAAAGTATTTTGTATTATTATATTTTATTTCAAAAGAAAATACAATCAATAATTGTTTTCATCCTTATCTAAATACCAGTTTTTAATACATAGTACATTTTTTAACGCACAATTTTTCTTATGATATACACAATTATAAATACCCTCCATTAAACAATATTTTTTATGCAGCTCTTTTAAATTAGGAGCGCCCTTTTCACCTAAATCTATAATAGTACAGTCCGGGCACAATTTTTTAACCCATAGACTTTTTTCCATGCCTTTCACAAAAATCGTTTTGCCTTTGATGTGGTTTACAATAAGTCTTTTAAATTCTCTAAAATCAACATACCCTTCTTGCCAGAACAACCCGAAGTGTTTTTATAACCATCTTGTATGCCTTTTTTCATTTTCGGATAATTTAGAAAATGTAAACGGGGGCTTTATTAAAAAAACTTGAGTATACAGTAGTGTACTATATACAAATTCCTTGACAATAAACATGTTTTCATTTATTTTAAACCCTTGAAGGTCTACGAATATGTAGTCCGTCATTACGAAATCTTTTTCGTAATACCACTTAGAGGCTTATATTCAATAATACTATCATTTAAAATAAGGCAATAAGCTGAGGTTTGTTTAGGTATATCTGACTCACACTCTATGTCAATCCGTACATCAACTGATCCTGTTTTCAAGGTTTCGTTTTGTCGAGAACAGTCAATGACAAACAGTGGGGCTTTATTTCTAAATTCTTCCGGGCTCAGCAAAGGTGCTTGAACACGGTTATAGTAAGACTGTTGAAATTTAGCATACTGTTCGTATAATATAGCAAACTTCTCAGCCGAAAAACTGACATCAAAACTTTCATAAGGAAAGTAACTCGAGTTTAAAAAAAAATTAACATCTCTCAAATTACAGTGATCAAAGCCTGTCATGTCTTTATCAGCATCGTTTTTTCGCGCTGTTTTTAATCCAACTATGATGTAACGCGGTTTTTCAATTTGAGATGAAGTTTTGATAGCCCAAGAATGCTTTGACGTTTCAGGTAGAAGTGGATATTCATACAAATCCCAATTCCTGAATGCTATCTGACTAGCGCGATCTCTTTCCAAATATTTCAGTAGACCTAATCTTTCTCGGTCAGAAACCTTAATGTGAGGCATACGCCATACTATTTTAGATATGGTGATATGGTCTATGTATTAATTTACATTTAATTTAACACTATTTAAGTTAGTATTGGACCTTAAAAGAATAAATTCATGTTTGCAATTAATAATAATTTTGTTATAATCCTCAGCAAATCCAAGAACCTTATTTAAAGGAACAGATACAGAGAATGTTCCATGTACATTTTTTGTACCGTTCATATCCCAACCCCATAATTTGGACATCGAGGCTTCAAGTTTATTCATGGATACGAGAGATTTCATGGTTGTAGTAACCCCTGCGTTTTTAATTTTATCTATTTCGATTCCATTAAGTTCATATCGAATATTTTGAAATAGGTGAAGTATGGGGTTATTGGTAAATAGAACACTGTTCACCTTTGCTTTCGTTTCTCTGTTGAATACAGTTATAGTACCCTCTGTGTATATAGCACTCGCTGATGGTAAAACGTTAAGGTCTTGTTGGTTAATAGGTATACGTATTTCATCATTGAAATTAAAACTGGTTACGTACGGCTTATACGAAACTCTCAATTGAGTTATCGAAGGTAAAAGACTCTGTTAAATTTAATATACTCATTTTAAGAGACCTAGGTATTGGAGAAATTGTTTATTCTCTTTTGAAAGTTTCACTTTACGTCTTCTTTTCTTGATTGCTTGATGCATACTAGTACTACTTTTTAATGTTACTGAACTTTTATTAAAGTCTATCATTTTTTTCTAAGGTGTAAATATATTTGAATCTCTTCACCCCGTAAATTAACCAAATTATGGTTACCATCCAATATTCTTATTGTAATTGAACTTAAACTATTTTGGGTTACAGGGAAATAGATAACGTTTCTAGGTGTCTCTATTATCCTATAGCCGGGGGGTACGGACGGTATCAGCTCGTGTATTATGTGACTAGGTTTTCCGTTAACAAATGAACCGCTCACTATGTCACATTCGATTCGGACTATAGTTGTAGACAGGACACAGGAAAGAGAGATTCTGTTAATATATTCGCCTGAATAGATTCTTTTCCGAAACCAAGTAAACTTCCAATAGAATTTTCTTTGTCGAAATAAATATTTTTAGTGCACAAAATTGATGTTTTCAAGGTATTATTATTGCATTTCAAGGTAAATGTGCATCCTTGAAGGTGTTCTTTAAGGTAATCTTCAATATCTTGAAGTTCATATGATCCTTCAGGAATTTCAATTACTTCGTTTTCTCCATAATAAAACTTATTATTTCTATAGTCTATATTAGGTATTGAATTAAACGATGACATATACAACAGTCCACATTCATATTCACCATCTAGTTGTAAAGGTGGTGAATGGTTCGTTATTAAATTGGCGGAGTTTCCAGTTATAGACAAAGTGAAAGACATCGTGTTACTGATAAGCTGTTTATTATGCAATGTTATTTAAACGGTTACACCAATAATTATTTAAGTATTTTAAGCATAAATGACCGCAATTTACAGTGTCAAACTTTTGATATCTATTGTAGTTATAACATATGTTACAATTGTTTAAATACCTCTGTAATTCTATCGGAGGTGGAAGGTCACCATAACTATTAAAATATTCACAATAACTATTATCTTTCACGTAGGCTACCCAGTGAGTTCCATTGTTTTCAGAACTATCCAAATTAAGGATTCCACATTCAACTTTTTTGGGACGCTTTGGTAAGCTATCCCTCATATAAACTCCTCGAAAATGGAGGATAATAGAGGAGTGCTTCAAAATATCAATATTCGTAAGAGCACGTCTGGGTAACCTCTGATTTAGTTTTTTGAAGTTTTAATACATAAACCTTTCCCATTTTTATATGGCTTAATATGTAACCCTTTTCCCAATGCAATAGATTCCATCATCTTATGTCGTTCTGATTCAGCTAAGTTTTTTCTAGCAGCTTTGTAATCACCCACAGCTTTAGCGATTCCAGCAGCTCCACCTGCTAATGATCCTAACGCGGATAGTCCAGCGAAAATTGGTATTAGCGGTAGTAAACCACCAGTTTTTGGAATTGGTATTAAACGTGGTACTCGAACCTTAGTATCGTTAGAAAAAACTTTTTTTGCGGCAACAAGTGCACGATCTACTATAGAGCCTTTCGTTTTAGCTCTCTTTTTCATTTCAGTGCGTATTTTAGACACAAAACGCTTAAATGTTTTCATTCCCGCACCAGCTTTAAGTTTAGATTTCATCACTTTACTAACTAACCATGAAGCTATTCTTTCTCCTCTCCCTGCATCTTTCGATCTCTTTCTTTGCTTGGCCATTTTATAAAGTTCTAAGTCTGCCTGGTGTCTTTCCGCTAAGTCAGGATATGTATCGTAAGCAATATCGTGTTTCATACACGCAGTGTCTAACGCATTAATTCCTTTGTCACCTCTTTTTAGCCGTTTGTGTAATTTCGTTCCCGGCCCACAATAGTTATAACCAGGTAAGTGTAGTTCGAATGGTAAGTGATTAATAGCACTATTTAAAAGTCCTCTTCCTTTCATATCTCATATGACACAGCATTTCTATCAATCCAACTATTTTCGCTATCACTAAGACCTAACCACTTAACGTACAACTTCCTGCCCTTTTTTTAAGTACCTTTTCTACCAAGTAAACATCTGGATACTTAGTTTTCTGAAGTTCTTTTTCGTAAAATGTACCTAGTATCATATTTTTTCGTTGGTCTTCAATATGGTATGTAACAGGTTGAGTGTGATTCACACGTTTAATAGTGAACAGTTCTGTTGACCAATTAGGTGTATAACCTTTATAAAAGCAGCTTTTATACTTGCTAATACGCACACAATCTCCTTTCTTGAATTTATTTGATTTATAATTTCCATTGGAAACTGATTTTTGAATGTTGTTCTTAACTTCAATTTCATTAGTATAGTTTACATCAATCGGTTTAAATTTTGTTGTACGATGTATAGTTTGATTATAAGACTTGATAATGTCATTTAAAGGATTTCCAACCCATTTATAGTTACCAATCAAACTAAAATATTTGTATAGTTTAAGCTTAATTTTCTTTATCAGTCGTTCAACAATAGATGCCTTCATAATTGAATACGTCGAATAATGATTTATATTCAAAGACTTTAAATAGCAACATAGATCGTTTGGGACCATTGTTAAAACTTGTTCTAAAAATTTATATATAGGCTGGAATAAAGTTTTAGAATAAATATAAACATTTTGGAAGCGTAGGCCTTGTTCATGAAGCAGCAAACCAACAATTAAATTCGTTTTTCCACAATTAGACGGACCACAAATTATACAGCGAATGGTGTCGGGTAAAAGTTGTCCATGCCGAAAATTGCGATTGCGAGTAGAACAAACGACATCCAACTTCAGTCTGTGAGATTGTTTTACAAACTTCATTATTAAAACTGTAAATGCGTCTGTACTAGCCGACAAACTTAAAGATTGTAAGCGTTGAAGCATGGGAATCTATTTATAAACCGAAAACAAGGTATCGTGACGGTATACGGTTTCATAGTCACGATTGAGCATTTCAGAACAGAAAACAAGTTAACCATGATACTAAATAAATAAATAATAAATAAATAAATAAATAATCATTTATTCTCCAAGTGGGCCCATTAGGCGCTTTTGAATGTCAATTTACAATACTTATATATCTAGGCTTATTTTACAATACTTATATATCTAGGCTTATTTTACAATACTTATATATCTAGGCTTATTTTACAATACTTATATATCTAGGCTTATTTTACAATACTTATATATCTAGGCTTATTTTACAATACTTATATATCTAGGCTTATTTTACAATACTTATATATCTAGGCTTATTTTTACTAGAGATGTAGAAGGTCTCTAGGTGTCAAAAAAAAAAAAAAATATTTGAAAGAGGTAAACTAAAGCTCATTATTAAAGTGTAAATGTCAAGGAGATGTAAAGGGTCTCATATTGTCATAAAAAAAAAACTAAACAATTAAAAATGAAATCTTAAAATAAAAATATTTCCTGGACTGTACCTGGCATTTCCTGGCTATTCTGTCCACGCGGTTTTGTCATGAATATAATCTTCTATTTTATAGTAGGCCTTTTTGATTAGGCAATTTTTGACAAACGCTTTAAATTTATGTAGAGTCACTGTATATACGATTGAGCGTTTCGGAACAGAAATCGATAGATCATGTGTTTTCGAGAAAAAGGGTACTGACAGACAGACATGGAAACGATTCCCCATTTTCCTTTTGAGGTACGGAACCCTAAACATGACGATAAGGACGCCCCATGCATTCGTGTCTTGTGCTAAGAGCGTCACGTGAAGGGTCATTATGTGGGTCAGAAGATAAAACACAGTCGATCTCAGGTCGGCACTCGATCGTGCCTAGTTGCCTACTGCCTAGCCGCGCACGCGCACATCAATCAACCGCGCACGCGCTTCGCCCGACGCGCGCTCCTGCGAAATGATTACAATACTCCTTTTAGTTATTGTAGTCACATTTCTAACAGGATACATAGTTCAAACAATTACTAAACCAAAGAAATACCCACCAGGTAATTTGTTTAGGTCCCGGTTTCGAATCCAGCTCGGAACAATAGATTTTTAAAATTTCCGCTTTTATTTAAAATTTATTACTTTCGAACACCACTGCTTCATACTAAAAAACATGTATTACATAAATAAGTTAGTAAGTAAGATTTCGCAATGTAATTTGAGACGTTGGTGACCCTTAAGGTATCTTCGAGGTAGATGTCTCCTCCCTGAAGCGTGTGTCTCCTTATTACGCCTTAAGGAGGTGACATCTACCTCGTACAGTGAGAAAACTTAAGTTTAAAAAAAGATGGAGCGGCTCAATTGTTCCTAGTGCCCAGTTGGTTCAGATCAGAGGAACTGGATTACTGGACGCTTATTTATATGCCCGACTGACTCGCTGGTTCAAATCCTCAAAGCCGTGATTTTTTCAAGTTTTCTTTTATTTAACAGTTTAGGTATGGGTAACCCAGCAGGTAAGTACCTAATAATAATAAGGCTATTCAGAAATCATGCGTAAGTACAATCACCAGCAATAAGATCTGCCACAACATAGCACGCATAAATATCTGACACGACTGTCTAATGCCATAAGGACGTGTCAGATATTTTTGCCGGCTTTGTTTCGGCAGATATTGATGCCGGTGACTGTACATATTTACTGTAGACCTATATACATTAGAAAACAATGTACCTATTCGTACTATAGTTAAATCGGGGTGTAGACACTAAATCAAATAATCAATGATGTCATATTTTCTCGAGGATTAAAAATGTAGTTATGTTAAATAATATGAGTGTCCAAAGTTTTAAATCCCCTATTGTTAAATCGAACCAAACTAACCACAACCAGTTCAATATAAATAAGTACCTACCTGCGACCGCACTACATATAAAATGTCAGTGCACCGGTCAGGTAAACTAGCCAATCCGTCATCCATTTTTAACCGACTTCAAAAAAAAGGAGTTTCTCAATTCAGCTGCATTTTTTTTTATTCAATGTTTGTTACCTCAGAACTCCGTCATTGATGAACCGATTCGAATTTTTTTTTGATCGTATATATATACTTCCAGGTAGGTTCCATTTTTTTCAAAATTCATTTAGATGATGGGATCCATGAGGAATTGAGGGAACTCCTCAATTTTATTAGGCACGCGTGTAGTGATTTTGGTATTTCCTATTATAACTCGTGTATTTACATCCGGAATCATAAATTTGGTGGCGAGGAATTGATGATGAAGACCACAGATGACTTATCGAGTTCCTCAATTATCTACTTAAAAGTGCAAAAGTACGTCACAGGTTCTGATAAGATTTCGTTGAAATAGGAACTAATGAAGTGCCATTGGTGATGATCTTGGGGAATCTATGGAAGTCCTCAAATATTACCGGCCCACATACAGCGATTCGGTTTTTTTCTATAGTAATCAACGCATTTGCTATCGGAAATCAGTTTAAGTGGTAAATCGTGGCTTGGCGGAGTACTAAATTGAAGTCGGTTAAAACTTTGTTTTTAAAGTAAATTATGTGCAATAAAAGTTTTCTGACTCGCTCTGGATTATCGGCATTTTTATTGCATTTTTAAGGTTCCGTAGCCAAATGGCAAAAAACGGAACCCTTATGGATTCGTCATGTCTGTTTGTCCGTCCGTATGTCACAGGCATTTTACGCGAAAACTATAAGGTGTATTTGAATAAAATTTTGAGGTTAGGTGTATTTTGTTAGCCGCTACACAGTATTGTAATTAAATTACTAAAAAAATTTTTTTAGGGGTGCACTCCATACATAAAACTGAAAGTCATTGCAAGCCCACGTGTGGCACATCAATCGATAGGATCGATCAAAATAAATATAAGGTTTCTAGGCAATTTTTTGATCAAGTGAATAGAGTCGGAGATAATCGCCCCGAAAGTCACTAAAATTGTGAGGAACCCTTCGTTGTGCGTGGTCCGACACGCACTTGGCCGCTTTTTTTACAATCACGAAATATTTCGTCTGACTTGTTTTTGGTTACATCGGTGACAGGTACTGTTGTCAAAGAGAAGGTATATTAGAGAGGTAGGTAGATTTAAAATCCGCAACGTGGCTAGGATGAAAAATAAACTTGTCGGGCCAGGTAAGGTATATTTATCGGTTTTCCAACGGATTTAGTAATATTTAGGAAGCATCTGGGCTTTATGTACTTGTTATTATCGGGATGCCTTAATCTCTCAAGGCTTCTCACGACCTCCGTTTATCATTCTTATTGTGAAGCGACGTCTAGTGGTTCAGGCATGCGGCTGTCAAGCGGCGGTCCTGGGTTCGAATCCCGGCTTGTACTAATGAGTTTTTCGGAACTTATGTAAGTACCTACTTTTCGGTGAAGGCAAACACCGTGAGGAAACCGGTCTAATCCCAGTAAGATCTAGTATTATTCCGTCTGGGCTGGAAGGTCCGATGGCAGTCGCTTTCGTGAAATTACTGCCTATGCGGAAGCTTATGGGATTAAATGTAAGTTTAGGTCACAACCGGGAATAACTCTAGGAGGATGACTCGTGTTTATTGTTCCAGGCCCAAAATGGCTACCATTTGTTGGGTGCAACTACTTAGTACAAAAAATGTGTAGACTTCACGGGTCGCAATGGAAAGCACTCTCATATTTAGCCAAAGAATATTCTACCAAGGTGCTCGGCCTGAAGCTAGGCAACGAATTAGTGGTGGCCGTGTACGGGCTCAGGAACGTACGCCAAGTACTTATGGAACCGACGTTCGATGGCAGACCAAACAATTTCTTTATGAGATTACGATGCTTCGGAAAAAGAGCAGGTATGTATTTCATACATTTAAAACATTGAATCCCATAACTACACGCTTTTGTAACTCGTGTTTTTATGGGCGGGCCCACTCAAACACTAAGACATGTTTGGTCTTAATATTTTCAGGCATAACATCTGTAGACGGTCCATTATGGAGAAAACACAGGAAGTTTACCACCAAGCATCTCAAAAATGTCGGATTTGGCAAAGCAGCCATGGAACATGACATTCAGAAAGAGATGGGAAAATTAGTTGATTACCTGCATACTAATAGTACAAAACCAATAAGTCCCAAGAGTATTTTTTCTACAGCCGTTATGAATATTCTTTGGAAGTATGTGGCAGGTAGGACATAACTTCATTATTTCTCTGATGTAGGTCCTGTATGTCACTTCCAGCTTATTGATTCCCCAAGAAGCAGTCCTGTGCTCTAAATAAGTTGATCAATGAATTATCCGGTATCCAATCATTTCATAAACAACGTTTGGCAAACTAACGATTAACAAATTATTCGTTTCATAAAATATTGTTGTACAAAGAGTTCATTAGACAAATCGTTTAAATGAAAAAAACATCATCATTAGGTATGTAATAAATATAATATATAATAATAATATAATAAATCATTGATCGTCTTGATAAAGTTTTAGACCACAAGTTGTATAATTCTATACAGGTATTGTATAAGTCTGTATGAGCACACGGATAAGTCTAAGAGTGTTTAGCAAGTAAGTTATCATTCCTAGCCTAAAAATCAACTTTTAGGTCTTAAAATGTACTGACAGCATCACAGGTGAGTTACCTATCTATTCTACTTTAAGGCAGGTTGTAGGTACGACGACGAGCGAAGCGAGGAGGAGTGTTAGGTAAAACCGCGACCCTACAGTGCGCGAGCCGAGCGAGCGAAGCGAGCGTGCCGCGGCCGCGGCTGGCGAAGCGACAAAACCGATTTATGTTTAAATACTATGCTTTTTATGAATTTACTACAGGAATTTCTTGGCCAGTCCGCTAGATACCGTGATATGACAGATGTTTACCTATTTTCAGGAAACAATCATTGTATCAATCGACGATTTGTAAAATGACCTATTGTATAAACGATTATCATCATCATTTTTTAAATGTCAATTTAATATTCAATGTTTTTTTAAGCGTAACATTTGCTAAATGTATATTTGTCAAATAATTCTTTATAGTATGTAGTATGAGCATTTTGAGGAATTATAGGTTTGTGAAATGAATAGTTTGTGAATCGTTGTTTATAAAATGATCACTTATGAAACGTTTTCAATGAAATGATGGTAAACCGAATTGTCCATTGCAGGAGAATCTATTGAAGAGCATCGTCTGAACCTCCTGATTGAGCTGTTTAGCTCCCGATCTAAAGCGTTCTCTATGGCAGGAGGGCTGCTGAATCAATTCCCTTGGTGCAGATTTTTATTTCCTGAAGCCAGTGGCTATTCTCTTATCGAAAGAATTAATGTGCAAATTTCGGGGATCATTGAGGTAAGAGGTAAAGATATATACCTACTTGATATATACATGTATAGGATGAAATAGATAGTAGGTTTTATGAATGTACCTACGTACCTACTAATTGCATTGAAATAGTGATGTTTGAATAAGTGTCTCGAATCGCCTTGTCAACTACGTTATTTTCACACCTGCTATTCAGAAAAGAGTTATTTTTGTCCTCAAATGAGGGTTTTCAATTTTACTCGCAGAAATTATAAGCAATATTTCATTCTTGGGCGTAAACATTTGAATCCGTTGTTGTTACACTCAAGATTTTACTTTAGAATACCTCGCTATGCTTCGGGATTCTATTGTAGAATATTTCGTTTCCCTCAGGAACCTCAGGATACACGTACCATACACCGCCCTTCGCATTTTGCTTTCTTGAGACACAATACCTACGATTAATTGCATCTGTGTCGTATTATATTATGAAAGGTAAACAAATCAAGAAGTATATATTTTCAACCCCTGCTCCACCCAAGAATTGGTAGCAGAGCGTGGTTCGTTGATTTTGGCGTAGTCTGAGAAAATCAAGTTTCGTACGCCAGCACACCCCGGCGCCAACCGCTTGGTATGCCGTATCGAAAAATTTAAATGAATAATCATGATGCAGATGCATGGTGCCTCGAAACGCAAAGTTTTTATCTAAAGTGGTATCTGGGTACGTAGTAGGTATCCATATTTTTTCTGTGCACTGATAAGATATCTCCGAGTCTCAGTACTTACTTCCACACGGTCTATATCGGATGGCATAATTTTCCATTATTCACAAACGTTTGGCCTAATTGTTGTATATTCTGTTTCGCCGCAATCGTTACGCATAATATCTATTTTCCTAATGACTGCTGTGCGTAATATTTATTGTGTCGAACATCGAATTATCGAACAGTTACAGAACACATTACATGTGCATAACTTTACATTTCCTAATATTAGATGTAGTAAAGCTCGTTGGACTACAATTCATAGTTCCTAAACATATTCTCAATTGGGAATTATACGTATCTCCGGCCCACCAATAAGTCGGCGAAGCTCCTAATAGCTTAGCTTTTTTCTCTGACGGACGGGTATACTACATAAACATAACGTTTTGCAAATTGTACATATGTACTAAGTATAAGGTAGTAAAGAAGAGTTCTCTCTGGCGCTTCGCCGGCCGCGAAAAAGCAATCGGCCAAAATATTTTAGGACAATCACTATTAGGCCACCAACCAAAACGCGGCTGGAAGGATAGAGCTTTTTCATAATGATTTACTGACTTCAGCAACCTTCTGTTCAGAACTATTGCTACTTGTCTTATTTATCTCACCCTTAGAATTAAGGAGCTTCGGAATAAATTGAAAATCAAATAGGTACCTGAGCTAAGCACGGGTCTCGCCAGAAAAGCAATATTGCGGAAGCAGCTCTTTATGAAAATCCCGGTCAGGTGCAAGTCTAACTCGCGGACTGAGGGTTCCGTACAAATGTTCCGTGCATGCCTACCTACCCCTCTGAAGGTGAATTTTAATCATATCGATGCCCTAGTTTACAAACGTTACAACATTGAATTGACCTACTGTTACTATGTAGGGACTGGCAACCTAGAACATTTTCCTTGACGTGCTCGAAGTAGCTATGCTATCTAAACTTGTTTTCACCTCGTCTCACTCGTCTCATCACCCCGTTATGTTGGTGACGCCGCGATTTGAAGTTACTAAGCGTCAGAGGTCTGGTCATCTGGTGTACTCTGGTTTTGTTTGGTGTGGTACTAAAGTGAGAGGAAGCAGTCTGAATTGTTATTCATACCATATTGTTATTCAGACCATAATAGTTTATATGGTTTTTATCGTTGATTATGTGTTACGAACGTATGTTACATGAAATTATACAAAAAGTTTTCATGACGATTGAAACACTCCCATTGAAATCATGCCCTTTGGTTTTCAGGAAGCTATACAAAATCATAAAAATAATGCTGCTGGTGGTGATGATTTAATATATTCGTTTTTAAACCAAGTAAAGCACAAAGACGACGCATTTACGGGTAAGTATGGTTTAATCCCTATTTTTAATATTTGGGTTTAAAGATACCCGAATCACTTCCTACTTATACCTATGCGTAGATCCCTGTTTATGGTGAACGAAATCATAACTGAGAATGAGTATAGGTAGTATTCAAAATAGTATATTATATTTTTTTTCTAGCTTGATTAGAATGACAGATGCCAAAATAACGTAACTAGGTATAGAGGTGCTACTGTTATATGCTAACTATCGATACTATTCGAATGTAGCGTAAATGTGTGTAAATCTTATCTTTTCTTGCATCGTCTCCACCACCCAAAGGTTGCCTGGAAGAGATCGCGCTTTAACGATAAAAACGCCTGATGGCTACCATTGTTTATGTTATTGTTCTATTTTAGTTTTGCTATGTCTGGTGAGCAATAAATTATATTTGTATTGTATTGTATTGTAGAGTACCTATACATAGTGATAAAAGTATCGACGGTATACTTTTAATATTGTTGGGAAATGTAACGCTATTGAAATGTGAATCTACCGTAAAATGGGGTGAGTAGGGTTTGCGGGGGGAGTTGGGTTGCGAATCCAGAATTTCTCTTTTCAGTAGCTACTTTAATTTTCGGGGCTCAGGTTGCTCTCAAAGTAGCCCAAGCACTTTATTTTCATTAGTATGGAAAAAAATGGAAATTTGGAAATAATTCATAACGGCAGCTTTTTTGTGTGTGACTGATATATTATCATTTTAGTAATTACGTAGACTCAAAATCCACCAAAATATTGGTCATCAAAAAAATCGATATTTATTAACCAATTCCCTAAAAATGAGGAAAAATATTAATACGTTTTAATTTTTGTTTTGGTTAATTTACAGGAGCTCTTCAAGAATAATATATAAATCACACAAAAAACATAATGAATGTGTCATTTATTTTTATATATTTACTTCCCGATGGAAATTTTGGTGGATTCTTGGATAAGGCATCTTAGAATAACATTTGAAAATGAAACAAACAAAAAAAGCGCTGTTATTAATTAATTCTTGAAAAAAACGTAATTTTCCGGGGGTAAAGTAGTTTGATTATATTTTAAGACAAATTTTTTCTTCTTTTCGCAACACTAAGCTGCCAAATCATCCAATTTTGAAACACAAATTAACTGTCAAAGTTGATGCTAAAAGCGGCGGATTTTTAGTAGTATTTAACTTTGTTTTTATGTGATGTTTGCCAAAGCAAGTGTTCATCCACCTTTCGGAAATCGTTTATATATAGGGTGTTACAAAATACCCGTAAAGCAGAAAGAGGGTTAAATGGTCCCTTATAAAGAGTCAATTTACAATATTTGAAAACCGTAGTATCGCAGTATGACTTACCGCCAAAATCAATAAAAAAAAGAATTTTTCATTCATGTGCCAACCCTATTACTATAATTAAAGACTAAATGACACAGAATGTACATTTTTACCTAATATCCGCGGAACGACATAGATTCAATAACAAAATCTACAGAAGCCGCTCAGATCGATATTACAAGTCAAAGAATATTGTAGACCAGCCCGGCTAGCACACTGATCGGCCATGTTATTACGTTCGGACGTATAACTTTACGATTGTGCCCATGTTTACGTTACTTAGCTAACATGATAATCTCGCAACATATATTTATGCCATAGCGTTAAATATAGGTAGCCAAAAGAAGTGTAGTGTTGCCAATATATACAACTGAATTTCTACCAATTATTACATTCTTTTCATTCGTTCAATCGCAGTCTATGGTTAGAGACCCAATATAATACTACTTAATTAAAGAGTAATAATAAGCACTGCCCTGCTACTAAATAGTTGTACACTTGTATTAAGTTGTATTATAATCGTTTTTCGTTTTTATTTATTTACTTTACTCCCGCCCCGTTTTTCCCATAATATTTGTAAGTTTGTATCGTAATTCATTTTATGGTACAGGTGTTACTGTTTTCTTTGTACCATGCTTGTTGAAATTGGGGAAAAGTAAATGTTAACCAAAGCTAAAGCTAACAATTGATTTATTAGACGATAAGCTGCCCGCGCTGCTTCTCCCGCATAATTCAAAGAACCCGGGCAATGAACCCGTAGGATAAAATATAGCCTACCACCACCCAATTCTATACGCATTCAAAAGATTTTTTGAAACAAAAACTTGCAAAGCTTCTGTTCAGTACTAAAACTAGTACTGCTAACATAAGCTGCGCTCGCGCAGGCCGCGCCATCAGGCGTATTCTTCATGTATTAAATGATCCTTATAATACCGAACTAGTGTGCTAGATGTCGTTACTATTGTATGAAAATCGTAACGCCATCTAACCGATAATTAGCGAATCATTTACTTTATCAATTGGCTGTAGGCAGCTATCGGTATAAACCAGGAAGGAATGTAATTAGTTCACGGTAGTAACGATAGATGGCAATAAAGTCAATTAACTGTCGCAAGATAATTAGTTTATAAGACAAAATGTACGAGGGCTCGCTCTCTTCTTCACCTGAAACTCGACCGACACGGTCGACACCCTGTACCTAATATTAATAAAACCAAGTATTAGTAACAAGTCTTTCTCTCCGCCTATGGTCCCCACCTTAACAGCTTCCATCTCACAGACTTTGTCCTCTTGTAATATTAATATAGATAATTTCAATAATGGATAATAAGGAGAATTGGTATGTACTTTAGTATACTTGTATTCTTTAATTATTTACTCCGTAATAATTTTATTAGGTTTCTTGAAGATGCGCATATTATATATATTTTCGTACGCCTTTAAGGTGCAACGTCACTGACGAATTCCATACAATTTTCGTTCGGACTAGACGTATAATCTATCGATGTCAGGAACTTGAAATTGTGATATTTAGATAATATATGACCCTCTTCTCCCGCAGTTTGAGTAAATACACGCAAAAACCAGTAATATTCAAACAATAGCCATTTGAAATTCATAAAATTTTACTCCGAGCCTTGTATGTGTGCGTGAGTTAGACACTGTCCGTGTAAATGACATGGCCGCGTCACAATGACAGCACGTTGCCTAAAACCTTCACTAGATGTCTTTAATATCAAACAAGATTAGTTAGATAGCGGATTGAATATTAGTAATTATAATCACCAGACGGTGACACCATCGTACAAACACTTTTAGTTTGTGGTGAAAGAGATAGCATTATTTTTATCTTGCTACGCTGCTCATTTTGGTAATGACGTAAGAGCAATGTCATTTGTTTTTGATAGACTGAATTTCAAGCAACAATGAATGAATTTCAATGCTTTGCTCTTTAGCCGTGATAGACCTACTTAAAGTCCACGGAACGATAACTATGCATAGGTACATTTTGCGTCTTATTAGAAAGAAGTAAGATCCAATATTGAAACGTAATCTGTGCTACCGAACGTATACATAATAGGTTTTGATCAAATGACATACATACATACATACATACATTCACGCCTTTATTCCTAAAAGGGGTAGGCAGAACACCTGAAACGTATGTTCCAGCGCCACTTAATGTTGGTATAAAATATCGACAAAATGTGATATTGCAGTGATAGGTTGCTAGCCCATCGCCCACATCACACTTCAACATTGGTCCTTTAGTCGACTTTTACGACACCCACGGGAAGAAAGGGGTGTTGTTGATCAAATGAACCGTTTGAATTTCCAACTTGCAGATTATAAGCAAGTTTCGATTGAGTGAATGTTACGTAATGTAGCATTAAATATAACAGACAATTATTAGGAGTGTAAGTAACTGATAAATTTAAACATTCGCTTTAGTCGACTGCACATCGATTGACAGTAAATTACCTACTGCAACCTATTTAGGAATCGACTGTTCAACTAGAATATTAGATTACCCCCAAAATGTAATTTAACTAAGTCACAATTTTTCTTCTTTACGAGTACAAGTGAATTATACACTCGTAGGCATTCTTCGGTGCAGGGACTGATGCCAGTTACGACCGGTGGTTAGGCAAAGTGGTTAGGGGACAGCATAACAGTGCCGCAACCAGTTAGAAATGTCCATTACCGGTATTTTTTTAAAGCCTTGTGATATCTTTTTAATACCGGTTTCAAACCGGTATTATTTCGATACTTACTTAGATATTTTTTTGTTCTTAAGCGGGTCGACCTTGCCCTCCACGCCGAAGCCGAAATATCGGTTACCTTTGTAACTTTTATGAAACCGTATTTACGGTACCGAAAAAAATGACATAAAATATAAAGCTGCAGCCATCTATGTCCCGGAGAAACCCGATATATTTAATTAATTATGCTATTATTAACATACTAGGTACAGATAGGGAATGCAAACCACCATCATGGAATCCCGAAATCCCGGAATCTCCTACCGATTTTTCCAATATTCTAATACCAGAATTTAAAAGGACCAATGTCGAAACAAGTGTATTATTATTATTTTTATCCTGCTAGTATTGTAAATGCGAAAGTTTAGATGTTTATATGTATAAATATTTGAATGTTTAGATGTTTGGATGTTCGTAACTCAATCACGCTTAAACTGCGCAACCTTATTGCCTGCCTAACCTCTTAAAGCCCATGGGCCTACTCATGGGACTTATTCTGTCGAAGGCATTTAAATTATATTCAACTGGAATAGAGCTGAATTTGTTTTGTTTCGGGCACTTTTCAAAACAAACGAAAGTCAATTCTATTTCCAACACAATGCGATTCCAATTCCAGTGCCAATTTGTAATATATGCTGAGCCTTAGGAGGAGCCTAGATTAAAATATAGGACATTTTTTTAATCCCAGGTTCATGCAGACGAAACTGTGAGTGGAATCTAGTAAAAAAAAATTGACATGCATTTGTAAAAAAAAGGAACGCATAATCTAATGTAGTTAAATTTATTTGTTAGTTGTTATTGTCTGTCCTACGTAATTTTTCTACTGAAGAATAATCGCTTTTCCACTCTATTGTTGCTGGTGGTAGGAGCACTATTTGAACTGTTAGAAGGTAAAATAGGCTTCCGCTAGAATGGGTAACTTCTATGAATGAACGTAGAACACTGTAAATGGGGAATGTAGGAAAAAAATGATTTATTGATTTTTTTTTCTGCTAAGTTTTTTTCTTTTTTCTCAAAAAAACGTAGTTTTTAGGGTTGTTAACTGATTACACAAACGTTCCTGAAATAAAACTTTAAGTACTAAACCTTTGGTTGTAAACATGAATGTTAAAAAAATATTATGCATCTAAAAAAATAAACTGTTACTACTATCGGTTCAGGGAGGGCACTAATTCTATTGTATAGACAGTTTCCAAATTTACAATGACTCCCTGAACAGATAAAAGCAGTGGTCGAAAACAGCCCCATAGGTATTTTTAAGTAAATAGGTTGGTTTTGCTGTGAGAGATGAGTGTTTAATTTTATATTAGGTTATATACCACTAGTAATGTTTGGACAAAAAAATAAGGTGTAAAACTTCCAATAATGTAAATCCTAAACACAAAAACACAAATGTATTGTTTACACTTTTAATTTCAGACTTATTTTACAAGAAAAAGTGAACTTTATAGTGCTTTATTTTAGCATTACAAAGAAGGATAAAGCACAAAGCACGAGGTCTTTTATATAAGACACTTTATGCCACACAGCTGTGTTGTTCCACATACAAGTGTTTTGATTATTTATATCTAAATAGTACTTACAACAATCAATATATTTATTTTGAATGTATTTATTATTTAACTCTATAATTTTAAATTTCCTTATTCAGTTCTCGAAAAGTTGCTTAAATAAAAAACCTAAAGAAGAAGAGGTTTGAAACGATCGGTTCGTATTTTTCGCTATCGAAATTGTCAAAATTGAAAATCGTATCACGTTCTTTTTCTTGTTTTCTTGCTAATCAACAAATTATTGAATTCAGATCACGAGATTATTAAACGAGTATCTATTTGTTAATTAATATTAAGATTTTATTTTTCGCTGCGTGTGGTGGTGTGCGGACTGCGATGGAGCTACCAGAGGCAGGCCTAAGTGGCTTGCAAAAAAGACCGACTCGTTCTCTCGCGAACGTTTTGCCTTCAACAAAAGCAAAGAGGCAGAAACAAAGTCCATTATCAACAAATGTGAAATGTTGGTGTTCAAAATTTACAAGTTGGTGTGTGAACTTTGCAGCAATAATGAATTTCCGTGTAACAAACCGTGTCTGTTCAATATTTATCCCAAGCAGAAAAGGTTGACGACAACTTCTTCTCTGTTTAGCGCATTTCTAATCCTAAAAAAATGCACTATAATTTGCAACCAAATCTTGATAGGTATTATTATCGAAGCCCCGGTAATCTCGGTATTGAGGTCCAATATCAAAATTCAATGCTACCAGCATTGAGGATCATCTGATATTGAAGGTATATATCTATTTCGTTTTTGACGATTATAATAATGACTTCGTGTAAATTGGCATAGTAAATAATATATCAGTTTATATTACGTTCCACTGCTTGGCACAGATCTCCTCTCATGGACGAGAATTAAATGAAAAAAATAACGGTATCATAATTATACCGGTTTGGAAAAGGAATTATAAAAGTTTCAGTAAAATTAAAAATAAATACCGGTAACCGATATGTATTTCTACACGGTTCCGGATCCGGTACCGTTACGTTGGCGGCGCGGCTAACCTTTACAATATAACGCTATTGTAATGGAATACCGATTCCATACCGGTATAACGTAACCGAAATCAGTCCATGATCGTAAGTCAGCCTTTGAAAACAAAAGTGTTCGCCAATTGTTAAAAACTGAATCGATAACAATATCCATATACTTAATTGAACGAGCGAGCGAGACGAACGAAGATTTTCATTTCAGCTAGGCAATTATTCCAGATTTCCAGATTCGCGTTTAAAAGATCTTTACTTTACGCAAGTTGTTTGCTAGCAGAGCCGTAAATTTTTAGTGTTTCTGTTCTCGATGTTCGTCTGTTTATATATATATACATATATATTGTATGAAGGTATTTATATGTATTTTATTTATTTGTCTATTGTCGTTATTTATTATGTATGTATAACCACTGTGTGTTTATATCTGTAGTTGCACCGACCAAAATTTGTCTGCTTTGCCCAAATGTTGACTGATAAATGCTTACGGCTTTAAGTCCGCCTTTTGTACGATAAGTTGTTCTTTTGTTCAAATCAAAGATTAAATAAATAAATATTCTTTCGTATGTCCGGCTGTCTAGACTTCTCCTCTATATGTCGTAGGTAGCTATATTTCTCAACCGATTCTCGGGAAATTTTGTGAGCTGATTTGAAGATTATACAGAGTGACATTCAATCCGAAACTATAAGGGACACGGAAATTGGCTCTAAGGAGTCACCCAGACCGATTTTAGAAAGAATAAAAACTGCATTTAACTTAGTACGCAGTCAAATCTGTCTAAAAATCCGAGTTCGTTTTTTGCGTATAAAGTTAGCTTAGGCATAGTAAGTATACCTAAGTATACTTACTATGCCTAAGCACGGCTATGTCCCCCCAGTAAGCATCACCAGTGAAAGATTTTTTATAATCGGATAAGTGGTTTCGGAGGTTATACCGTACATACAAACATACAAATAAATAACACTTTACAATAATCGTTCCGGTAGCATAGTGGTTCAGGCATGCGACTGTCAAACGGCGGTCGTGGGTTCGACAGATAAGTTTCATCTCATATTCACCTAAACAAGACATTCAATAATTTTGTAAGCAAATGCCCATAACCCAACCATTGAAGATTAGTAATGAATGAGTGAAAGCATCATAAACGTATAGAAACGTAAACGCATGAAAAAGTTGAATTCGAATTTTGAATTTTGACGTTCATCGAAAACAGTACCATATTGTCAAATGATATATTTCTCTCTTTCTGATGCGGTCTAGGTCCAGATTCGAGAGACTGGCCACTAAGAGTTTTGATATACAAACTCGCCAATTATTCACAAAGCTTACTAAATTCGTCCGTCCGGTAACGCAAAATTGTTACCAACTTTGAGGTCATTATTTTAGACGCGAGTCACGGGCGAATACAAAACATTTTGTGAATAATACGTAGCCTCTACACCCCAGATTCGGTTGATACCGTTCAACCAATCTCACTGGAGCGCAAACTCTTAGAGTATTCCAGTGTACAAACTTCCCCGCGTGGTCGTGCCGGAGGCTTCCCCTGGATTTTCCCCAGGCCACCCTCCAACCACGCAGTTCGACCGCTATATTGGGTCCGTCCTATTATAGCAACAGTCAGGTTCAAAAAAAAAAAAAAAAAAGTAGCCTCTCTGATTGTAATTATGTAGTACCGCAACTGCGGGTGAATATGGATATAACAAATCAAAGTACCAATATACTTCCTAAGTATAGATACCTTATTCCTTATAACGTTAGATTTTTGTAAGGAAAAATACCTCTTTTATCTTCCTTTATAAATATTGTACTTACTAGTGTTATTTCGATTATTTAATGTGTTTCAAATGGAACAGTGTAAATGTTTTTGTTTATCAAAATAGTTTTCATGACGCGAATGACTTGAAGATTTACGCACGATTTGTCTAATATCATGTGGAATAAAGGTAGTACTTTGATTTTTCAACAGTAAACCTACGGATACTCATGAATCATGATTTTCCAATTAAATGAAGGCATAACATCTTTTTAAATGAAATACCTATGCATCATAATATTTACGTAGTATGTAACATGACAGAATAGGTCCGCCAAAAATATAGGGGGTTTTGTGGATAATCTAGATACAAATCATGCTTATCAAGAAAACTTAAACAAGTTAAATATGAAAAAAAAATTTTTGCACATTACAAGTAAATCTAAGTTAGTTTAGACGGTCATATTGGTTTAGAAATCCAAATTGAAAAACAAAAAAGATGTACGTTCATCGGGATTTGAACCCGGTTCAACGATGGCATTACAGACAGATTTAAGCAAAAGTGTATAACACTGCGCTACCGCATGACATTAGGTAACGAGTGAAAAAGTCAGATGCATTCGTCGTACATTCTAGAGTGCCAGACACAAGTACATTTAGTTTCGCTATTTCCTAATAGAGGCGCTACTGTAGATTTAGTTTTGCGCCCTCTAGTTTGATTTATGCAAAATGTTTGACAATGACAAACTTCGAAGTGACATTTAGCTACGTTAGTCTGCGTAAATTCACGAAAAAGCACTTTTATGCATATTTTCGGACTACATTTTAAAAAGAAACATTGTTTAGTGCAGATTGATTGCGATTCATACGTAGCAAGCTCTTCGGCTTCCGCAGTTTGAAACATATGTTGGTACTTGTCACGGTTTTGCGTAAAACGATGAGCAACCATCGAAATTATATATCGCGACATCTGTTAGCAACAGCTCGACAGGAACCAGTGACGTTGAACCTTAAATGAAAGTAAATTACCACGGGTCGTGTTAGAATGCGATTTCGAAATCCAATTGTCAAGCAAAAAGTCGTAGAAAAGTAATCCATCCAAACAGCAAACGAACTAATAGGTTTTGAAACTGAAACCGTGTATTGTGATAGAAATTTTACAGATATCCTGCGGCCAATTGAAAATAAAATAAAATAGAATCTAATAATCGGAAAACAAAGTGGGCTACGGCACCGGTTGCTGCTACCGCTTGTCGTGAACTGGTTCGGTGCCAGTAAAAGTCACGGTCCGGTGCTGTCTAAAAAAACTATTAAAATATAGCGAATCATGTCACTGTGGTGGAAATTGCGAAATATGAAATAAAAATATAAAAATGCTATTATATCACGCATCAGACCATAAGCGACAGTCAATAACTAAGTTAAGTTTGTATTCTATATATTTTGCATAAAAAACCTATTTAATACTTGCAACTTATGTTGAGACTTGACGATTGGAAAAGTTCCTAGGCACCGCCACGTACTGCGATTTTTTTCAGATAGATGACTGATAACACTGACAATTATATACAATAAAGTTTTTTTTTTTTAATTAGATAAATATTCTTTAAGATTTTTTTCTTTTGCACAAAATACTTACAGCCCTTACAGGATTTTCAAAATTACTGATACTTGAATAAAAAAATTGTGAACCGATTTTTATACGTTTGTTTTTCACTGTATGTTAAATAATAAATCTTCTTTAGTACCACAGTATTTTAAAAGAAAGGAACAATGTAAAATGTACTGAAGAAGATTTATTATTTTTTAGGTATTCTTTCCATTGGCATTGTAAAACTAGAGGTGATTTTTTTCACATCTAATTTTTTTTTTCGATTCCCAGACGAAGCAAGTAATTTTTCGTAAAACTTTGAATGCGGAATTACTAACTTACAAAAATAACATAAAGTCTTCTTTCAGCAAAATACCCTATCTACGATATTTAAGGTACTTCCCCTTCATGTCCCATATTTTTGGGACGCCCTGTATATTCGTCCCAACCCCATTCATTAATAACTCTCATCTAAAACCATTCCAAATTTCAAATTGATAGCTGTAGTTCGTGAGATATGTCACTTTGTGACAGACAGACAGACGGACGGAGTCACACCATAAGGGTTCCTTTTTTACCTTTTTTGGTACGGAACCCTAAAAATACGCTTTCGGACAAATCACTCTTCGAAGTTATGTAGTATTGGCTTCCGCCCGCGACTCCGTCCGCGTGGAACTCGTTTATGTCGCAGCTCCATACAAACTTGTTACCCCCCCCCCATTTCACCCCCTTAGGGGGATGATTTCGGGGATAAAAACCATCCTATGTCACTCTCCATCCCTTCAACTATCTCCACTTAAAAAATCACGTCAATTCGTCGCTCCGTTTTGCCGTGCAAGACGGACAAACAAACACACACACACATACCTACACTTTTCCATTTATAATATTAGGATGCCCGTAGCGCAACGTCAAGACTCAGACGTTTACCTTACCACTTTATTTAAGCATTTTTTTATATTTCAGATGAACAGTTGAAAGTGGTATGTCTGGATTTGTTCATCGCCGGATTACTATCTACAAATAACCTGATGGAATTCATTATTCTGGCAGTTTTAAGAAACCAGCATATACAGGATAAGATTTATGAAGAGATATATCGAGTTATTGGGAGCAACGTGCCCTGTTGGACTGACAGCCACAAGTAGATAACTCAAATTATATTTGTAAAGTTTATTAATTCGAACGTTTCAACACTTATTTCGGCCAACCAAAAAAAAGTCGTATGGTCAACTCACAGATAACCTCTGTGGGTCAACTTTAGGTCTCGTTTGCAAAGAAATATGTCTTAAAATATATTATCAAATGGGTCAGGACCAAATTCTTTGGCCAGTAGTTAGCCTAATTAATGGGTGCGTTCGACAGGACCAACTTTAGCAGCATAAGACAAGCACTAGAGAGACATAAAACCGAACAGCTGCTCATAGAATGGATTATGAACATGCTAAAGAAAAGAATTATAAGACTATCCGAAAACAAAAGCCACCAGGCACTAGTCATGAGAGGATGCCCTCAAGAAGGCGTCCTCTCGCCACTGCTGTGGAACCTGGTAGTTAATGACCTAATAACAAAACTAAACAATAACCGCTTTCTAACTATAGGATATGCGGACGACCTAGTCATACTGGTCAGCGGTCTGATCACAAGCACACTATGTGAACTCACACAATCAGCACTGAAAATAATAGAGAAATGGTGCAAGGAGAATGACCTATCGGTAAACCCAAAGAAAACCGACACAATTCTCTTCACAAATAAACGAAAACTGGGTACTTACGAAATGCCAACACTCTTTGGCACTAAACTAACACTCTCGAAGGAGGTGAAATACCTAGGTATAATACTAGATGACAAACTTAATTGGAGCAAACACCTAGACAATAGACTAAACAAAGCAACAGTAGCCTTCTGGCAATGCAGAAGGATGGTGGGAAAGAGATGGGGCCTGGCCCCCCACATCATACTGTGGCTATACAAAACGGTGATAGTACCAATGATAAGCTATGGTGCCATAGTATGGTGGCCCCGCACCCAAACCACGAGCGCAATCACCAAAATCCAGAAAACACAAAGACTAGCATGTGTAGCGGCCACAGGATGTATGAGAACCACCCCAACGGCAGCACTAGAAATAATGCTAGGACTCCTACCTTTACACATGCATATACAAAAGGAAGCGGCTGCGACGGCAATACGCCTAAAAAGCCTCAACCTATGGACAAAACTGAACACACTACACACTAAGATTCATAACATACTGATCACCAGCCTCCCTATCCTGGAGGCTACAATCGACAAAATACCAAGAACTGCAGTCTTCAAGAAAGACTACGGCATATCACTAACAGAAGACTCGAGAGAGGGGCTAAACCAAACAGACCTTAGGATCTTCACAGATGGTTCGAAAACAAACACGGGAACGGGATGTGGAGTGTTCTCAGAGGACTTAAACATACACATATCCAAACCATTGGGCGAACAAAACACGGTATTCCAGGCTGAATGCGTAGGGATAATCGAAGCCTGCAATGCCATAAAGAGACGAAAAGTTGAGAACACAAACATACGAATACTCTCAGACAGTAAATCGGTACTACAAGCACTGAGCAGTGACAACTTCACATCTAGCTTGATATACGAATGCCACCAAAATCTAACGGAGGTGTGCGCAGACAAAAACACTGTCACTGTACAATGGATCAAGGGGCACAGTGGCTCAAGAGGCAACGATGCAGCGGACGAACTGGCCAGGAAAGGCTCAGAAACAATGGCATACGGACCCGAACCAATCTTGCCCCTGCCACAAAGCTACATATACAACCAACTTGACCTATACACCAAAAACCTACACCAAAGACACTGGGAGGAGATAGACACATGCAGACAGACCAAAGAGATTCTGGCAAAACGCGACAACAAACTCACAACCACACTACTGAGGACACATAGAAACCAACTACGCAAGATAGTTGGAATTATAACAGGACACAACACTCTGAACAAACACCTCTACAACATAGGTATCACGGACAGCCCCATGTGCAGAGCGTGCATGGAGGCGGAGGAAACGACCAAACATATTCTACTGGACTGCAAGCAGGTAGAAGTATACAGGGAAAAGCACCTAGGGTCCCCGGAAACACTCCGGGACGCAGTCAAAAACACAAAGGCACTCACGAACTTTCTGGAGGAGCTGGGGTGGTTAGAGTAGCGCTACCCCATTTCACGCAAAATAGGCACGCTGGATGTCGATTTGCGGAAAAGAGCCCAGTATACTAACTAACTAACTAGCCTAATTAATTGATAGTAGTTAAAAAGTTCCGTTCACGAAAATTAACCATAGAAAATGTATGGCTAATTTTCGTGTCACAACGGAACTTTTTAACTACTACCAATTAACGACGCTAACTACTGGTCAAAGAATTTGGTCCTCACCCAAATAATTTATCAAACAAACAACCACTACATCGTCTAAAGAGTAGAGAGAAAGAGTGGAGATAGAGAGTAGTTTGTAATTCAATGTTTGAAAGCTGAGATAGATATATTAGGACGGATTATAATAGGACGATTTGTAATGACCCTCGAAAACAGCTTATAGACATGGCTCAGAAGTGAGATGGGTCTGTACTCTGTAGTTCTTCAGCAGAGTGTTGTCACCCTTTTTGAAGAACAGCACCACCACCCCTCTGTTCCATGCCTTTGGAGTTCTCCCTTCCAGTAAGACGGAATCGAACAACTTCTGAAGGGCCGTAAGGACCGGTTTTCCACCCGCCTTCAGAAGTTCGGCTGTTATTCCGTCTTCACCGGGTGCTTTGTTGTTCTTGAGCTGTTTAAGAGCCATAACAATCTCGTACAGGCTGATGTCCGGGATGTCGTCGGTATAGTGTCGGGTTACTCTAGCTCTAGGGTCTTCCGCCTGACTAACTTCGGGTCTGCGCGTTGATGTGTATAGCTGTTCGTAAAAGCGCTCTCTCTCACCCAGAATCTCAGGTTTAGAGGAAACGATTCTACCATCTTCAGTTTTTAACTTCGCGAGCTGGCTCTGCCCTATAGACAGATCTCTCGAGAATACTTTAGAGGCCTTATTGCGCTGGATGGCCTCTTCTATACGATTTGTACGAGGGGACTTACGAGGATAAAATTAAAAATATTGTTTTTATTCATGCAACCGCTTATTTAGAAACAAAGCGTTTTTTTTTTTATTAGGGTTCCATAGCAAACAAAGAGGTATCCACTTAAACTTAATTAACGGTTGTATCTCCGACACAACCCGCTTCTTTTTTGTATAGATAGCTCCAATCCTTCACCTGAAAAGTTCTCGAACTAAATTTTAAAGGGACCAGTACTTAGGTATTATTATTTTATGCGATTTAAAAAGGAAATTCCATTATGCAAAATACTTATTTGAATTTCAATAATTTCAGGCTTGTGTACACATCAGCTTTTCTGCTGGAAGTCCAAAGGTACCACGTCGTAGCGCCGCTGCTCGGTCCTAGAAGGGTCCTAAGCGACACCATCGTAGATGGCTACATGATACCGAAGGAAACGACTGTGTTGATATCAGTTGCCGAACTTAATTTCGATCCAGAGATTTTCGACGACCCTCATGCATTTAAACCCGAGAGATTTATCGACGAAAAGGGCGCGTTGAAAAATGCCCAGCACGTCTACACTTTCGGTTTAGGTACGTAACAATATGGTTCTATCCATAAGTAGTTACTCTCACACCGAAATTCAATCTAATCGAATCGAATTTTAGTGCGCATAATATAAGTGATTTGCGGAAATCGCGAAACGCCTGGTTGATGTAACTGTGGTGACCGAAGAGCGCAACACATCAGCATTTCAATACAGCAAGGAAATGCCGCCAGCATCCTCGGTTCTCGAGGGCCTTTTTAACACGCTTTTATTAGGTCGACTACAGGTCAGTGTAACTATGTAATGGAATCTAAGGTAACCAATTTAACCATCTTCCAAGGATCGTAGCGTCATGAAAATTGGCAGCTGTGTGTATTTCTGATGACAATACAATAATACAATACGGTCGAACTGATCCGATGATAGAGCTGGAAGATATGAACTGGAACTTCATGATGGAACATAGTATCATAGCTGTGTTTGGATTTGTTAGAAAATTCTTGTAATGAACTTTGACCACGATTAGGCTTCAAGGTCTGATGATGAAGCCGGAAGATAGGCACTGGCATTCCATGATGGAATATTGTATCATGGTCGTGTTTGCACTTGTGAGAAAGGTCACGTAATGGACTTTGAACACGATCAGGTTTCAAGGTTATAACAAACCTATAAAAGACTAAAAAGTATAAAATAAATTAATAGTTTAAAAAACACTTGAAAAACACGCTTTTTTTATAACTTGCTGAGAAATCAAGTTAAGCAATGTAACGATAAGTTTTTCCTGTACCAGCGCTCCACGCTTTTACAATCAAATATTATTATATTAAAAGCACATAGTTTACACTTTAGCCCAGAAATAGACACAGCTTGAACGATCCATATATAATATATTTTTGGTTTATACGTGCATTTATAAAAGCGTGTTTTTCTAGCGTTTTTTAAACTATTGATTTAGTTAGATTTAACTGTTGTAATTTAATTTAGTTAGTGTTATCATTTTGTATATGGATTATGGAAATATTTTGAACCAAATGTACCATTGTACCGACATAACTAGTAACTTCGTAAGGTTGGTTTTGTAGGTTGAATTAAGTCACAGCGCAGGTACAGCTAGTCTAGAAATATAAAGCTTGGCTTGGGCGGGGTAGTGAGTTCCACGATTAAACTACTTGCAAAGTATTCGAAGGTCGAATACTCGCAGAAGTGTCTATTTTTCCTACGTTTACAAAATGCAACACCTGTTTTGTCCAGGTCAGAGGAGGTGCCTCGGCGAGACGCTGGCTCGCTCGTTCGTCTTCCTGACATTCGTGGGAATTCTCCAGAAGTTCAAGATCCAGTGCGTCAACGGAGTCCTGCCCAGCGATGAGCCAGTTATTGGATTATTAGCTTCTCCGAGACCATACTCCGCTATGTTTGTGCCACGACAATAATAACGGACTACTTAACCCGAAAATTATACTAGACAGCTGCGGGCCTAGGATGGTTGGCGTTTTATGACTTATTGTTTGGCTCGCCTGCGTTTCCCTAGCCTCGCTTGAGTTTCCCTTATTATTTTAATGAAATTCGTGGTGTCGTACAAAACTTATGTTTATTTTCCTGACAAGGTAATGTGACATGTAATTTTCTTAGTTCTATTTGACGTGTAAACTAAATTATGAATAGAAAAGTAAAACTAGCTCATGAGGTTTCATATAAGTGACAACACGTTGTACATACCGCCCACCAAGTACGTATAACGAACTTTCTCACCGCCCACCGTGAGCATACAACGTAACATAACATAGTATAATAATAACTTAATATGAAACAACTAAAGTTTCACTCAACTCTCCAAGTCTTATATATTTTCAATACGTAGGTACTCTACCTACACACCATAATATAAAAACAATAAAATTAATAAATCGCTAATCAGTTACAGGTAGTACACATAACTTGTTGGTAGGTTTTTTTATACAATTATTCCTTATTTTTAAAGTGACTACCCGAGTAATTCCGTCTTTGCCAGGATGTTTCTCTAGCACTTTACCAAGCAACCAACGACTAGGCGGCAAGTCATCTTCTTTTACCAACACAATATCGCAGATTGATGGTTCAGGATTTGGATCTGTCCACTTATAACGTTGCAAGAATTGATTTAAATATTCCTGTAACCATCTCTTCCAAAACTCTTGCACCATTATTTATGTTAGTTGCCATCTACGTAGAGAATTTATACGCCTATGCAAATATTCTTGATCGGGTAATGTGATCAATGGTTCGCCGACCAAAAAATGTCCCGGTGTTCATCATCATCCATTCGAGATAGAGGTCTTGAATTCAGACAAGACTCTATCCGTGTTAACACGGTTGTCATTTCTTCAAAGGTCAAGGTTGTATCCCCAATGACTCTTCTTAAATGGTGCTTGACCGACTTGATACCTGCCTCCCATAAACCCCCGAAATTCGGTGCATGTGCAGGGATAAAGTGCCACGTTGTACCATTAGTGGCTAACTGATCTGCAATCTCCTTGAGGATTCTTGACCTTTCAGATCCGAACAAGTTTTTTAATTCCTTTGCCGCGCCAACAAAGTTAGTGTCATTATCTGACCAGATCTCTTGGCCATACCCTCTTTGCGCTACCATTCGCCTAAAAGCTTGAATAAACCCTTGCGAAGTAAGGTTACTGACTACTTCAATGTGTATGGCACGTCTTGACATACATACAAATACGGCTATGTAACCCTTATACGACTTGTGACCACGTCCACTTTTTGTTCTTAAGTTTATCGGTCCCGCGTAGTCAATACCCGAAAACTTAAAGGGCCGAGTGGGTGTCACTCGTGCTGAAAGTAGCTGTCCCATTAGCTGCGTTTGAGTTGTCGCCTTATACCGCATGCAGATAACGCACTTGCGTATGTGTCCGAATCAACTCTTTAACTCCAAAGATCCAGTACCTGGAGTCGGGGTAGTTGTGCATCAACTGGTTTGCTCCGTGACAAGTCTTCACGTGGGCATCCGCAACTACCAAATCCGTCAGCTTTGATTTCTTAGGTAATAGAACAGGATGCTTGCTACCGAAGTTCATATTTGCGTTTTCCAATCGACCACCAATTCTCATAATGCCGAAATTGTCTAGGAATGGATTCAATGATTTTATGGCCGATTTTTTAGGTAAATTCGTCTCATAATTTTCATATTCTTGTCCAAAACATTCTCGTTGACATTGACGTATACATGTGCTCATAGCTTCACGTACTTCTATTCCCGTTAAATGATTAGTGTGGTTTCTGTCAGCAACTGGTTTCTTCATGTTTAGAAATCGTCGACAGTAAGCCACAACTCTTACCAATCGAGTAAGCGTAGAATACTTTTCCCATAATGAGGTGTCCAGAGTAATGTGATGCACCTTTGCTACTTCTAAGTCGGTATTGTTCTCTTTTAGTTTTATGTACTGTATGTTTTTCTCTTTTAAAAATTCTGGCCCGTTTAGCCAAATACCTGTGTTTAATAATTCCGAAGGTCTCACCTCCCTCGAAGCGCAATCCGCAGGATTGTGCTTAGACACTATATGGCTCCATTGGCTGGAGTCTAACGTGGTTAGTACTTCTGAAACCCGATTCGCAACAAATGTTTGCCATCTGCTTGGATCTTCGTCTTTAAATGGCAACCGCACAACACATCTACCCTCATCATTCCTTTTGGTAATGGCAGCGAAGAGCGCCTCACACTGCTTCCTCTTCCACAGTCAACCGCTTCTGTTTGTATGCTGGATCCGCTTTTAACTCCTCTTCGTTAACTTGGGAGTGTAACACAACCACATTTGAAGTCAACTGCTTCGAAGTCTCCACCATTCCAGATAGGATCCAACCAAAAGTTGTTGCTTGGGCAACTAAAGTGCCCTCGTAATTTTTCTTCATACCTTCTTGAATTATGCGACTATACACCTCAGCTCCCAATAAAATATCAATTTTATTCGGTGTGTCATAATTCGGGTCCGCTAAGCGCATTCCTACCATGTCTAATCCATTCAAGTCTGCTACACTCTTGCTGGGCAGAAAGGACGTCACCGTTTCTAAAATGTACGCTTTCACCGTATTTGATATGTCTGGGAGTATCAAGGATTGCAAATGAATTGTTACCACCCCTCTTGATACCACGTTATTGTCACCTCCGAGACCCGCTACTTTCCCACTGCTATTTTCTCGTTTTAGTCCAAGATATTGCCCAACTAGCACACTAGCGTTAAAATAACCCTTTTATCATTCTTATATCGGTTCCAGCCAAGTGTGAAGGTGTTAAGAATGCCTGTAAGAAAGATGTTAGAGCATGCTCTAACACCTATATAACCACGAAAGAGGCCCACGTCTTACAGGTTAAGGTGTTAGAAAGCCTTTAGAGCAGTGTTATCTGACACCTATAGTGTTAACCAACGCTCTACAAACACCGTAGTAACGCTTAAGGTGTTAGCTGAAAGTGTTGTAACACTTGCGCTTGCCAAGTTTCAAGTGAGCATATATATATCTTACTCTTTTCTTTACTATAAAATTATGAGACAATTATAGTGTACCGACAAAATGGCGAAGATTATCAATATATGTGACAGGAATCGTACTAATTGAAAGTGTATTAAATTGGATGTGTATGAGAAATTAAGTGTAAACAATCTGCCCTTGTGATTTTACGGTAAGTGTATACCATTATTATTATTATTATTATTTCTTGTAGCGGCTTCCGGACCGTGAGAGCCCTTATATCACTGCGACCATTGCTGATCTATTGTGATCGCCACATACTACATTTCTTGGTCAAGTCCTGCAAACTCGAAGAATTGCAGGATACTATTGAACTCAAGAAATTTGATCTCCTCCGGGCACATGATGTGTTTTCCCAGAAAGGAGTTGCGACTGCGCATGAGGCAGGGGCACTCGGTTAGGATGTGTGTAGGCGTCTCCTCCGCATCCAGGCAGAGTCTGCACAGCCTTGTGTCACACAGTCCTATCGCTTGCATGTGCTTATTTAGGCGACAGTGCCCTGTAAGCATCCTTACCAACATGCGTAGACGGTTCCTGCTTAGCGCTAAGGCATCAGAAGACGCCTTTTTGCTATAGGCTCTAAGCGCCTTGGAATGTTTCAGCCCTGGTATAGTTCGCCAGGCTTGAATGCTCTTGTAGAAACAGTAGGTCTTTATAGTGAGCTTGGTCAGGCTTTTGGGGATGCCACAGAACGGCTCTGGTCCGCAGAGCGTCCCCTTCGCCCCCGCTCGTGCAAGCTCGTCGGCCTTCTCGTTTCCCTCTATACCGGCATGCCCTGGGACCCAACGTAATATGACTGTTTTTTGCGCCCAGGTCATTCAATAGATCCTGGCAGTTCTTGACCAGCCTCGACGTTATGACGTTAGAGGTTAGGGCCAAGAGAGCCGCCTGGCTATCCGAATGGATATAAATAGTATGATTGAGGTAGGTGTTTTCCAGATTGGCTGTCGCACATTCTAAGATGGCGTATACCTCTGCCTGGAATATGGAAGTGTACTTGCCCAGGTTTACGCTAATCGCTGTCCTGGGTGCTTCTCCATATATTCCGCATCCTACCTCCGATCCGAATTAGGAGCTATCAGTGTACCACTTTAGGCTGCCTGGTTTCCAATCTATGAGGCCGTTTAACCAGTCCTCTCTCCTAAGGAGTTCCACTGAATAGTTTGTCTGTGTACAGAGTTTTGGGGGCATTGTGTCTAGAGGCATCCCCAGAACAGGAATATCGTAGACTGACTCCTTGAGTGTTCTCAAGGCTGTGGATAGCCAGTCCCCTCTTTTTGCTGTCGCTATTCTGAGCATGCTGGACTTCGCCTCCTTTTCCAAATGGAGATTCAGGGGCGGAAGCTTCAGCAACGCCTCAAGGGCAGCTGTTGGAGAGGTTGACATGGCTCCAGTAACGATTATACAAGCCGTCCGCTGCAGACTGCTGAGCTTTGCTATTGTTGTTTTCTGTGTCGTTTTCCTATACCAGGCCACAGAGGCATAAGACACCATCGGCCTCACAATGGACGTTTATAGCCACAGGGCAATTCTGGGTTTTAGACCCCATCTGTTACCCGCTAAACGACAGCAGATTGAGAGGGCTACTTTAGCCTTCTGCAAAATGCCGTTAACGTGCGGATTCCAAGTCAGTTTCTGGTCGAGTATAACGCCCAGATACTTGACTTCGGAGGATAGCGGAATTGTTTTGCCGTTCATAGACAGAGGTCTCAGGCTGTCGAGTTTCCTCTTGTTTGTGAACGGCACAACAACCGTCTTGTCAGCATTAACGGATAATTCATTTTCCCTGCACCACATGTTAATTGTGTTCTGCATTTGGTGCGATAGTGTACATTGGCAGTTTCCCCGCACCGTCACCACAAGGTCGTCTGCGTACCCCTGGGTGTCGATGCGTAGTTCCGCCATCTTATGCAGCAATTCATCCACTGCAAGGGTCCATAGCAGAGGGGAGAGTACCCCCCCCCCCTCCCCCCCTGTGGGCAGCCTCTGGCAGTGGATACGTCACGAGTGGTGTTGAGCAATTCTAGCTTGGCCACTCTGTTCGAGAGCATGCTTTGCACCCAGCGCACCGTTGTAGGGTCCACTCCCTTTGACCAGAGCCCCCCCCCACCAGTGTTCTGATGGGTGTGTTATCGAAAGCGCCCTCAATGTCCAGGAAGGCTGAAAGAGCTATCTCCTTGTCCTCCAACGCCCTTTCCACCCTGTCCACAAGCTCAAGCAGAGCGGTCTCTGTAGATCTGCCGCTCCGGTAGGCGTGCTGACTGTCATGGATAGGCTTGTTTCCGAGGCAGCTCTCCCTGATGTGCTTGTCCAGAACCTTTTCCATGGTCTTCAACAAGAACGATGAAAGGCTGATGGGTCTGAAGGACTTGGCCTGGGCGTAGTCTTTCTTTCCCGCTTTTGGAATGAACAGGATTTTCACCTTGTTCCACATTTCGGGTAAGATCCCCCAGGCGTAGCTCGCCCTGAAGATTTTTGCCAGGTGAGGGATAAGGACGTCAGCTCCTCGTTGCAGTAGCACCGGGCTTATTCCGTCCAGTCCCGCCGTCTTGTATGGCTTAAATGAACTTATGGCCCACCTCACTATACCCGGTCTGATGACCAAGGCTGCTTGCCTCCAGTCCTCCGATCGGGGCCTGCGCATGCCGTGCTCGGCACCAGGTCCCCTTACCTCGGCGGACCCCGGGAAGTGAGTATTGGCCAATAGTTCCAAGGTCTCCGACTCATTTGTTGTGAAGGTACCATCCTGCCTTCTTAAGAGCCCAATCTGATTAGGCTTTGCTTTAGAGAGTAGTTTATGGAGTCTTGCTCCTTGAGGCGTATTGTTTACTTCCTCGCAGAACTTCCTCCACGACGCTCTCTTGGCTTTCCTAATCTGTTTGCTATATTCATTTAGGGCCCTACGATAGATCTCCCACTCATTTGTTCTTTTGGCCCTGTTGAATAGCTTTCGCGTCTTATCCCTTAGCTTTTTGAGTTTGGAGTTCCACCATGGGACTAGACGCTTCGTGGTTTTAGCCTTGGGGGGGGGGCAGTTTTCCTCATAGGCACGTACAATACCTTTTGAGACCACTTCCACCGCAAGTTCCAGTCCTTCTCGTGTTCTTACGCTTTTGGCTGCCGTGTCCAGGGTCCGTTCAAGGGCGCTTCTGTACCCCATCCAGTCGGTCCTCCTGGGGTCCCTGTAAATGACTGTTTGAACACTGAGAGAAAATGTTAGGTTAAAACAGATATGTCTATGATCTGAAAGAGATTCCACCTCACTTACTTTCCAGTTTTCAATGTGCCTGGCAAGGTGAGGAGTGGCAAAGGTTATATCTAAAACTTCCTTCCTGACCCTAGTGACAAAGGTCGGTTCGCAGCCTAGGTTTAGGGTTTGGAGGCCGTTAATTAATAGAAAATCATGTAGTAACTCACCTCTATCGTTGATGTCGGAGCTCCCCCAGCTTGTGTAGTGGGCGTTAGCGTCGCATCCCACCAGTAGCTCTGCGTTGTGTCTGCGGGCGTAGTCCACCACTGCCTCGAGTTCCGCGGCGGGGTTCACCTTATCGCCGGGCAGGTAGGCCGAGCACATGATTACTCTTTGACCCTTCCAGCCCTTGAGGTTTACATACGCTGCAACCAGATCATCCGTACACAGCTCTGGAACAGGTAGAAAGTCAATGTTTCTGTTGAAAGCAATGCATGCCCTAGGCCTGATTCCATCGGTGCAGTAAAGCATTTTACCCACCGAGTTTAGTCCTAGTATAGTTGAGTTTCGCACCCATGGCTCTTGTAGCAGGGCGAGGTCAGCGTGGTTTGCGAGGCGACTCTCCACCACCGCTGTCGCTGCGGCAGCGTGGTGGATATTCGCCTGCAGGATCCTCGCGGGTGCTGAGGGGGCCGCCATTTATTTGGCCCTCTTGGTGAACTGCCGGGCACTACCCCTACCCCATGCCGCTGGTTGGCCTCTCCCTCGGGAGGTGCCAGCTGCTGGGGTGGAGTGTTCACCCCGGCTGTTCATCGCGCCCCTCACCGCCCCTCTGTACGTCCCGACGGGCCGCGTCCTGCCACCACGGCCTCGGGTGCCATGGGGTATGGAGTCGCGACTGTCGGGCGCTCGTGTGCTGGGGCCTGCTTCCGCGGGGGGCTGTGAAGGTGTTACAGGTGTTGCAGGTGGGGGAGCATTTGCCCCCCCCCCCCCCCTCAGCCTGAACGCCACTTTCCTGAAGCCTATGGTGACTTCGCAGCCACAGGCTCTAAGGGCTTCTGCGGAATGCTCGTCCAGGGCAAAAGTGACTACTTTTCCGCCCTGCTCAGCCTTCTCGCCAAGCACCCGCCATAGCTCCGTATTCAGGCCCGGATTTTGTATCCTGAATAGGGCAAGAGCGTCCGTTATGGAGGACACATCGGCGTCGGAGATGAAGGTGATGGCCGTGGCTGGTCTGGGCAGTTCCCCTTCCGGTATCACAAGTGTATACCATGTTTCCCATCTCAATTTTAACGCGCCCAGGATTTATTAAAGATTTCTAATAAAACTTATGAAGAATAAAATAGACACCTAAAGTTTTTATCATTTTCTATTCTTGTTTCTTGGCCAGTGGCATGTTAAATTAAGTGGCATCCATATAATGGCAAGAGTAACATAAATAGTGAAGTATTTTGATGTCAAATATTGAACATAAAGCGAACCTACATTAAAGCTTTAGGCGTCAGTTAACTCATCTATAACGCTTATTGAGTTACAACACCTGTAGTCAAGCAAGAATATTGTGAAGGCCTTATAACGGTGTTGTTCAACACTTCTAGTATCTTGTGTTACAACACCTTTGAACAACTCTGTTATAAAGTCTCTGCCTGCACCTTATAGCAGATATAACACCATAAGCTTTATAAGACACTCCACTGCAACAACTAAAAAGCAATAAGAGTTAATGAGCGTCAGCGAGCACTCTTGTAAAGGTTTAAGCGTTACAAACAAGTTAAAGCTTTAACATCTTAAGTATAATCGCTTTGAGTAACACTCTTATAACTCTAAAACCTTTTTAGAAGCGTTCAATAAAGCTCTAGTAAAACTATAGGAGTTATTTTTTTTTCTCAACTCCTCTATAACACTATTAGTTCTAACTGATATAAATATAACTCACTTATAAAGGTTAAGGTTATAATAAAAACCTTAGCTGACACCAAAATGTTAGTTGGGTGGACTGTTGCTTCTGTGACAAATGAAGCTTGTGACCCTTGATCCAATAATGCCCCAATCTGGTAATATTGGCCATTCTTGGATGTGGCGTTGATAATAGTTGTAGCCAACAACACTAGGCTAGGCCCCGATGAAAAACAGCTCATAATTGGTGAGGTTTCTACACTTTTCACTCCCACGTTACTAATTTTAATTCCCGATGTGTTATGTTCCATTCCACTAGTTTGATGTAGCAACGTATGATGGCGCCGTTTGCATATTCTACAGGTTGCAGGGTTTTGGCAGAATTTAGCTGAGTGATTGCCGCCCAGACAGTTGAAGAACAAGCCTTTTTCCTGTACGAAATTACGACGGGTGTCTACATCAAAGGTTCCAAACTGTTTACAAAATGTTAGTTTGTGGTTGTCGGTGCAACAAGGACATTGAGTGCTTTGCATGGCGTGTAATACACGAGGTTTATTTTGAATAAAATTTTGATTGTTATTGTAAAGTGGTTTTTTATTCTCAATAAATTCTAAAGCACGGAAGCGGTTGGTTAAAAACTTGCGAAACTGTTGGAACGTGGGCAAGATGTCAGAAGTTTCGGTATCTGTAGCACTCAATTCCCATGCCTTTCGCGTCTCAGGATCAAGTTTAAGGGTGAGCAGGTGTATCCCCATGACGTCCCACGTGCTCACGGCAATCCCCAGATTCGACAAGGCGCTCAAACAGTCACTACTAATATCAATCAACTCCTTCAAGTAGGTAGCTGACTCCGTAGCCGCGTTTCGTTGACTCAAAAATCGTTTTAAAATAGTTTTGCAAATATATTTTCTGTTATTGTACCTTTCCATAAGTATTCCCAACATTTCGTGTAATTTTGGCCAGAGATTGGTATTTCTCGTAGTAACAGTTCCGCTTCACCGCATAAGTACCCTTAAGATAATGCATTTTTTGAACATTGTCTAAGCTTTTATTGTTGTGCACTAACGATTCAAACAAATCTTTGAAAGTAACCCATTCAGTGTACAATCCGGAAAAAATTGGTATAACAATTTTTGGAAGTTTAATGAATCAATCAATCAATTTCTTAGAATATGGTACAATGTTGGTTAGTAGAGGGTGTTAGGTCAGTATATTCTGACGTCATGCATTGGCGTAGAAATATGAATATATACTATAATAATATGCATATGTATATATATATATATATATAATGCACGCAGTTGTCAAACTAGATTCCATATTACCCTGTATAACCTTATGATTAGTTAGGATTCAGTTCCGAGGTCAAACGTTCAAAGGATTCGAGAGCTGTTTTTAATTCAACCAGGTAGTCCATGTATAACTCCTCGGTTAGGGTTACCTCATAAACTGTTTGTGTGACGTAGGGATTTTCGTTCAATTCGTCAGTATTCAGCGCGGTCGTGCGTTGAACGGGTTCTGGCTTCGATAACTTTGGGTCCGCCACCACGCGGCATAGACGACCCAAACCACAGGCACGGCGACACGCCTTCGCTAGCCACGGCGTACCGAGGCAGTTGGAGAGTGAGGGAGAAAGTGAGACCTCTTCTATTCGGTCGCACTTTCTCTAGGAGTGGAATCCGCAGGACGGAAAGAGAAAACAATAATTTCTGGTTCTCAGGGCTTGATGGTGAGGGAGATGGCTAGATGTTTTCGGCTCGAGTTGCAGGTGATGAATGGAATTAATATCGGGAGCCATTTTTTATATATATAGCCAATTCGCTTACCATGAAGTGATCAACTTTTATTTTCCAAAATAGGTAAGGCATTACATCATTTTCATTATCGATTTAGTGCTTACGTCTTAACACTAATTATATCTAATTATCTCAAATTGCTGTGTTGCATTTTTATAATACAGAATTACGTGAGGAATGATAAGATATAAGTTATATGTATATAATTCAATTCTATTTCGAGAAATTACTATGTTAATGTCTAATTTAGGAGAAAGTATGAACAATTAAGATCTTAATATTGATACTGAGACTAACAGCGGACTTACAGACTAGGTTTAACTATGTTAATAGTTATGTATAGTGATGCAGAATTACAATTTAATAAAATCTTTTAGCTACAGTTAATTGTTAGTTATTTATTTACGTGTGAACCTGATTACATAAGTAAGTTTTACGAATACTAGTACAAATATGAGTATGAACGAACGGTTTTCGATATGACGAAATGTCTTTCAGACATTTCAACTTAACTAGGGGTAGGCGCAGTGCCTTTGAAACAGAATTACTAAAGAGATTGACGTGAAGCTACTACAAAAACAAGGTTAAATAAATTTACGTTAAAAACAATGTGGGTCAATCTGTGTGAAAAAAAAAACTAAATTGCGGTCTGGTTAGGTTTGTGCCGACTTACACAGCAGGCTATGCAAGCCTAAGCACGACCTGATAAGGGTGGTCAACCCAGAGTCACTATTCAGGTATTATATTTGGGTAGGCTATTCAAATATGCGTTCCTCGGGAACGCATATGACCTAAGGCGCACAATGTATTGTTTATAAGGGGATACAGGGTATCTTATTTGTGGCCTGATAATATTCTAAGTCAAATCCGGTGTTATGAATGGCTAGTAAACTATACCTATTCGTTATCTAAAGATGTTGTTATCGGATAGACGATTCGTATGACATAAGTAGACATACGTAGCAGAGAGAGCTATTTCCAGATGGTAACTGGGTATGGGAAAGAAATAGTCAGGATTGACGGGTGTTCCAAACACGATTCGTATGACATAAGTAGACATACGTAGCAGAGAGAGCTATTTCCAGATGGTAACTAGGTATGGGAAAGAAATAGTCAGGATTGACGGGTGTTCCAAACAGTCCCCCCCACGTACGCAAGTACTAACATATGCTAACCAAACTAGTCAATCTATCGAGATAAGTCTAATCAGTCTATCAAGATGAGTCTAGAGGTCGGGCGACGTATGAGTCCAGCAATTGTTCTCACCTCTGTGACGCGTACCTTGCCGTCGGGTCCGGGGTAAACTTTCTCTATGAGCCCGCGGGGCCAAGTTCCTCTCGGCAGGGTACTGTCTACTATTAAGACGACGTCGCCGGGCTTCAAGTTTGGCTGATCTGTGACCCGTTTGCGTAGTAGCAAAACGGGTTTAAATTTCTTCAATCGTTTTTTCCAGAGCCTGCAGACGAGTTGTTGAACTATTTGCCAGGTGTTTTTTGAAGGCTTTTTATTGCTGAGTGGCTCGAGAAGTTGGATCATGTCTGGTACCGATAGAATGGCTTCGTTTGATGTTGTTTCATTCGTTCGACATGCGGTGTTGTTAGCTAATCTCATTTTACATTTTTTCTTGTGAATTGCCGGGAAATGTCGTAGAAAGTATACGCGTGACGAGTCGAGGTTTGTGTCTACCTTTTCGGCGAAGCCCTGGTCCAAGAAGTTATTCATCTGTTTATCGTATTCGTTCTTAAGTGCAGAATCCCTATTTAACCCTTTTTCTAACGAGCATAACCGCTTTAACGCGTGCGTCTTGTTTTCGGGTAGCGTTTCGTTGTCCGTTTTCCATGACAATTCTGCCTTAAATCGGTCTTGTCCGGGTAATCGTTTGCACGTCTTTTCTAGTATCTGCATAGCTCTGTCCTCGGGGTCATTCGCTCGTTTACGCGGTTCGATGCCTAATGATTCTATACTGAAGTGTTCGCGTATCAAAGCTAGAGCTGGGTCTTGACTGTCGTATATAGGTTTAATGTGGTTAACTGAGCCGTTTAATCTGCGAGGTCTTTCGTTTATACCGTGTAAAACCCATCCTAATTGAGTCAGAGACGCGCAGGGTTGTTGCTTACCGCCCTCGCATACCTGCCTGGATACTATCAGATGCCACGAGTCCTGTCCTATTAGTACGGTGGGTTGTGCCGATTCGTAGCACAATTCGTCTTGTAAGTGTCTTAAGTGATCGCACTTGCTCACGACGGTCCTTTCTACGCTTTGTGATGCTAAATTTAATCTATCGACCGTGTGCGCCGTGAGATCGTGAAATTCACTGCTGGACGTACCGCGAATGCTAAGTTTGACACGAGAGGAGTCGTGGTCGACGACCTCGTGCCCTCCTACTCCTTCGAAAGAGAGAGTTTCTCGCTTACCGGGGTTTGTTACTTCGTTAGCCACGTCTTTTTGAATCAATGAAAGCGTCGCGCCTTCGTCCATCAATGCGTACGTAGATACCGAACCTTTAGGACCGCTTAATTCTACCGGAATTATCTTTAAATACGCTTGTGATTGGTTGGTGTGATTTACTGAGCTAACGTGTTCCCTAACCGCGATAGTGTTCTCTTTCGGATTTAAGTTACTTCTGCCGTGTAGTGCGTTGTGGTGAGCTGCTTCACAGTCACCCTTGCCGCAGGCTTTGTAGCGACACCTACTCGAATTAGATCGATGCGTATCGCCTAGACATTTGAAACATAACTTAAATCGTTTCACCGTTTCCCATCGGTCGGTGATGTTTTGTTTAAGAAAATCGGCGCAATTAACTATCGAATGACTGCCGGAGCATATTATGCATTTATTTTGCCGATTGTCATCGTTTTTCCTAACAAAATTACTACTCTTTTCCGGTTGTGGTTTAGGTTTCCTATCACTACCGCCCTTGGTGCGCTTATCGCGAGTCGCGCGCCTATTCGCTGTCGCGATGTAGTGTCGTTCCGATTCAGACTCGCTTTCGGTTTCGTAACTTACGTTCCTATGTCTACGTGACTCGGATGCGCGGAGGTCGCGGCTTGATACGGAGTTATCGTCGTAGAAGTCGCTTTGATCCCCTGCGTCCTGGGACGACGTAGAGCTTTCTCTTGTCCTAAAATTGCGTTTAGTGTTAATATTATTAACCTGGCGAGATCGCCCGTGCGATTTCTGTTTTGCCTGCTCGTACGCGAACATAGAGTTGAAATTAACGCTTAATTCTTTTAAAAACCGGGACAGAGCGAGTAGTTCTGGTACGTTTTCGTGACCAGATTTATACCTATACCATTCGAATTTGACGATGTTATTTAATTTTTCTACTATACGACTGACCAATTCGGGTGCGTATAAGTACTGCGGTTTGTTCAGCGCAGTTATGGACGAGACTACGTTACACACGCGGTTGCTAAATTCCGTAATATTGCGGCCGTCTTCGCTCATACGCGGCATTTTTTTTACGTTTTGAATTTCCGCTAATATTATTACGTCTGGCTTCCCGTAGGATCTATCTAACGCATCTATTACTTCGTACGGGTTGCTACACGTGTGTAAGATAGCTCTTATCGAGTCGCGTGCTTGGCCCTTCACGGCCTTACGAAGGCGACCCATATTTGCTATGTCCGAGAAAGCGTTCTCGGTGTCTAAGTATACTTTTTTAAAAGATATCCAATCCGAGGGATTGCCGTCAAAGAAAGGTAAGTCTCCTATGTACTTATTTGACGTTTGCATCGGTTGGGGCGAAGAGTGACTGTCAGTCCTATTCATACTGATAGCTTGTACTATAGCGTCGCGCAGAGCGCTTATTTCGCTCGTCGAAGTGTTCGATTCGCGATTCCTATCGGTCGTATGGGGCTCTCTCCGCGGTGAGATATTACGAGCGGGCTTTTCCCTTTCGGGTAAGGCGTTAGGCGCATTGGGTTGACTATTAAAAGTGGGTGACGGCGTATGCCTAGCCGAACGATGGCTCTCCGCTAGCACTAACTCGTACCTAGCGGCGGCGTACGACGCTGCGGCCCTAGCCTGATCCAATTGTGACGCACGGAAATCTGCCTCCGCGCGCAACCTAACTAACCTCTCATCTTCGGCCCTAGAGTGCTCCTCCATATTAATACCTAACCCGGATGAAATTCGATCGTGCCCTTCCTCAACTGGACCGACTCTGGAAACACTACGCGGAAAAAATTCCTCAAATGCGGCGCCCGCGTTGTTTGCGCCTACGGCTTTGTCGCGTGAGGTGCTCGTACCTCCTAAATTCGCGTCGGCGGCTTGGCTGCGTGGGGCGGCCGGGCCCCCTAAATTCGCATCGGTATCTTTGTCGCGTGAGGCGTCCGAACCTCCTAAATTCGCGTCGGCGGCTTGGCTGCGTGGGGCGGCCGGACCCCCTAAATTCGCATCTACTTATTCGGCCGCGAACGTATTATGCCTAGGAACGCCTACTGGATACGCACCTAATCCGTTCGCGCCTACGGCTTGCACGCGTGAGGGCGCCGTGCCTCCTAAACTCGCGTTGACTGCTTCGATCGCGCCTATCTTTTGACCGTTGACTAATGAAACGGGAATCCCGCGCGCGTCTGCACCCGTGTTGCCTAACTCGTTATCTAACGGAAAACTATGGTCCGTATCGCTTGAACACGCCGGTGTGTTCAACGATGCCGTGTTGGTCGTCTGCTCCGCGGTGTTGGTTCCATGGCTCCAGGTATTCGTTTCTTGCGATGTAGTGGTGCCGTACGACGACGTGTCGCCGGTACCTCCGGATCCTTCGCCGCTGGTGCTCTGCTCCTCTTCTGAGTCCATCTTCTTTTGCTTGCCCGACCTCGTGACTGGCCCTACCCCCTTTCCTGACATCCTACCTACCTAACACTAACGGCCCTAGCTGCTCGCTCGGCGTACTACCGTAGTGATGCCGATTGAGAATAGGAATGTAGGGAAATTGGATGGGTAAAGGTACCGTCTGGCAGAGGAATACTATGCGCTGTTAATGCTCTATGACGTGGGGGATAGTCACGCCCTTCAGCTTGCCAACCTGTGGCTTAACAACACATAGCAACATACCAGCCACGGCCGAGTACTTATAAACGCTCTGAAAAGTGCGCTGCGATACCGACTCGATATACCGCACTAAGACGTGTTTACGCTCTGGTTGACACCGTTAGGCCAGAGCCACGCCACCTGCCAGTATGCATCGAAGATCGACAAAATTCGGCACTTAACAGGATTTAAAATTACTCACACGACGGCTTGTTTCTTCGACTTCGAAGTTTTCGCAGCACTAAGTCCCGTTCGGGATTTTTCTTTCTTGAGGTTTCTTTGGCCTTTGGAAGGCTTTTCTTTTTTGAGAATTCTTGCTTCCTTATCCCTGTTGAGGGCTCTTCTTTCTTGAGGCTTCTTTGGCCTTTGGAAGGCTTTTCTTTTTTGAGAATTCTTGCTTCCTTATCCCTGTTGAGGGCTCTTCTTACTTGAGGCTTGAATTTTCTTATCGCTGGAAACTTCGATGACGGTGACAGTGATTTATTGTGATAGGCACTGTTTTTTTCTTTATTCTTTTTTCTTGTTTCGTGTGAGGTTATAACGAGGATTTTCTTTTTCGAGCTTGGACTTGCTTGAGGATATAGTTTGACGACACTGTTTTCTTTCTTGAATTTTTCTTAATTTTTTCAGCCTTGATATTGTTGTTTCTTCCCTAACAGCTTCATAAAAGGACGCACTACGTATGAACACTCGTTGCGGCTGCTTCACGACGTTTCCGGAAAGTCAATCTTGCTGCGGTGCCCGTGGATTGAAGAAGCACGACGACAATCGGATTACGATACTTCTTAAAAAGTCAATCTTCTCAGTACGGTGCACGGCGATTGAGAAACTCGATGAATTCGCACGAAATATTCTTGCTTGAGCTGCTTTCTGCTTCAGTGATCCGGCTCGAAGGACCATTATTCAGCGCGGTCGTGCGTTGAACGGGTTCTGGCTTCGATAACTTTGGGTCCGCCACCACGCGGCATAGACGACCCAAACCACAGGCACGGCGACACGCCTTCGCTAGCCACGGCGTACCGAGGCAGTTGGAGAGTGAGGGAGAAAGTGAGACCTCTTCTATTCGGTCGCACTTTCTCTAGGAGTGGAATCCGCAGGACGGAAAGAGAAAACAATAATTTCTGGTTCTCAGGGCTTGATGGTGAGGGAGATGGCTAGATGTTTTCGGCTCGAGTTGCAGGTGATGAATGGAATTAATATCGGGAGCCATTTTTTATATATATAGCCAATTCGCTTACCATGAAGTGATCAACTTTTATTTTCCAAAATAGGTAAGGCATTACATCATTTTCATTATCGATTTAGTGCTTACGTCTTAACACTAATTATATCTAATTATCTCAAATTGCTGTGTTGCATTTTTATAATACAGAATTACGTGAGGAATGATAAGATATAAGTTATATGTATATAATTCAATTCTATTTCGAGAAATTACTATGTTAATGTCTAATTTAGGAGAAAGTATGAACAATTAAGATCTTAATATTGATACTGAGACTAACAGCGGACTTACAGACTAGGTTTAACTATGTTAATAGTTATGTATAGTGATGCAGAATTACAATTTAATAAAATCTTTTAGCTACAGTTAATTGTTAGTTATTTATTTACGTGTGAACCTGATTACATAAGTAAGTTTTACGAATACTAGTACAAATATGAGTATGAACGAACGGTTTTCGATATGACGAAATGTCTTTCAGACATTTCAACTTAACTAGGGGTAGGCGCAGTGCCTTTGAAACAGAATTACTAAAGAGATTGACGTGAAGCTACTACAAAAACAAGGTTAAATAAATCTACGTTAAAAACAATGTGGGTCAATCTGTGTGAAAAAAAAAAACTAAATTGCGGTCTGGTTAGGTTTGTGCCGACTTACACAGCAGGCTATGCAAGCCTAAGCACGACCTGATAAGGGTGGTCAACCCAGAGTCACTATTCAGGTATTATATTTGGGTAGGCTATTCAAATATGCGTTCCTCGGGAACGCATATGACCTAAGGCGCACAATGTATTGTTTATAAGGGGATACAGGGTATCTTATTTGTGGCCTGATAATATTCTAAGTCAAATCCGGTGTTATGAATGGCTAGTAAACTATACCTATTCGTTATCTAAAGATGTTGTTATCGGATAGACGATTCGTATGACATAAGTAGACATACGTAGCAGAGAGAGCTATTTCCAGATGGTAACTGGGTATGGGAAAGAAATAGTCAGGATTGACGGGTGTTCCAAACACGATTCGTATGACATAAGTAGACATACGTAGCAGAGAGAGCTATTTCCAGATGGTAACTAGGTATGGGAAAGAAATAGTCAGGATTGACGGGTGTTCCAAACAGTCAGAGTATATTGACATCAATTGATCATGACATTCATGACAAGTGGTGAACATGCTCCATTTTTGTTCCAAAGTTTGAATTCGGACTTCCACATAAGGTTTGGTAATTCGTATCTTAGGTGATTTTTTATAATTTTTAAATGCGTTGCTTATTTGGTTACAAATCTCAAGTTGTCCTTTGAGTAAGGCCTCCATTTTGTTAGAATGCTGTCACAGTAGTTAAAACATCAAAGCCTAACAACAAAATACGGTAAGCAAATAAGTAAAATATCATTAGCTTATTTTGCCAAGGTCTCCATTAAAAATGTTCAATTGTTCACTGTTCCAAATGTCAAAAAATTCACACATATATAAAATCAATAAAATCGTAAATTTAAATGCAACGTAGTGTACCTAAATGTTTATTGCTAAGCCACACACCACTTCGATAAATTGTTCTGCGTTCGAAATACGGCACAATTTTACAAAGTTAGTTAGCTAACGAAAATATAATTAAATTTTCTTCGAAATTCCGCATGAGTAGTCAATTGAAAACATCGTAATTTCATTGCACACATATGTTTTTGTCCGCTGTACACAATACCTCCCGGTGGTGGCTCGTACTTCAGAACACCCGACCGTCGACCGTGACCCGTCTGCAGTACCAACTCCGTTCGCTGATCCTGCTGCCTGATTTGCTGCTGCCTGATGTTTACAGGTCCACAATGTGTTGAAATCTTCGTGTTTACAATAATTCTTCATGGTTTTTTTCCCAGCTTCGTAAGGACCAATGTTTGGCTCGCCTGAGTTTCCCTAGCCTCGCTTGAGTTTCCCTTATTATTTGAATGAAATTCGTGTTGTCGTAAAAACGGTTAGGACGCATAAAGTCCCACTCGCAGAATGTCCCTCCAGCAAAATTACGTCCCATTCGCAAAACGTCTTCTATGCAAATGTTCCCTTATGTAAAATACCCCATTCGCAAATCGTCCCTTTCTGAAAAGGTCCCACCCCTTTCGCAAAACGTCCCTTCTGAGAAAGCCCCTTTAGCTGAAAGTCCCTACTGCATAACGCCCATTTCGCAAAACGTCCCGTCTGCGAAATGACCCATTCGCAAAATGTCCCGTCAAGAAAAAGCTTACTCGCCCGTGTGTCACATCAATGACGGAGTTCTGAGGTAACAAACATTGAAAAAAAAATGATAAAAAACCAACCGAATTGAGAACCTCCTCCTTTTTTTGAAGTCGGTTAAAAAGAGGAAGTGCACAGCCGAAACTACTGGTACTAGAAAGTTGATGTTTACATTTACACCAGCACTTCCTTTAATAACATAGGCAAGGGATGGATTCTGCTTGTCTCTGTGTTTGATAACGCACGTGTACTGGTTTGAATCAAGCTAATTAGTGGTTTTATTAACCAATTTTCACTGAGATTTGATTATTTTTGTGGGGGAAGGTATAATAACCACGGTTTGGTAAGTGTTTTGTGTTTGTTTGTCTTGTGAGGATGGAGTTGTGCTGAGCCCCCTGATAAAGGGGGAAGTCAAAACACGGGTATAAAAAGGCCGAGTGGGGTCCAAAATGACGGAATTGATTTGCACGGTAAGAAATCTAGCCCTCCGAATGCGTCCGTTCAACATACATACGTGAGGCCAGGGTTTGAAAGCAGTACAGATTTGAAATATTCCGACATTGACGTAGGTCCTTTTGTTGTACATGTATCGCGGGAAGATACCGCAGATCAGCCAAATACCCCAAGTCGTATGCCCTAAAAATAGCTCAGAAAATAATATATATATAATGGCACAGTAGCAGGTATACCAGAAATAAAAAGCATTGGCAAAAATAAAATGTCCATCTATTTTAAGTCATACATGGAAGCCAACTCGTTCCTTTCTGACCCTATCCTGACAACTAACAAGCTCTCAGCTATGATTCCAAAGTTCCAGGTTTCACGCATGGGTGTTGTTACTCAAATCCCGCTTGAATGGACATTAGAAGAATTCACAAATGGTATTCAGTGCCCAACTGGGTATGGACAAGTTATAAAATCCCGTAGGCTTTACAAAAAAAAAGAAGTTGATGGCAGAAAAGTTTGGGAGCCAACAGGTACTGTAGTAGTAACATTCCTTGGGCAAACACTGCGTGATAAAATCTACTGCTTCAACATGTCAATTCCGGTGTCCTCTTATAGGCTGCCGATTATTCAATGTCACAAATGCTGCAGATTTGGCCATATCAAGGACCAATGCCGTTCTAATCCTAGGTGTGCCCGATGCGCACAAAATCAAGGTCTCCGAATGTTCAGTCCCTGACAATGAAGTCTCTTGTCTATTCTGCTCTGGTCCCCATGTAACAACTGACCCGAAGTGCCCCGAATTCTCCAGACAGAAGTCCATCAAATTAGTGATGTCTGAGGAAAATATTGGTTATATTGAAGCGGCAAGAAGGTTCCGCCCTGTGCGTACTACGTATGCTGATATCTCAAAGAATGTTTTTGCCAGCCAATCCAACACGGCAAATATGTCTTCACCTTCCCCTCCCCCTAGCCCAGCCCACTCTCGGTCTCTCCCTCAATCTCAATCATACCGGAAAACAATCTTTATTGAAAGGCGACCCAAGCCCCAGCCTGGGAAGTCATACGATGTTGAAGCTCACAGGCAGATAACATCAACTCCTGAATCAACTTTGCCAAATGGCTATGCATTAGGAGAGGCCTTCTCGGTTACACCGAATGACAACTTGGGAGACTGTGTCTACCAGGCTATAGTAAATTTGCTCTCGAAATTCGCCGACATTATACCGTACACTGTCCTAGAAAGCCTTAAGGGCAACATTTGTGAAGCTATTAATAAAGTAATTCAAGACGGCCAATTACGTTCTAATACAATGGAATGCTAGAAATATTAAAAATAAAAAACAAGAAATTGTTCAATTGATAAATACTTTCAGCCCGATCATTCTTGCCATCTCCGAGACATGGCTGAGGCCTCAATCCCTATTTAGGGTGAAGGGCTACTCCTGTATCCGGGATGACAGGAATGATGGCTGGGCCGGATGTGCTATTCTTGTAAATAGAAAATTTACCTTTTCACAACTCTCTATCCCTTCCCACTCCTCTGGTTTAAATGTTGTTGCAGTTAAGTGCCTCAACATTTCTTTTGTGTCTGTTTATATCCCACATCTAAATTGTGAACTAATACAGGAACTTAGCTCTATATTACGAACCATTCCAGCTCCCATCATTGTTCAAGGAGACTTCAATTGCCGCCATACGTTACGGGGCTCCCATTGCTGTGATGCGACGTCATTCTCTCTTTTAGAACTTATGGATGAGGTAAACTTATGTATTTTAAATGACGGAACACCCACGCGCAGAACATCACCCGTCCAGAACGCTAGTGTCCCTGATCTTACGTTGGCATCCCCAAATTTAGTTTGTTCTTTGTCATGGTCGGTTTCCCCTAACTCTCTTGGAAGTGATCTTTACTACTTTGATAGGGTGCCCCATTGCTCCATTACCCATACAAACTCCACTTCTCAAATATAGAACATGCCAGGCGGACTGGAGCAAATTTAGATCTAATTTAGAACTATCTGTGGGAAATCTGCCCAGTATCACCCAAACGAACGTGTTAGAAGTGTACAACCAGTTTATTTCGGCCATTTACTCAGCGGCTGATAGATCTATACCTTTGAAAAATTCGGCCCGCGATAAAATACCTTCTCCAGCATGGTGGGATGCTGAGTGTTCGGCAGTTATTAAGGAGCGTAACATGGCGGAGTCTCTTTTTGCTGAGGATCTTTCATTAGAAAACTACCTAAATTTTCAACGTGTTAGTGCTCATAGTAAGAGGCTGCTAAGAAGAAAGAAATTTCAGGGCTGGCGTTCCTTCTGCGAAGCTTTGTCCCCAAGAGCTCCTGCTGCATTAGTATGGAAAAAAATAAAGGCTTTTCGATACTCCCAAGTCGATAACAATGTCCCCAGTAACGTAACTTCGTGGCTTGATGGATTTACTGCGAAGCTTGCCCCTCCATTTGCACCGCACTGGGAAGGCGTTGGTAATTATTGTTCACTTTCCGCCCCACTCGAGAGAATGAATGAAGCCTTTAGCTTTGACGAGCTGTGCTGCGCGCTTGACCATTTGCGGGACTCCACCCCGGGCTGTGATGGTATCCCATATTCTTTTATTACTCAAAGCTCAAAAGCCACTAAACTCTTTTTCTTAAATATCTTAAATAATATATTTCTAACAGGAAACATTCCTGACTGTTGGAAAACTCAAATTATTGTACCGATTTTAAAACCTGGTAAGGATCCTGTTAGTTTTCTTCAGAATTCTTATAGGCCCATAGCATTATCGTCAGTTTTATGTAAGATTATGGAACATCTGGTAAAAAACAGACTGGAGTGGATTCTAGAAAATAGAAATATCATCTCGAAAACCCAGTTTGGGTTCAGAAAGGGTATGGGAACTATGGACAGTCTAAGCATCCTCACCTCCTATATCCGGCTGGCTCTCACTCTTGGCGAACACGTGGTGGGCGTCTTCCTGGATGTCACAGCGGCCTACGATAACGTAGATCTTCCTATACTCAGGCAGAAAATGCTCAATCTGAGTATCCCTGTGAGGATTACCAATATCGTAAGCAATATGTGCATGGGCCGTTCTATACTGGTCCGACTGAATGGAGATCTATCATGCATGCATGTGAGTGTTGCATGCATATAAATCACTGTCGACAATGATTCTAATGTTACCCGCTAGTTTTTAAGTTCACTTTTGTAATTTTTAGACATACAGTGCCTAAAAATTATAAAATTGTTTGTTTAGTGTACGGGCTTGGAGGCCGTATCAAATATATCTAATAAGGTTGTTAAGTTCGGAGACAAATGAAATGTGTATGACAGGATAGATGGTCGTTTAATGACTGAATAAACTTAAGACTAACATGGCGGGCGCAGCCGCTATAAGTAGGTAGAGTTGGTAGATATCCAATGTAGGTAATGTGTCCCTACACCATTCCCCCTTCCCCTTTTTTACAAAACATGAAAAAGCAAAAATAAATCTTGTTAAAAGAGACAATAATATCGTTTTATTAAAATAACACTCACTATCTTAACACTAACACATAAAAACTTTGCCTCAGTAGCACTGCAATTTTACACCAAGTAAAATACATAGTATACGCATAGCGTTATGCATAGGTGACAGTCGGCGCTGCTTGCGATGCTGTCGCCGCTAGCTGCTTTTGCACCCAGGTTCTAGCTGCTTTCCTACAGCGGCACCATAGGATACACAACAGGACCAACAGAAACATGGCTGCTATGGCAACCATTATCCAGCTTATGGTACCCAGCTGGTACTGAAAATCGGTGGTCACCGTCTGTGTCTGAGTAACGACACTGCTGCTTTTATCTCCCTCTTTACTTTGTCCCCAACCCATGGCTGGATATTACAAGTAAAATTGAAGTAAAAAAACTTTACTTATTTAAATCACACTCTAGCAACAGTACAAATTGTTTCGAGAATAAAATGTAAAAAATTAAAAAACTCTTATATACTGACAATTACCTTAGTACGAACGAAAATTGCATAATCGTTACGTACATAAAATATTAAAACTATACAACATAGGAAAATACACCAAATGTCTATAACATTAATTAATAAAATAACTTGCAGCATTATGCCTACCGCATCGAGGCGTTGTTATTGTAACAGCTATTCGCTGCGTCCGCAAATCGCACTGGCCTCTTTACAATACGTCCACTGCGCGTTGTTTTAACGGGCATAGTATTGCAAGAAGTGTCATTGTTATTCAATGTGGAATTATTCTGTATGCAACTAAAATTCTTAGGTAAACTGTTTACAGGACTCTCATCCGTAGTTTCCATGTCGTTAATTACATATGCCGGTTTTAACCTATCTATGGAAACAGTCGTTTCCCTATTTTCCAATTGAATAACGAATGTTTTATCTTTCCTACTTATGACCTTATACGGGCCATCATAAGGAGGCTGTAAAGACTTACGTAATACATCGTTCCTTAAAAATACGTATTGGCATGTTTTTAAGTCGTTATGGACGAACAATGAACGTGAATTACTGTGACTTGGCGGTCTAGGTTTTAATTTATCTATGGATTCCTTTAGCCTTTGCAAATACTCCGAATCTGAATCATTAACCTTAACCTCGTCATAAAATTCACCAGGTAACCTTATTGTTTTCCCGTACGCTAACTGAGCCGCGCTCACTCCGGTGTCGCTTCTAGGAGCGGCACGCAGACCTAGCATCACTGTGGGCAGTTCGTCCGCCCAGCAAGTGTTATCTGTTAAGCGAGCCTTAAGGGCTGTTTTCATACTTTTGTGGAAACGTTCGATCATCCCGTTGCTTTGGGCGTGGTAAGGGGTTGTACGCAATTTATGGACTCCTAGGTACTTCATTAATTGCTTAAACAAATCACTTTCGAATTGCCTACCACAGTCGCTTGTTAAGCGCGTAGGGCAACCAAAACGAGTTATCCAACCCTCATAAACTATCCTGGCTATCGTTTCCGCTGTGATGTCTTGAACTGGATATGCTTCAGGCCAACCTGAAAATCTATCTATCATAGTAACACAGTAACGGTAACCTTCGCTTGTTGTTGCTAACGGTCCCGTAATGTCCACGTGCACATGCGCAAACCGATCAGATTCCGCGAATCGTTCTAGGCCTGATACTGTGTGACGTGTTATTTTCGCTTTTTGGCATTGAATACATGATCGAGTCCACTTGGTAACATCGGAATTCATTTTCGGCCAAAAAAATCTTTCAGTAACTAAACGCTTCGTAGTTCTGATACCAGGATGACTCAGATTATGTATAGAATGCCACGCCTGCTTTCTAAAGCTCTCCGGTAAATAAGGTCTAATATGCCTTGTCGAGACCTCACAGTAGATATTTTTCTCACAGTCGGGCAAGCTGACTTGTTTATACTGCAGAGTATCATGTGACGCTCGCAAGCTTTCTTGTAAATAGTCGTCACTATCTTGCCTAACTGCTAACTCTGCGTAATCAATGCCTGTGGGACAGTAAATAGCTTCAACCCGGGATAAGGTATCCGCCACGACGTTCTGCTGACCACTTATATGTTGTATATCTGTTGTAAACTCACTGATATATGATAAATAACGGATTCTTCTAGGACTTTCCTTATCGCTATTAACTTTACTGAACGCAAATGTTAAAGGTTTGTGATCCGTATAGATACTAAGATCCCGACCCTCTAAAAGATTTCTAAAGTACTTCACAGCGGCATAAATTCCTAACAATTCTCTATCATACGCGGAATATTTCTTTTGCGCATCGGATAGCTTTCTAGAAAAATATCCTAAGGGTTGCCATACGTCACCAACCCGCTGCTGTAAAACTCCTCCTAGACTAATTTCTGACGCGTCTGTCATCAAAGCAAGTTTGGTATCGGGCAATGGATGAGAAAGTGTGACGGCGCTTTTTAAGCTCTCCTTACACTTTTCGAACGCTTCATTGGCCCTATCTGTCCAGTTTATAACGGTTTTATCTCTTTTTTTCGCATTATGTAAATAATTATTCAATTCAGCCTGGTAATCGACAGCCCTAGGTATATGCAATCGGTAGAAATTTAACATACCTAGAAATCGTCGCAATTGTTCGACGGTTTCCGGTTTCGGAAAATTAACTATAGCCTGCACTTTGTCGTCCAAAGGTCGTATACCGCCTGCTGACACTTCGTAACCAAGAAATTCGAGCTTAGATTTGCCAAAGTCACATTTAGACACGTTAATCGTAATTCCATATTGATTAAAACGATTGAAAACTAGTTTTAACTGCTCTTTGTGTTGTTCCTCTGTTTCGCTCGCTATTATTACGTCATCTATATATGTAAACAGAAAATTTAAGTTTTTTAGTACTACAGTATCCATAAAACGCTGGAACGTCTGCGCACTGTTTCGCATTCCAAAACACATACGAGGAAATTCGAACAAACCGAAGGGCGTTATTATACTGGTTTTCTCTATATCCGCCGGGGCCACCGGTATAAAATGATACGCTCTGTTTAAATCCAACCGAGAAAATATTTTCTTATTACCGGCCAACAGATAAGTAAAATCTTGTAAACGAGGAATCGGGTATCGGTCAGGTTTTGTAATCGCATTAAGTCTCCTATAGTCGCCACAAGGTCGTAGCTCCCCATTTTTCTTGGGAACGACGTGCAAAGGGCTTGCCCAGGGGCTATTAGAAGGTCTACAGATGCCTAGTTCAACCATTAACCTAAATTCCTCTTTTACCTTATTATACCGGTCTGGTGGTAAAGGTCGTGCCTTCGCGTATACCGGGGGTCCCGTAGTTTCAATGTAATGAACCACGGAATGTTTAGGGGTGTCTTTATAGCACACCGCTTTCGTTATATCTGGGTAACTTAACAATATTTCATGCCAAGGGTTTTTTACATCTACAGACTTAATTGACAATTCGGATGCATCGTGGCTAGTAACGGAACCAATGACATTAAACGTAGTAACTTTATCGAGCAATTTTCGCGCGTGGAGATCAACTAACAACTTATAATGGCTTAAAAAATCGGCTCCGATTATAGGCTGCTTTACATCCGCTACTATAAAAATCCATTTAAATGCTCTTCTAAGGTTTAAATTTAGTACTAGGCTACGCACACCGTAAGTTTGTATCTCGCTACCATTAGCGGCATATAACTTATATCTAGCACTCACCAAAGCAGATGCTGCACGTCTGTTTGACACGGGTAAGACGCTCACATGGGACCCTGTGTCAATAAGAAAGTTTAAACGGCTATTTAAGTCTGTAACACATAGGCGATTGTTTGTTGTGTCGATACATATCTCCGCCTCAGATTGTATCGAACCTAGTTTTCCTTTTCCGGCAGGTTCTCCCAGTGGCACGGCTTAACACATTTCGCAGCCTTCTTTCCATAGCGGAAATGGTAGAAACATAACCATCCCGGTTTCCGTCCCGCTTTGCTGGTACTCGGCTCTCGTGACCTTGAGGGCTGCCTCGCTGGTGTGGCACTTCTCTGCGGAGGCCTCGACCTCCGTAACTCCGCCACCTCCATCGATAGTTTGTTCAACTTGGTGGTCAAGTCGTCATCCGCAGGGCGCCGCCTACTGGTGGATATCTCGGAAACTTCCATCGGCCGAGTCGCTTCCATGACCTTGTCGGCGATGCTTGCCAACTTTTCCATATCAGTGACCTCGGACGCAGCTAAAACTGCCTGCACCGCCGGTGGGAGATGACCATTCCACATAATAACCAAAGTCTGGTCCAAAATCTTCCCTCGTGCAAGGTCGCGCATATTTCTGAGGAGTTGGGACGGCTTTTGGGTGCCTAGCTCCATCTCCCCTAATAACTTCTGCGTTTGACGAGTATCAGACTCTTCATAAATCTTAAGAAGTCTGTCCTTCAACGTCCCGTAGCGATTTTCCGGCGGCGGTGATAACAATAAATCGCTCACCTGCTTGATGGCGTGCTTGCTGAGCTTCGTCACCATTAGGTTCTGCTTGGCTGCATCCCCTAACCGCTGGTTCTCCACCGCTGCCTCGAATTGTATAAACCAGAGCCTTGGCATGTCGGTCCAAAACTCCGGGATCCTCGAAGACACGGTGATGCTGGCGAGCGCCGCAGCATTCCCCGACTCACTATTGCTGGTGGCCGGTAGTTGCTCCAACTGTAGTGTGCTCGCTGGTGGTTCCGATGGTGGAGCTGTCGCTGCAGATGCTCCAGGCGCCGTCTGCACCGGTCCCTGCTGTACCACGACTTTTGGCTGTCCTTGTCCGTTCGTCATTTTACTGTCTTATAGTATTTTTTAAAGTATTCGTTTTCGGGGTCACCACTGTACGGGCTTGGAGGCCGTATCAAATATATCTAATAAGGTTGTTAAGTTCGGAGACAAATGAAATGTGTATGACAGGATAGATGGTCGTTTAATGACTGATTAAACTTAAGACTAACATGGCGGGCGCAGCCGCTATAAGTAGGTAGAGTTGGTAGATATCCAATGTAGGTAATGTGTCCCTACATTTAGTTTAGTCGTTTTATTTATTTTTGGGGCTCTCACTGAAAACCAGCGTCACGGCCCCCGTGACAACATGCTGAGTGAGGCTCCCGTTTAGCACTTAAGGTTACGTTTTTGAGTGTATTTCTTTTTTCCGTGTTTTGTGTGCTAAATAAATAAACTCTTATTCTTATTCTTATTCTTATCACCTCCTAGTATTGCTTGGAAAGGCCTTCCTCAAGGTTCTGTGCTGAGCCCCCTTCTGTATAGCTTATATACCTCAGACCTCGACACTTCAGTTAACTGCTTCTGCAAGATCTTACAGTATGCTGATGACATCGCATTATATTCTTCATCGAAAGACTTCTCCGAATCTTCTCATGCTTTAAACTCTGCTTTATATTACCTCAACACGGGGCTATCTGATCACGGTCTCTCCTTGTCTGCAGAAAAGAGTAATGCAGTCATCTTTTCTAGAAAAAGGCATGTTCCCGATCTTAACATCCACATCGACGACGAACCTGTGGTGATTAAGGATGAGGTTAAGTTTCTTGGTATTATTCTAGATTCTAGGCTGTCTGGAGTCAGCCACTTGAATTATGTGTGCCAAAAAGCAGAAAAAAATATCAATGTTATGCGTGCTTTGTCTGGTGTTAGGTGGGGTTCGCACCCATATAGTCAGAAACTTCTATACAATGCCATTGTCAGAAGTCATTTTGACTATGGAAGTTTTGTCTTAGAACCATGTAGCAAACTCGCGTTGGCAAAACTGGATAGAATTCAGGCAAGGTGTCTAAGAATAATAACAGGAGCTATGAAGTCCTCCCCGACAAATGCTCTTCAAGTCGAGTGTATGGACCCACCTTATTCTTTACGGAGACAATTTCTGGCTGACCGGTTTTTCTTCAAATCGCTTCAAGTAGCTTCGCATCCGTTACTCCCAATCCTTGAATCTCTCCAACGACTTGTAGTCTCCTCTCCATTTTGGTCTCACAAATTGTCTCCCCTCTTAGTTAACAGTTATAAAAAGTTCTTAGACCACCCTGTTAGAGTGTTCCAAAATTACAAAAACCCTCTGTTTGAAATAAGATACGACAGTCCAATCTTTCAGCCAACGGTTGTATTTAATTTAGGTATTCCAAAGAATCAAATAGGTGCGGACAATATATTTAACAAAGTGATTGGCGAGAAGTGGTCTGACTATCTTACTATTTTTACTGATGCATCTAAATTGAGCGACGAGGGTCCTGTGGGATCTGCAGTGTGGATTCCCAGGTAAAAAATCATCTTATATTTTAAACTCCCTCCCGGAAATTCTGTGTTTTGCGGAGAAGCCATTGCGATACTGGAAGCGGTCACTTATGTGCATTCACACCATCTTAATAAATTTCTTATTTTAACAGATTCTCTAAGTTGCTTGCAAGATTTAGTTAAACGCCCATTCCATGCAAAAGAAAACTTCCCAGTAAGGTTACAAATTAAGGAGCTTGTCCACAAGTGTCACATGGATAACATTGATGTTGTTCTGGTCTGGATCCCGGGCCACAGCGGGATAAAGGGTAATGAAACCGTCGATCTTTACGCGAAGGAAGCATCCACGCTTGGCAGCACTGTGTATGACCGATGTTTTGCTCGTGACCTCAAAGCACTTGCCCTCCCACACATGCGTGATGCCTGGAACACCCGTTGGCAAAGTTCCCGTCTAAATGTGGGCAAAAATTATGGCAACATACAACCAAATCTGCCCTCTAATAGGTCGTGGTTTTTTACTCATAAATCTATTCCAAAAAATATTACGTCCGCCATTATTCGCTTACGACTCGGCCATATTTGTACCCCTGTTACTCCAGGCAAAATACGGTTTTGAAAAACATTAATTTATAATAGCGTTTTTTTTGTTGATTTCATTATAAAATGTTATCCTAAGATGCTTTATTCAAGAATCCGGCAAACTTTCCACCCGGAAGTAATTAAGTAGATTTAAATAAAACATGCGTTGTCTTTTTCTGTATGATTTATCTTGAATATTATAAAGCAAATGTAAATGAACCAAAATAAAGACAAAAATATTTATTAATATTTTTTCTGACTTTTCTGTAGCTTCTTAATTTATCATTTTTTTGATGTCTGAAATTTTGTCGGATTCTGTCGCTGGGTGACTATTTAATTGATAATAAATCCGTTACACAGAAAAAATAAGCTATTATAAATTATTTCCAAAATTGACATTTTTTCCATACAAGTTGTCAGTTCATTGCCTGGACTATGTGTTTCTAGCAAAGATACGTGTTCGAGATCACTCTCTGTGTGAATGTGGTCTGGCGGAGGGTACTCTCGAACACCTATTTTTTTATTGTAACCGTATTGTCACTCCTTTGTATGATATCCTTAATCTTTGTATGATATCTTAATATTAAATTTCTCCTCACCTTAGTCTATTCACCCTTTGTGTATGTCCTTTGTAAATTTATTAAAATTAACAACTTGTTTTTATAGTAGTTAGTTTAACAATACATGTTTGTTTTGTCCTTTGTTCTAGATTCTTATCTCAGTGAACCTGCCAATTGGAAGTCACCGGTCAATTTTTTTAATAATAAATACGTGCCTTTTTTAACCTGGACGTTGGCGGAATCATCGGCAATACTGATGGGGCCATAACAGAAAGATTGATTGATGATTGATAGGCAAGGGATAATATGGGATTTTTGAAAATTCCACCCCTAAGGGGTTAAATAGGGGTGGACATTTTGTACGGGGGAAACTTTATTTTTTGAACTAGACTTGAAACTTTGTAGAAGGATTACTTATAAGAATAAAAACAAAGTATGTTCAGCCTTTTAAAAAATGACAACCCTAAGGGGGTTAAATGGGGGTGCAAGGATTGTGTTGTAAACATTTTTTTTTGAGCTAGGCACGAATCTTTGTAGGAAGATTACAACTTATTAGATTACAAAAAAATACTTTCAACGTTTTGGAAACCTCCGCCCCTACGGGGTTACACTTTTTTTGAGCTAGAGGCTAGCAGCCAGCCACACACGCTAGGTTTTGCGTGTCGGTTTTGCATGCGTAAGCAATACCAACAGGACACAGAACACACATACGTAACGAACTAACGACAAAACTGCACAAACCATCATGGCACCGGCAGCGATGGTTGACGTCGACGCAATAGCGCTATTGGGTTTTTTTTAACAACATCGTCTTTTTTCGCATTTGGCTCCTTCAGTTCAGTTTAAAGTTTTTTATACGCTGCTGTTCTTTTCTTTCGGTCATGATAGTCTTTACCCTTCACTCTCCAAATACAGGGCTTCAAGTATATATTCCAATAAATTTATCTACAATTGCATTTCGTTTGCGAGACGACATTGTTGCGCAGTGACATGCGCCCTACCCCCTCCGCAATCACTCGATGAAGCCTGTCAAGCCTGCCCTGCCAGTCACACACGTTCAGTTAAGGTGCCAGCACATTATTAATAACCATGGAGGTACAATTAATTTCCGACTTGGTACATAATGGGTACATTTTATCACTGTAATCACAGCCTCGTACAAGCAGCCAGGGGGGAACACACGTCACTTCGAGCAACAGCTGTAAACAAAAAATACTTTTAAGAAAATCACATTATATATTTTACGTCACAACTGGCCATAATGCGAGTTTTACTGCACGCTGCGCGTACGGGAAAACTCGCATTGTGACCAAGTGAAGACGTAAGATTGTACTAATGCCCTCCTCTCTCGCTGACCCATATGTGCGTCAGAATTTAGAGTTTTTTACAGTACGGAAATGAGTGAAATAACAGCCTCAAGTAACATCGTACTAAATGTATGGGAGCGTTTAAACTTAATATTTTCGATATTTCTAGGTTTATTTTTAAAAAGGTATTGTTGTGATTTTACTTATTGGATGACGTACTTTCGTTATCAGTTTTAAGTTTTCCGAAATCTGTTCTATTTAGGCGATTCACCCACTGCACCGCACCCCGTCGCGTAGGCGTAGCATTGTATGTAGTAGACATGCGCGCCGCCGCGGCGCGCCGCCGCTATTAGAAGACAGCGCGCCGCCGCCGCCGCCGCTAGTTTGAATTTCGCGCCGAAGTTTTACACGGTGTGTTAGAAATGCTCGAAAGTATGGCGCATTGTTGGAATAGGAACCCAATAAATAACATTTTACGTAGGATTGGGCAAGATGATCTCAAAATTACCTCAGCGGAATGGAATTTGTTAGAACTATTGTTTATCAGTAAGGCTGTTGTTGATGCCACATTATTATTAGACTGTAGGTTTATGAGGCTTCAAGAAGTTGACCTCTACCTGACTGCCAATGAAATAACTTCAGCCAGTTTTTTGGTAGACTATGCAAAGGAAGTAAAATCTCAGTACTTATGAGCTGTATGAGCAAGATCAACCTTTGCTAAACCATGAAGGCGAGAGCCCAAGTAGGTACAAGTTAACCTTCAATACTAACTCAACTGCCAGGCGCGACCATGCGTACAGAGTGGAGGGATCTCCAAAAAAGTATAAAGGTAAAAAAAAAACAAACTCAACTCTCGCGCAAGTATCTATAGTATGCAACAGAGTTCACATGCTGCCGATGGTGAAACTGACCAAGACCTTGCAACTACTGATCTAGCAGAACTTGAAAATTGAGACTTTTAGCATACTGGCAAAGAAAAACAGCCTACCTTCGTCTTTCATCCATGACACGGGCGTTATTATACATTCCAGTAACTAGTACACCCAGTGTAAGGGTGTTTTGGGTTGCTGGATTGCTTTTAACGGCCAAAAGATGTGGAGTAGACTTAGCCCTTTGAGGGTCAACAAAATAACGACCGCTTTAGCCTAGTTGGTAGTGACCCTGCCTACGAAGCAAGAGGTCCTGGGTTCGAATCCCGGTAAGGGCATTTATTTGTAAGTATTTATTTATCTATATAAGTATGTTTATCGTCATCTAGTACCCATAGTACAAGCTTTGCTTAGTTTGGGACTAGGTCGATTTGTGTCAGATTGTCCCCAAATATTTATTTATTTATTTATTTATAATATTTGTGCATGACAATTACAAAATAATATTTTTTGTAAGAAAGTCATAAGAGAGTGTCATGAAATGTTTAATTAATGTTCATTTAAGAGCGGTTTTTCATTATTATTTAACCCCATGAAAGCGATATTTAAAAAGCTGAAAAATTTCACGCCGCCGGCGTTACGCCGCCGCCGAGGATTTTTTCGTAGCGCGCCGCCGCCTGGTTTTTTCTGACCGGCGCGCATCTCTAGTATGTAGTAGCCACGGAATATATTATAAAAAACTAGTGGAAGTGCCATACGCGTCGATTACTATCAGAACCGGTGTCGCCAATACGCACACTTACAAATAGTTCACTACGTAGGAATCTTCAACACGATTGGCCGATGCGTTTTTAAAAATATAATAAAAAACCACACGTAGTTAAACATATCTTAATTCTTAAACCTTACGTCTGAACGGCATGGTCCACATTTTATTGCACAGGGTTGATACTTACTACGTTTGGATATTACATTTAAAATTGCATAGAAATCGCTGCCACCTAGCGTCGAGTAGCCCAACCTTAAACACAATTTAGTTCGGCCACTGGACGCTAGATGCGCATTGATTTTCATTCTTGCACTAGAGATGTGCTCAGTGAGTCCATAAAATTATATCGATAAAGTTAACTAATTATCCAAATATGCAGGATTATAATTATTATGACGATTTTTTTACTTGCTTTAAAATTCAAAAATGTAGGATATTAAAAATGTTTAGTTTTCAAGTTATTAATAATGATGATTGGGTAAGTAATACGAGGTATAACAACTTATTTATTTATTTATTTATTTATTTATTGTAAATATATTACACAGCATTACAGACTTAACCTAATACACTGTGAAACTAAATTAAAACAAGGTAACAATCAGGTAGGGACACTAGTCATTCTATTATCCATCAACTCACAATACTTCATATAAGGGTCATAATATATACGCTCACTCTATATAACTTTGTTTAGTATAACGTTCATTGCACATAACGAACGAAAGATATAATGTCAAAACATATAATCTCGTAAAGTAACTATAACGTACCTTAGAAATAATATCAATTGATATATCGATTAAAGCGTATAATATTCATAACACCTAAGGTTTATAACATATATTGTTCAATTTATCTAACATCAAAATGTATAATGCTCGTATAGTATAATTGGCTTCAGTCATTTTAATAGCAATGCCGTATGAAGAAAATATGTGAATTTCTTAGAGCGATAGCCTCAACTTGAGTTTGAAAAAAAAACAATACCGTTTGTAAGATTGAAATTAAATTTATTTTGAGATCAAACACGTCAATTATTTTAACCTAACCTTACCCAATCGCCAGCGTGTCGACGCCACCCCGCTTCGCGGGGTGTCTATTTCCGCTCTAAGGGACACAAGGCAACCCTAACCTAACCTACAAGTAATACCATTTATAAGAGTATTAGTTGTTTTTTACTGCGGGGGGCTTCGCCCCCCCCCCCCCCCCTTTTCCTGGCTGCCCTAGCTTAATTTTCCGTATTATAATCCTTATACGAAAATATGCGTATGATCTGTATACGTTATGTTTGTTATACGAAAAGATATTATATGGTATGATCGTTATACGTTATGTATGTTATACTAAATGAAATTAGTCAATTTGAGTCTTATAGAAAAAAATGTTATATAATATGATTATTATGGCAACTGACCGTTATTCCTTATAAAAGTATTGGTATTGTTGTTATAGCTAACGTTCATTATATCTTGTGAACGTTATTAATATGAAATTATATATTTTGTTGTTATATCTCGTGGGACGCACCCATGATGATTATCGATAATTTTGTATTTGATATTAGCGTAGTTGGTGGTGATAAGGGGACATGGCGTCAGGGTTAAGTAGGTAGTATATGCAAGGAAATAGATATTCATGATCCAATTTCAATAACACAAATTAACATTATTGACCCTGAAATAAAATGTAGTTGTTAAGTAATTTTCTTTTTGATATTTTTTGTGTTAATTTAACCAAATGATGTATGCGCACATTTCGATAGCGTATAATCACGGCTTTCAAAATCTGTTCACAGTGTTCACGGAGTCCGTAAATAGATGAACACACCTACATCCAATAAATCCGTTTACTAAGTTCCAGGTAACAAATTTATATGGACAAATTGAGTGATGATATGGCTACTACCAAAGTAAGAAGTTAACACTTTAAAATCAAAGTAATTAAATTTTATACGAAAATACAAGAAGTTAGAAAAATATTCCTGCACGTATATATATGGGAATGAAATAAAACATTTATAATGTATAATTTTGATTGTTTTCTCAGGCACTTAAGAGTGCTATTGAAAAAAGCGCTCGCTCAGGATTCGGTATTTTGAGACGCGTAGTGCGTAGTGTGTGTGTAAATACTACTAGCACGCACACAAGCTTACTGTAGCTGTATAGCGCACCGTTGGAGCGAATGCGCGACCGATATTAATACTTGCACTAAAAGATGGTAAGTATTACTTCAATAACGTGGTGCCCTAACTTGAACAATGCAAGTATTTGCTTTTTGTGCACATATTTTCTATACATATTAAAATACTCTGACAAAGTATAATATTTAAGTAGTTACGTCCTTTTTTGATATAAAATGTTTTTTTTTAAGTGGTCCGGCTGTCCCCTCTACAGGTTGCATCTCTGAACCAAGTCTCGTGAAATTTTATGAACGAGTTCGATATTTAACTAAAGGGCAAAAATGCTTTCGTATGTCCGGCTGTCCGGCTATCCGGCTGTCCCCTCTATAGGTTGCATCTCTAAACAGATTCACGTGAAATTTTGTGAGCGAGTTCGATATTCAACTATAGGGCAATAATGCTTTCGTTTGTCCGGCTATCCGGCTGTCCCCTCTATAGGTTGCTCTAGGGAATGCAAACAGGTTAACCGCAACTTTTTGAGTTCGGTAAATAACCGGGTTTGGACACTATAAACCGGTTACTAACCGAAATGAGTTACATTTATAAAATATTTGAAATTGTGAGCCGAGACCGTTATATAGCAAAAAACTAGTAAATTGTAACTTATTAATTTTTAGTAAGTTTAATTAAAGTTAGTATGATAGCGATAAAATACGTATCGGCCTTACGAGTCATGTACAGCACTACCATGACATAGACTTTGAATTAATCATCTTATCGTACTTTGGTACTATATAGTACCAAAGTATTCGTCAAGACGAATTAAACGAGCCCAAACTCGATGGGGTTGCGTCGTTTAATTACAGAATTCTTATGACCACCTTCCAGCTCCATCATCAGACCCTGGTTACCAAGTACTCGTCAAGACGAATTAATGGAGCCCAAACTCGATGGGGTTGCGTCGTTTAATTACGGAGTTCCTATGGCTACCTTCCAGCTCCATCATCAGACCTTGGTTACCATATAGTACCAGAGTACTCATTAAGACGAATTAAACGAGCCCAAACTCGATGGGGTTGCGTGCGTCGTTTAATTACAGAATTCCTATGACCACCTTCCAGCTCCATCATCAGACCCTGGTTACCAAGTACTCGTCAAGAGGAATCAAACGAGCCCAAACTCGATGGGGTTGCGTCGTTTAATTACGGAATTCCTATGACCACCTTCCAGCTCCATCATCAGACCCTGGTTACCAAGTACTCGTCAAGACGAATTAATGGAGCCCAAACTCGATGGGGTTGCTTCGTTTAATTACGTAGTTCCTATGGCCACCTTCTAGCTCCATCATCAGACCTTGGTTACCATATAGTACCAGAGTACTCGTCAAGACGAATTAAACGAGCCCAAACTCGATGGGGTTGCGTGCGTCGTTTAATTACAGAATTCCTATGACGTCGTTTAATTACGGAATTCCTATGACCACCTTCCAGCTCCATCATCAGATCAGCTTTATGTCATAATAATATTGCATTGTCATCCAATTTATACATGCATGCAAAATTTCAGCTCAATCGGAAACCAGGAAGTGGATCAAATTTAACTTGAAAGAGTGAATTACAGGCAACGGATAGGTGAACTAAATAAAAGCTTATAAAAAATCACCAAGTATCACGATCACTCGTAAAATAATTGACATGGCAGTTATGCAATTCGTAAGTTGTCTCGATTAGCCTCTCGAATGACTCACTAGTATAGTTTGACCCCGACGTTGATAACAACTATGCCTAGTCGGAGATCAAAATAATATTTTAGTTGACGGTTAGCCTTCGTGAATAGCCACAATTACACGACGTACAGGTCCAACCCGGACAACGGCTAAGGCGGTACTGGCAAGAGATCTTTTTTTTTTTTTTTTTTTTTTTTTTTTTTTTTTTTTTTTTTTTTTTTTTTTTGAACCTGACTGTTGCTATAATAGGACGGACCCAATATAGCGGTCGAACTGCGTGGTTGGAGGGTGGCCTGGGGAAAATCCAGGGGAAGCCTCCGGCACGACCACGCGGGGAAGTTTGTACACTGGAATACTCTAAGAGTTTGCGCTCCAGTGAGATTGGTTGAACGGTATCAACCGAATCTGGGGTGTGAGTGGTATCGAACTACTGGGAGTTTTATCGCTGGTTCGCTAAAACCTAGCCTAGCTGAGAAGAGTCCAGCAAGAAACTCAGCTAGGCCCGACTTGCGTCGGACTGACTCTACCCGGTATGCGGCGGTACCGGGACGAAAGCGGACTGTATGTGTCTGTGTTGTCTCGCGGTGGACGTCCCCGCCGGCGGGAACGCTGAAGTGTACGCGATGTGTTGGACGCCGAAAGCGCAGCGTTCCATCTTTCGATGGACGCTGTGATTTCGTCGTCCGGGTCCGTGAGTGTGTGCCTAGGACGCCGGACCGTGCGGCCCCTAATCAGTGAGCGCCGAGTAACGACAGAGGGGGGAGGGATGGGGACGTAGTCAGCAGCCTTCCTAACTAACGGATTCCTATGGTGGGGAGCGTTATCAAAATAACGTCTGGCAGCCTGCTTAAAGAAACCATACATGGTGCTAATCTCCATGTCGTGGTGCAGGCTGAGGTTCGATTGGTACCACGGGGCACCAGTCGCCCTTCGGAGAAAACGATTCTGAATGACCTGAAGCGGCTTGAGCGATGACATAGGCACGTGAGCGAATGCTACACTTGCATATGTCATGATTGGACGAACACAAGTCTTGTAGAGTGTCAGCTTATTCCTAAGTGACATTTTACTAAACTTGTTGATCATCGGCCCTAGCCTTCCTAGCACGAACAACGCGCGGTTGCGTACCCTACGGATGTGGCTACGGAAAGTCAGTCTCCTGTCGAGGGTCACTCCAAGATATTTGGCCTCGTTGACCCAGGGGATGGGTCGGTCAAACATCTGGATCGGAGCCACCCGCCTTTCTGTACTAATGCAGTCCGACGGATGAAAGAAAGATGGCAAGAGATCGCGCGCGACGGTAAATTTATACTATGTTTGAAAGATTATTTAAAAATATAAATGTTGGAAGAAGTTGTATTTTTTTTACTGTATTGTGTTGGTAAAAGTATGAACTTTAATGTTATTTAAGATTCAATTTACTAATAATTCAACAATAATGAGAAAATCCTTGTGTTTTCAGTACGATATTGTTGCAAAATATGGTGTAATTGAGATCAATTTACATATACATACGTGAAAAAAAAAGGAAAATTCGAGGCCGCTACGCACAAAACGGACATATTACAATAGTGAAAAGTAAAAAAAACAACTAGGTTCTCATGTAACATCATGGAGAATTAGGCGGTCAAACTTATGGCTCGGCGCTCTTTTCCGAAAACTACTGTCGGTAATCGGGTATATTCGGTCAACATATTCAGTTTTTCTTAAATCAGAGGCCGCTACGCACAATATAAGGAGATGAGCTATGCATATAAGTAATCGGAATCTATAAAAATCTTTCCGTTTCTTTGATTTAGACCGTCAAAAATCGGTAATTGTCGCTTATTCCAGATGAATTTTTGGACGCCCTCTTAACAAAAAAAATCACATTTCAACTCAATCACGATGGAGTACGACTATCGATATAAAGTTATACGACAACACCTACGCACTATTTTTGCGAGTTCAACGGACGAGTGAGTAGCGAATGTTCTAGAACTAGGCCATTATTTGAAGCCGATAGAGATAGACCTTACTGTAATCACATAAAGTAATATTGATTTTGCGCCTAGCTTAAGTGTGACGCCGGAATGGAATAACTGAAAATTATATAAAATTAAATTAAATACTACTTAACGATGGTACGAAATACCACCGTGGGTGATATTTTTGAAGCGGCTATCGTTTTTACATTCTAAAACAGCGCAACAAGGCATAATTTGTGTGTTTTATCGTAATGTTTGAAAATGGTCTGCACAACTGTCACGCATAAGTGTAAGCGGCGAACTGAGCGGCATGCGCCGAGCTCCGCGCATCAGTGGCACACGCGCCACGCCCACTAAGCAGCTCTACTGTTTTTCTGTTCTGTGGTACAACACACTGCCGACGCGGCAATGCGCGAGACGGCGCGGCGCCTCGCGCTCTGCGCACCGCGGCGAGACGCATCTCTAGTGGGAGAATCGCCTTACGGAATAATTGCCTGGCTACACTTAACTCAACATTACACTCTGTAGATCACCTCACTCCTGGACCACCTAAACGACTAGACTGATTTGGATGAAATTTTGTGTGTACATTTCAATGGGTTCTTGCATGGTTTGAAACGTTCAAGTGGGTTTCCTGCAAGGTTTTAATTCACAACTGGAATTGCGCGCAACGCGCTGCAGTCGGTATATCACTGATCTCCTAAAAGGCAGAGTAATAATAATAATACTTGAATTACTCAATGACGCTTAAACGGCTGAACCGATTCGGATGAAATTTTGCACGTAGATAGTGTATGGACCTCAAGCTATTGTGTATCCATGGACCTCGATTACTCGCGAAGACTACGTGTACAAAATGCATGTACAGTCAGCATAAAAAGTAACTGGGCAAACGAAGACGTCAAAAGTCTTTATTAAAAGGAGACGACAGGTTAGCCTAGTGGGTAGTGACGCTGCCTACGAAGCTGAAGGTCCTGGGTTCGAATCCCGGTAAGGGCAAATGTTTGTGTGATGAGCATGAATATTTGTTTCTGAGTCATGGATGTTTTCTACGTATTTAAGTATTTCTATCTATTATATATATCGTCGTCTAGTACCCATAACACAAGCCTTATTGAGCTTACTATGGGACTAGCTCGATTTGTGTAAGATTGTCCCCTTATATATATATTTTTTTTTTAAAGGGAATGAGAGCTTTTGAAGACGTCAATTGCGCAGTTACTTTTGATGCTGATTGTAAGTACTCGTTTCTGTTACTCGATCCCAATTAGAAGCCACATCACACCTTACTTAAACAAGGCTTCAACATTAAACATATATGTCCTTACGCAGACATTTACATCTCGCATGCCTTTTATTTGATGTGTTGAAATACAAAAGGCCAGAATATCTGTACTCGAGGATAAGAATTGCATCTTTTCACAAAATATATGACGCCAGGTCGACACGTCGATGTCTTTTGGAAGTACCCATACTGGACAGCTGCTTTTACAGGTAGTCTCCGTTATCTTGCAACCAAATGCTGGAATAACATTCCTCCACCAATTAGATGCTTACCATCGAAATTTACTTCGATAGATACTATTCGGTATTCGGCCGGATAGTGAAATTGTGGCCGGATATCCGTTGCATCTCTAATGGGGCTTCTACTTGACTTACTTGACTTAATGTCCTGTGTCTCCTAGATGGGGCAGAGGGCTTCCACAGTACTTCGCCATCTCGTCTGTCTTGGGCTACGCGCTTCGCCTCGGACCACGTCAGCCCGAAAGCCTTCAGTTCCGCTGCCACTGAACGTCTCCAGGTGTACTTCGGCCCAGCCACGTTTCCTCTTCCCTTGTGGTGTCCATTCCAGGGGGGCTAGCACAACTGACGCCGCGCCGCGACGCGAGTCGAGAAGGATCTATCCTACTCGTTCTAATTTGCACGGTGCGAGTGTGACAGGGGACGCTCAGTCGCGCGACAAGCGGCTTGTCAGCAAGTTGTGCTAGACGTACAGGGCTTGCCTTGGGATGTGTTTGGGAGCTCTTCTTAGGATGTGACCGATCCAAGTCCACTTTGTACACTCGAGCAAGATGCACATACTTTGCATTTTAACTTTGTAAAAATGTTGCTTGTTTAGAAGCCCCATAATCATGCTCATCGCACAAATATTTGCCCTCACCAGAATTTGAAATCAGAACCTGAGGGGCTACCGTGAAATTAAAAATAAAAACATTCGTGTACATCCCTCTCTGTCGCACTTGCAAGTTCGACCGAGAAAGACAGAGATACACGAACGAAGCTCGTTTTCGTTTCGCGGTAGGCCCTGACACTGTATACTTATGTAGGTATAGGACTGTCGTAAAAAAACATACAATCATTATCTATTCTTTTTATTCACATCAATCTTTTTAGACAAAACTCGTTTCAGAACAGCTAAACTTAATAAAACCCCCACCAAAACGAGTCCTAACAGGTCGAGATAGATCTTCTGGTACCAGGGCAGCATGAGCGCCGGGGAGCGCAGGTGCGGCGCGCCGCGCGTGCGCACCACGTGCTCCACCCAGTGCGCCAGCGCCGCGCCCGGCGGCACCGGCCGGTGGTGGTACACGAACGACAGCTCCTTCACTACTTCACGATACCTGACACAGAACAAGCATACAAACTTCACTAAACTGTAGCCACTACGAAATACTAACTGGTTTTCTTGCACCCGGAGCATAGTTTCGAATCGGTTGATACCTATAGTTTGTTTCAGTTTAGATGACGAAAAGTACCGTTTCGATTTTAAGACATTTATTCTCAAAACATGGACGAAAATATGTTATCACTTACGGTAATCGAGGGACAGAGACTGAGATATACTAACTTCGAGATTCAATTTTCGTGATAGCGCCCAATGATGTAATATATTACATCATCGGTTGCGCGATCCCGCAATAAAAAGTATCCAAAGGTGCCATCCTGCGACTACAAGTCGGTCCGATTGTACGATAAAATGCTGGATCCGATCTAGTGGCAACGCTATTTCAATACTTGTATTCACATAAGCTCGGAATAAGAATCCTGCAAAAAGCCAGATCCGGGTCAGAAAACCGGGCAGCTATGTGAATACACTATCCGGTAAGCAAATTTACAAATTATAACGATGGCATTACCGCGAAAACGCTCGGAGGATAATTACGACGATGGCAATCAAACACACGGCCTGCCTGAGTAAGCAGACAATGGTTTGAGTGGACAAACGTGCATATTAGGCCCGTTCTACTCACCGCGAATTGCCAAGAATATCTTCAATAGCCAGTTTCAACGTGTCAGGAATATCGTGGTCCAAGTCCACTCTCTTCGCGTATCCCTTCTGCACCGCCCTGTCGATGTTGAGGAACTGGTCGGCGAAGACCGGGATCCCGATGATGGGCACGCCGAAGTGGAGGGCTTCGGTGTTGGACAGCAGACCGCCGTGGGTGATGAACAGGGCGCAGTTCGGGTGGTCTGCGAAATACCATCCGGTTTCTCATATACTCATACTCATATATTTATTGCGATCATGTTCATTACATTTGGTATGTTAGTGGTCTTTTGGTTAGTAGGTACATGATACCCCGTTAGGGCATTGCAATTTTCTTACTAGCTAGGCAAAGGCAACCTAGACATAAAATATTTTCAATTAGGCATATAATATTAGCTGAACAATCGACTTACATGCAATAGGTGGTCGTTACATAATTGGATTTGATGTGATTGAAATTATTAATGCGACGGCAAGATCTATAAACTAAAACTTATTATAAGTACATGTAAATGTTCAGTCGAGTTTAATTTTACAATAAATATTTTAAATGTATGTTAACTTATTTAATGCGATGTCAGGAATTTATAACTAAAAACATGAAAGTACCTAGAGCCCCATAGCAGCTAGCAGGCTTGTGTTACGACTAGGCGACGTTATATTTGGGTAAATTTTTGAACAAGACGTTTTTTCGACATTTTTATGGTTTTTTTTATTTTTTGGAATATTAGATTCGTACCGACAGCGAGAGGTAGGGTTTTTAAAAAGAAAAAATATGGTGCATGAGGCACCACTGTGCTTCTAATGGTTAGCTAGATATTGATGCTTTAAAATCACCGTGCCATACCAATGTCGTCAGCGCCATACAAATGTCGACAGCGCTATACAAAAGTCGATATAATGCCATACAAATGTCGATTCTGCCATATAAATGTCGATAGCGGCATAAAAATGGCAACGAGTGCCATCAAAATGTCGATCTTGCCATACAATTGTTGAAACAGCTTAAAATATTTGTACAATAAAAAAACTCACTATTTCGATATAGTATTTCCGGTTTATGGTTTATGATGGTCGTTATATTGTACTATTACTTATTCTGTGATTATATTCCAAAATATTAAAAATCACTTAGATTTTGTTTTGAATCGACATGTGTATGCCACGTTCGACATTTGTATGTCCAAAAAAGCCGTACAAATGTCGCCATACAAATGTCAACATGAATGTTTTTTGGCGATCCTTCGTACACTATTAATTGAATTCACTAATTAGTTAAACACGAAACTCTTACCCCATATTGCTAACCTTTGTTATGAAAGACACATTTTTATTTCAATCGTATATTAATAAATTAACGCCCATACAAATGTCGTGATAGCCGTACCAAAATACATCGTATCAAGAAAACCTGTTTCCTCCTTCGAAAATACCGGCTCTGCGTCCACTCCCGTTGCTGGTTTAAGCCCAACTAACCTGTCTATCGTATCGTAAAGTAAATGTAACGGTGGGATAATAAAAAAACAGATTTTAAGGGTTTTGAGCTTGAGTCCTAATAAATGGGTCGCGCGTGGGACAACTACAAAAATACTTCACAGGTTTTAATTATTTACGCATTAAATTTGCAAGATATATTAATGAATACGCTAATAAATCTTCTTTATAACAGTACAAGTTGTTTATATATACGTTGCCGTAGTCCATAGTTATGAATTTTTGTTTGAGCAAAACCGCAAGTGGGACACGCAAAAAAGCGGTAGATTTCGCTGTTTTACGATTCCAAATACATTTTTTTTTCAGAATCAATGAATATTTAAGGTATTGTTATATATATTTTAAATACTTTATAACACACGGAATACAAATATATATGAATCAATACTCCATGTTAATCTGACTTGAAATTATGGCCGTGGGACAGCAAAAACAGCTCGGTTGAAAATTGACCCATTTAATAGATATAAATACTTAAATACATAGAAAACATTCAAGACTCAGAAACAAATAATCACGCTCATCAGACAAATATTTACCGGGATTCGAATCCAGGACCTTCAGTAGATGTTTTGTAATCTGACCAGGAAGCGAAATTTTACACGTAATTGCCACGTGTGGTCAGATGTGCATGACGTAAAGCTATTAAGTTCAATTCAATTAGACAAATGTTTTAAGTACCGTAAAATGTCATAAACTTACTTAGAATACTCTGTTGTGGAGCAAAGCCGATTAAATGCACGTTCTTAGGGAGTTTCCCTGGAGCTTGCTCCAGCTTCCAGATGACCGTTTGCTTCAGCTGCCCAAACATGTTCAAGAGACCCTCCTTTAGTTCCAACGACATGGTTTTGCTGCTCAGTACGGAACCCATGCTGAAGTAGATCACGCCGTGATCAGCGTTGTCCATTATAGTTTGGAGATCCTGGAAATGTGAGTACTTAGTTGTTAGGAATTTATGAAAAAGTCGAGACTTTAACGAGCGAAAGGTATACTGCAACTTGGATCAAAGGAGTCGCATTAGCTGTGGCTTGTGGCTTGCATACGGGCGTCACTGGCGACACAGGTTAGATTTCGACGTTTTTTATACCACCACGGTGGCGAATAAGCATACGGCCTGCTTATGCAGCAGACACGAAGCGTAGCGTAGTGTAACGCAATGAACTTTTGTGACTAATTACATAGAAATCACAAGTGCGTTGCGTTGTTGCTTTATTGAGGACATTTGTGTTGTGACTCATGTCAAGGAGCTCTGGTCAGGTGACCAGAGCGAGGAGGTGAGGAGGAGGAGGTGATTTCTTCTGGGCTCCTCTGCCTACGAACCTTTGGTAAAGGTTTGACCGTCTCCTCGATGTGGTAGCCAGCGATGGGCACATAGCTCTGCGGCAGACTGATTGCACTCCCAGCGGACACGTGCGAGTTCCCCAGCATCAGCGACGCGTTGTACTTGGCCTCATGGTAGGAGGGCAGTTGACGACCCCTGACCGCTGCTGCCGAAGAGAACGCCCTTTCGTATAGTGAGGTCTCCTGTTGTGATGATAACCTAGAACATAATGTTGCCTAGAATTAACGACGCTTTGTTTATACAACGGTACCTTTATAGGTACTTTGGCGTCGTAGGTAGTAGGGCACCACTGCCTTCTCGTAGAGCGAGGCCTCTTGCTGTGATGATAACCCAGAACATCGAATTTGCTGCTTCCATTAAGCATCCATTAAGAGTTCTTTCATTGAGTTCACTGATGGCGCTATTATTAAACAAGCCCCCCCAAAAGGCAAGGACCCGCGAAAAATATGTGCGAACGCGTGAAAACGTGAATGTGGAGCTGACTCGCATATTCTTCGCAGGTCCATTGCCTTTTGGGGGACCTGTTTACCACTTTTTATCGGATTATGCCCCGCGTCCAAGGGCCTGCGAACGTGAACACTATTATGACAATCGTTAACACTGAGAATGTGGAGCCAAGGAAGAGTACACGCGCGATTGACGCGATTCTCGCCGTGATTCATGCCCACGAATATGGAGAGGCCTTATGCAATCAAAAGGTCTCTTTGCCATTAGAAATTTTAAAGGAACACGACAACATTAGCAGTGTGTATAATTGACTAATCTTGTTCTTAGGCTCGTCGTAGTACTTATTGTGCCCGATTTTATTTTAGACCAAATGTCAGATGAAATTTAAGTGACTCAGCAAAATTTTTGACATTTCCTGCCGACATTATAGGGTTTAACGGATCTTTATAAAACCAGGGGTTCGGTTAGACTTTCGTTCGTAAAAAACCCTTACCGACCTTGTTGCACCGTGCACAATTTATATTTACCATTGTCCTATTTTTATGCCCTAAAGGAGTCCGGGATACGCTTTGACTCCCAATCCCAAGATTTGGCATCTTAGGCACTAGCTTTACGAAAGCGATTGCCCTCTGACATTCCAACCCATAGGGAACACTGGACCTTATTGGGATCAGACCGGTTTCCTCACGATGTTTTCCTTCACCGAAAAGCTAACTATAAATATTCCATAGTTCCATACATAAACCGAAAAACTCATGGTACGAGCCGGGGATTTAAACCCACGACCGCCGCTTAACAGCCGCATGCCTGAACTACTAGGCTACCATAGCTAGTACAGTTTACACTTACCATTTATAATATTTAGTAGATAAAAACGTCCAAAGGCCTCCCACGCGCTCTTGAAAGTTAAAAGGCGAAGTCCTGGTTGAACTGTAGTCTGTGACGTAGGCAGGGTTCGGATCCTCGCCCACGAGTGACAGCACCAAGGCATGGGGCTCCATAGAAGACGACCAGATTAACGGACAACCCAATACCGCTGCGAGCCTGGAAGGAAGAGTATTTTTATGTAAAAGAATTTTTGGTACAAGCTTTTTCTGGTGACTGTACTATTTTGCACCTTCATTGACTACCGTCGAGATTTGTGCCACCTGTGAGGTCGTCGATTAGCCTAAAAATGTGAGGTTTTTCTTGATAGTCTAGAAGTTGCTATTACTACACCATCAGATCTCTCAGTGGTGCCATAATGGGGACATTAAGTGGTATAATAATCATTCATTTAATAGGGGTGTAGACACTAAATAAAAAATCAATAATGTTGTATTTTCTCGAAGAAGGATTAAAAATGTAGTCAAATGGAAAAAAGCAACGCAAGAGGTTAAATAATCACAAAGTTATAAGTGCCCAAAGTTTTAAGAGGGGGTATGTTCTGTCTCTTTTCCGCAAAACGCACCTTCATTTATGAAACATTTACTTAATTACGCTCGATTGTGATTGTGAAGTCACAATTCACAATTCACTTCGTACTTCGCGCCTTTAAGTTGACATTCAGCCAACACAGAAATTGGCCAACATTATCATAGGGTTAAAAGCGGTTGGTCTGAGACGGTCCTGAACGCAATTTGCCTAGTTGGAGTTTTGCCCACCAATTGGTGACCCCGTCTCAGACCAACCCCTTGTTCAAAATATGTAGAGAAGAAGATCAATAAACATTTAATGCTGAAGCCTGTATCCTGTTGGATCTATTGCCACAAACATCTACTAAGAAGAATATAGAAGAATAGAAATCATTTATTTCGAGTAACACACGACTCATAGATGAACTAAACGTTTGCGCCTCCCGGTACGTGGTCGCCACTCGAGAACCTTTCCGCCCCAACGGCCATCGGTTCTACGTGCGATGTGCTTAAACTTAAAATACATCTGTTAAATGAACGAGTTTTGTCCCTTTCTTAGTATTTTTAATATCAGGGTATTTAAAGATACAAACAAATTTAAACGGCACTTTAGCTAAAATTAGAACTGCATGTGTCCTATGTCCAAGAGAAAAAATGCGTTAACTCCCAACACATTACCATTCAAGCGAAGACGCAGGCACAGCTAGTACAAAATATGTAAATAAATACTTATACGTAAAAGAAAGTGTCTGGTGACACGTTTATCACTTACAGTAATTTTTAATCAAAATAGAATAAAGTAGTACTTATAAATACATGAACGTGGTGGGTGACCAATGTTTACTTTTTTGTTGTTGTGTGGGTGTGTATATATATAATATATATTGCTATGAATAAATGTTGTTTAATTAAATCACTGACATTTAATTTTGCTATTTTTTTACAGGTACAATTTATTTTGCAGCAAACATAATGGCACTCATTGCGAAGACGAATTGGTTTCGTTTTTCATTAGAGATGATATTAGTCGATTCCCGGCAGGAAAACGTAAACTAAGTTATTAATATACATTAAAGGTTATAAAAGCGATCTCATATTACAATTCAATTATAAATAATAATAAAATGCAATATAACAGTGTATTCGTTTACGGGATTAAATTATTTTCCTTCGATGTCTATCGGCGATGTGTATTACGCCTTACATTTTCCAGATAGTCACAGGGGATTCGAAATAGTCACTGTCCCAAAATAATGCATTGTTAAAAACGATATTTTTTGTCGATATTATGATAATTCAGGTTTTTTAAACGCTAAAAATTCTAACCGGATATAAGTTAGTGAATTAAAAAAAACAATGATATGTGCCTCTTTTTAGAGCAATTTTAAAGTGTAGCAGTCGAAAGCTAGTATGGTACGCGAACACTATAATTTGTCGTCAAACTAACATAAGTCCCAAGTTTGATTTTTTTTTGTTATCAGCGAGAGTACATTAAGTACTAACAGCGAAAAATATTTTCTAGCAGTTTTTGATTTTGGTTTTCGAATAATTAATTTTTTTGTAAGGAACACTTGTAAAACTTTGCAAAGATTATACAAGTTATAGTTTTTTCATATAATGCATCGCATTTGATTATTCAAACCTTACATATCGTTTTCTAATAGTTTTGTCAAGAGATTACGTTAGCAAAACCGGAATTGATTTAAAATATTATAAATCTCCTAAAAGAATATTCAAGTGTCTAGTGGCTACTAAAGTGTATTCAAAAGTATTTAAAAAAATGGCCCCATTAATTTCTAACATATTTATCAGTAGCATTTTTTTTAATTAGGAATAATATCTTGAAACCATTCTCCTTACCATAAAATAAATCTCATAAATTCTCAAGTCGGTGTAATTCATTTTAGTTCTATCGAAGAATATATAAACACAAATTCTAACGGATTCGTCAATAGCTCTAAATTGTATTAGCTTATCAGTTATTATCCGTAATTTAAATCTTTCGCGCGCGACTCACGCGATTCGTGTGCAGCGTGCTGCCGGCCGAGTACCTCGCCAAGGCCGAGCGTACGCTCAAACTTGTAGGTACAAACTTTAAGTACTTGATTGTACATTATATTTAGTTACTTAGTAGTTGTTTTTCGGTCGAAATTACATAATTATCTATTTTATTTAACCAAAAATAGCAGGTAAAGAAAGTTATATAGGGTTATTAGTATTAAACTTTCTTTAACTTTAATTTTATTTGTAGACTGAGAGTTGTTGTACTTATTTACTAGAGGTTTTCCAGGTCCCGATGTCATAATGATCTGGGGCCCGTTTCATGAAGCAACAAGTTACAAATTACAAGCGGAAGTCTCTTTCTATCAAAAGGTATTGAAAAGAGACTTCCCCTTGTAATTTGTAACTTGTTGCTTCATGAAACGGGCCCCTGATGTTACTAATATGAAGAAAGTACAGAAAGTATAAACACAGGGTTATTAGTTATCTGTCTAATAGTAGTAGTAGGCAGTTAAATTAGGGTGCAGGTTGGGGGTAATCTCCGAAAATAGGTACCTTACCTACTCATTCGATTTCAAAGAATCTTTCAAAGTCCGATTGGGGCCTAACATTAAATTATTAAATTACCAATAACCCTCAGAAAAGTAGTTTTTCATAGATGTGGAAGAGGACTTTTTTCATTAATTAATACAAAAATCCGGAGTTATTGAAAATGTAGATTTTCGATGCACATTTCTTACATACGTCACGTAAACGCTTTCTTTTAGTTTTGCGTGTTAAGTTTACATTCACGTTGGTTCATATTAAGGCGAAACTTTCTCTTTTATCATATTTAAGGCCGAGCTTACCAAATATAATAACAAAACTAAATGGATTTAATATGATTACATACAAATTGCTGCTAGGCAGATCATCTCGCATCTAGGCAGATGTCGGTACACGCCCCCCTAAGGCCTTGTAAGAATGAACTGATTGATAAAAAAGGTGACCGAGGTGGATTGTTCCGATAGCTCAGTTGATTGAGAGTACGGAATGCAAAACCGGTTTTAACCGAAATCGAAGAAACCCGTTATAACCGACTGTAAGAAAGCGGGCCGTGGGTCAGTTAGAGATCTGAGGGGTAATCATGTAATGTTTCGAACGTGCGTTAGGACAATTCAGCTGTCGTTTTTCATATAAAAAAATGACATTTACATCTACATAGCGTACGTTACGTAGTATAGTGCGTAATGCGTTACTTGATCGACATACCGGTCACTCTTGGGTGGTTGAAATGGTTCAACCTAGCTTGATTGAATAAGTAATTGCATAAGTACGTTGATAGGTACTCTTTAGATCAATGATGCTTATTAATGTATAGGTTTATAGACGAAAAAGTCATCACATTAAGATTAATTTATAAATTTAACACTCTAGTGTTTTTGTATGATTATACAAAAACACTACAGTGTTAATCGATTAAGTATGATTATACTTAATCGATAACAATCTTCTATTACTACACTGGAGTACCACACATTAAATAAAAAGTCATCACATTAAGATTAATTTATAAATTTAACACTCTAGTGTTTTTGTATGATTATACAAAAACACTACAGTGTTAATCGATTAAGTATGATTATACTTAATCGATAACAATCTTCTATTACTACACTGGAGTACCACACATTAAACAAGTATTGATGTATTTTAGTGTCACCTATGCAGGTTATTCGTAATCTAATAATCATCACAGCACACCGAAATTATTTTTCAGTATAATCAGTGTTAGCACGTTGGCAATATCGCAAAAAGTCGTCTCCTTCACGATTTTTGTACGGTTGTGTTCCTCGTTGTCTCCAGAGTACGAATCTACCGGTTTTATTTGAGGGAGAGGGGACGGACATAGCTGTGACGTCATAAAGATGGCGGCAGACGGTCATCGATTTGTTCCAATCTCGGGTTCTATTTTACTGATCGGTTCGTGTGAGGTGTCATTTGAAAGCATATTAAACTTTATATAATTGTTTATTCGAGCCCTATGACGTACCATCAAAATCTTTTTAAATATTTGACAAAATATGACTTTTTTACCGTGCGCGTTAGCATGAGTACTGACACGCTTGTAACTCAATAAATAATAACATTAGCGCAATCAAAGATGTTATGAAAAAAAAAGGTAATTTTATAATATTTCCAACAATATAGATTTTGTTGGTGTACAGGTCGATTCACGAGAGCTGGCATGAATGAATTGACCGAAAGTAATGTCACTTGTCACTGTGAGTGGCAGTGAGTGCCGTTCTTATACAGGGGCCTCCTAATATTTTGTAAACATGTACCTAATACATTTTCGTTATTTAATAAAAAAAAAATATATTATTATAATTATCATGTTAATCTTTTTAGTAATTAATATTAGTCCTTTGTAAATAAAGCGTATTTATATTTTTCTGACTTATTTTTAATGTCAAGAATCGAAAGGTGATGGCTTCTTCGAATTGTAAAAAATCTAAAAAAAGAGAAACACAAACAAACAAATTCTAAAACACAAGTAGAACCACGAACGGTACGAACCTAATCACTTTTTGCATCAACCTGTATTTAATTATTATGTGATGCACACAAAGAAATTATCATTCACTCGTTCAATTCATTCGTGCCAGCTTTCGTGAATCGACCTGTACATAAGTAAATAACGAAGTAATAATACATTTTGCTAATTACGCACCGATTAACCATCACCAAGCTAGACTCTGCTAGCGATCGCTGTCGTCACGTGGCCACAGATTATATAATAGTTCTACAAACAGATACTCAGGTCTGAATAAAAATGTCAATACCTACTGCTTTAAGTGCCTACGAAATTTAACAATGGAGCGACCTTGAACGCGCGGGTCGTTGCCCGCATGCGCCGGCCAATCGACGCTAGAGTTGACACCGCTTAGAAATGATTTTATAATTAATAGTTGAGTGAAATAATAAACGGTTTACGTTTTAAATAATTTTGCAAAACATAAAATTCTATTATAATGTGCGAGTACACTATGGTCAAGCAACTGTCCCGTTTTTACCCTTTGGGTACGGTTCCGGTTGGGTGCGAACCCTAAAAAGCAAATAGGTATAAAATATCCGGGGTTTCCCAAGATACTGCCAGTATCTGAACTGCATAGTCACTTACATACATACATACAAACATATCAACGCAGCATGTTAAATACAATTGAAGCCATGTTACCTATTGCTCACCCTGTAACGTAATTGAAATATATCCTGGAGACCGTACGAAATAAAGTTTGTTAGGTACCTACGTATCTTTGTTATTTACAGCGTATGTATAAGAATAACCTAATAGTTTAAAATTAGCATTACAAACTTGAAAGTAGACACTAGGCATAATTTGTTGTAATGTATTATTTTAAAATATTCTGATTATGTGTTTCATCCTCGCGAGTGAATTCCAGCCCTTCCAAAAAGTCATAAGTCCCTATACCAACCAACGACGATGTATTCGCCCTTTCTTAAGCTGCTGTGCGAATCTTACGAAGTAAACTATTATACTAATTGCTGTTATACAGAGATAAACATAAACATGAAATCTACGAAAACAACTAAATAACTTGGACTTCATGGCAGTGGCGGAGTAAACTTGTCTGAGGCTCGGGGTAGGTATACTAAATTACCGAAACTCAAGCAGGCCATACAAAATAATTACGTATTTGAAATAGGTATTAAAGATTCAATGTTCCGTAAACGTCCTTGTTAAAACTCACTAGTTCGTACCAGGTCAATAATTAGTACTTGGGTACCTATATAAAGTAAGTAGGTAGGGTTACTAATCTGTCATCGTCAGTCGGCAGATAAAAAACCATAAATGTCTCTTTGTTTTATTGTTGTCACACCCCACAACGCTGCAGTGAATCGACTTTATTCGCAACGAAGTCATTTTCAATACCTAACTGTGCGCATAAGCAGCGTCCGGCCGTGAGCGCGTGTGCCAACCAACTGGCTGAATGAACCGACCTCGGTTTCCAAAGTGTAGGTATAAATCTTAGTTTCCACGGTTCAGCTAGGTAGCACTAACATGGCGCCTTGAGACACTCTTGTTTTGTTTTCTGAGTAATTATACGAGTCAGACGGTCATGATACGCACCTAAAGCAGTAAAATAAAGGCTACCTCAGGAACCTTGTAGCCCAAGCCGAAGGCGAGGCGAGAGCTCTGAAGCGTTCTTTTCTTTTCTTAGAAGACGTAAAATGTGTGTGGGGGGTGACCCCCTTACACTAATTTGCGTCTTCTCTTTGCTCTCAAGTGAGATTGTTAATCTCTGTTAGTGTAGTTCCTAGTATAACATCACTACATAGTATAAAACAAAGTCGCTTCCTGCTGTCTGTCCCTGGGTGCTTAAATCTTTAGAACTACGCAACGGATTTTGATGCGGTTTTTATAATAGATAGAGTGATTCAAGAGGAAGGTTTATATGTATGACATAGTATCCGTGCAAATCCGGGGCGGGTCGCTAGTTGAAAATAAATAATAAAACAATCGACGCAAGCAGCTTTATTAGACAACTAGCTTCCGCCCGCGACTTGGTCTGCGTGGGCCCAGGATAAAAACTATCCCTTATTTTAATCCAGGCTATGAACTATTTTCGTGCAAAATTTCATCCAAATAAGTGTGGTTGAGTAACAAACATCCAAACAAAAGTCTGAGAGCGTATCCTGAAGGGACGCTACACAAGTTCGTCCCTACGCAGAGCTCGGCCTGCCGCCTCGCGTGCCATGCCTTTGGCCCTCAGGTTCCCTTGTAACACATTCAGGAGTAGAGTATTCGAGAGCGCACTCTGAAGAGACGCTTCGGGCCTTTGGCCCTCAGATTCGCTTGTAAGATGCTTAGGAGTAATAAAGTGTCCGCGTGGGCCTGCCTTTCGAGCCTTTAGCCCTCTGGCTTGCGTGGAGAGCCTGCTCTGAAGCGACGCTTCGGCCCTCGCCCCTACGCTACGCAGAGCTCAGCCTGCCGCCTCGCGTGCTATGCCGCTCTCCTTCGGGCCTTCGGCCGTCAGATTCGCTTTTAAGACACTTAGGAGTAATAAAGTGTCCACGTGGGCCCGCCCTTCGGGCGTTTGGCCCTCTGGCTTGCGTGGAGAGCATTCCCTGAAGGTACGCTTCGTACCTTCAGCCCTCGGGTTCGCTTGTAATACACTTGGAAGTAGTAAAATATCCGCGTGGGCTCATCCTTCGGGTCTTCGGCCTTCGGGCTCGTGTGAAGAGCACGCTCTGGAGGGACGCACGCACACGCTCAGATTCGCTTGTCCTTGAACTCAGGAGTAAAGTATCCGAGAGCGCGCTTTGGAGGGACGCTTCAGGCCTTCGGGCCTATGTGGAGCCCGGTCTGCGGCCTCGCGAGCCTCGCCGCTCACGGTTCTGTTCGAACTTGTTGCCTGAAAAACTGCAATGACTTGCAGTTCCATAGTACAGAATATATATCAGTCAACAAATCATAAATATCTATATGCATCTCCAGAGAAAAAATTGTGTTTACTTAAAGCTGTTGCTAGAAAGGTTAATGTAAGAAATCACCACGTCCAAATGTCTCCAATGGCCATGTCGACAATTTGGGTCCTAGTTGTCGGGCTGTATTTTGGCGAAAGCTCGCGGCCCACAGACAACGCATTTATGAATTTAAAATGGCTTTTTATTGAAACATAATGACAAAATAAATTATGCTCACTTGGCTGATAACTTGCTCCTAAGTGTAATTGATTATTTACACACCTATGTAATTAAACTCAAGACATTTGCATCCCTGCATATGGGCTGAATACACTGTTGTGTGTAATCTTATTGACATTTGTATTATTTATATAAGTATCTACTGTATTCCGGCAAATAAATGATATTGATTGATTGATTTATTTGAAATAACTCATTTCACCGATTATATAAACTAATCTACGCGTACTAATATACAGTTAAACACAAAATTTATTAATTCGACTACAGTACCTATCATTTGGTAACACAAAAAATTAACTTTCAAAGTATTTCAAACATACACAGCATGCTGGTTGCCGCGGACTTGCGTTACGGAATTGGCCATAATATGTAATTATTATTGAACTACAACAAATTGCATATTTTTGGCAAGCTAATAAAATGCTTGATATTTTTTATAATGAAATTAATCATGCTAAAGTATCTCTTTCTCGAATTATGATGTTAAGTAAGCAAACGTCTGAGGTAAAATAATCCATTATTATTTCAAACGGTTTGTTGTACGTTTTACAGTTGAAGAAAACAATTATAGTACGTTTAATATGCTTTCAAATGACACCTCACACGAAGCAATAGAACCCGAGATTTGAACAAAAATCGATGACCGTCGGCCGCCATCTTTGTTTATTTAATCGTATGGCATATATTATTTTGGCCTTTAAAGTTCGCCACTCTTTAGTACCACCCAGGGGACACGTGCAGGGTTGGGGTGGGTAGCTCCTGTGGACGCGAGTGACAGTTGTCCCCACTTTGTCAAGTGAGTGGGCAACTCGCCTGTTAGAAGTTCTTAAGCCGCCCGAAGGCCTCTAACTCGGCTTAACGACTACTGTCATAGACAGCAGCCAGGATCAACTGCTTAACGTGCCTTCCAAAGCACGGAAACGCGCATTTATTTATTTATTTATTTATTTAGGATTACCAACAGATAACACATCTTACTATATCTAAGTTAAGTTATTTATATTAACCACTCAAACATCAGGCGGTCATCCATCCAAAGACTGACCGCCATCTTTGTGACGTCACAACTATGCCCGGCCCATTTCCCTCAACTAAAACCGGTAGATTCGTACTCTGGAGAGAACAAGGAACACACACCAGTGTTAGAAGACGGTTATATAGAAGACGTGTAAACGACTTTTATCAATATTGCCCAATTTCCGCCGTACTATATATTTTTTCACGTGAGCTCCACTTAACACTCGAGTACAGTCAAGTGTAAAAATATAGGTGCATGGTGCATACAACTTACTCATAAATATGACCCATAACTCTTATGTGAGTGGATTAAGGTTTTGGTACTTATTTATGAGAGGATATTATCGATACATATTTTTGCAATATTTACAACATTAATGAAATATTGATTTAGTTTATTACTAACTATATAGACTATTCGTAATCATTACAATCATCACAGCTTGTCAGTGGTCAGTCAGTGTTTCTATAAAATCTGTATGTTTAAGGCCTGCAACACATTGGCGTGGCCTGCGGTGGCGGACAATAGAAAATTTGACAGCGGCGGACAAGTTTACTATTGTCCGCCGGGGCCAGGCCGCGCCAGTGTGATGCAGGCATAATACTGAAGTCGTTAATAATTGTTTTTTTCATTACTACCATAGAGATTATTTGTAATCTTACAATCATCACAGCTTTACCATGGAGGTTTTTGTACAGTAAAACGTAACAATAGCTAAACTCAGTAAAAGATAACATTTTTCAAGTGAGCTGATCCATTCAATAATGGAGTACTACACATTAATTAAGTATTGATTTAGTTAGCTTACTATAACTACATAACATATACAGACTATATTCGTAATTTTATTAGACGCGCAATGCCTCTCTCCTTAACCCCTACAACGTCAAAGTTCAAGACTTGATTACAAGTTAAACACTTATTAATTTTCAAAGTAAACTTTTAACGCGCATTGTCGTATTACATTTTCCAAATGCAAATGAACTGTCGATGTCCGGTTGTCAGCACAGAGGGGAGGCCCCCGCGTAGGAAACAAGCAACGGCGTGCTGTGATTGGTCATGACGTTCTCGCCGTCGGCGCACTAGACTCGCGCGCTGATCGTCGTGAGTTCAAATTTGAAAAATAATTGATAAGTGAATAAAACGAGGAGCTATTGATGAATTACTTAGATTTTTTATCAATAGATTACTATGATAAAGCTGGATTATATGCGTCGACTTGAATTTTTTTGAGATTTATTTTTAAATAATTAGGAGGATTTCAACATTAAACTGTTCGTATAAAATTAAGCTATTGATAAATATGTTATTAATTCAAACTCTGGTTAACTTTGATAGTTTTTAATAGTATTCAGTAATCCAAACCCACTTGTATAATCTTTTAGAGGAAATATATACATTTTATTTGGGTCGGGTTATACCGACGTTATCACTTGACGAAAGTTTTAGAAAATTAAATGGGAGATTATAATACTAAAATGCGATACTCCATTGAAGAAAAATACCACTTGTATAATTTATCCTTGGATTTACAAGGGTCGCTAAGAAAACGCTATATAATACCTAAAGCAACGTCAAAATTCACTAGAATTTTTAACTTCTAGTAGTACTCATTATAGTCTAAATGTTAACAAAAACATCGCGACCTTGTGAGTTATCGAAGGTGCATTCATTTCGCGTACCGTACAAGCAGGCAGTTCTGACGAACAGGACATAAATGTTATCCTCGAACATTATTTCTTCCATAAATTCTACTAACTAAGCCTGCTTTCATAAGTTTAGTGCTTCCTTTTAAATCTGTAAACTATAAATGTTTTATTATGTATTTATGTTTGTGACGAGTCGGACCTAGTTTCATCACAACCTGATGTAAAAATGTTGTTATTCTCGTTATTTCACATTATTTTCAAGTATTTTTTTCAAAATAACATACTTTAAATCAAAATCTATCAAATAAGTAGCCAATTTCAAAATTGCGGGATAAAAAAAATTATCACTTTTTTTGAAAAACGCCCTGAAACGAAACTGCAGCTTCTAGTTGCAAACGCAGTAAACCGGTTTCAAAATGGTTGTGTCATGTGTGGTCGCTCAAAGTAGTCTATAGTCTATGGCATAAACTCAACTGAAATGCGAAAGTAACTAGACGTTGCAGTTGCGTTTGACCGTCTGTTTTGGGCCTTAAATAAAAATTTTAAGCTTACCCGCTGAACACCTCATTGAACATCCACTCGGCTATGACGACGTCGAACTCCTCCGCCGGGTCGTGGAGCAGGCGTTGAACATCTTCCTTGAACAGTGTGCCGTTGCTGATGGTGAACATCACCTGCAGCACCGACTCCGTGTCCAAGCTGGGGATCTCTTTCTTGATGATCTTGTCTAAGTCTAGGACGTCGCCTGGAATAAAAATTGTGTAAACGCGGCCTTTCATTATAATGGGGTATCTACATAACGTGATTTGTCAGCCCCAATTCATCAGAAGCTGACTAATTGCTATCGTCTGGATGCATTTTCCAACAGTCAAACGAGTTGTCCTAATTGTATGAAAATCATAATTTGGACCATGAAATTGGCATGATCTGCCAAGTGTTTCTTTTCTCACAAATCTAATTCAAATAAATTTAAACAAAAATTAATAAATATATACTAAAGAATATTGTATTAATATTTTACACTGTAATTTTGAATTTTTTTAAACCGGTGTTTTGCAACTACAATTTCATTTAGTGTGGCCAGTTAACAGTAAGAAGCGAAAATTGCCGCATTCAAACGGCAGGACCGTTAATGTTAAAGATGATGTTATATATATATATTATATATATATGTATAAATAATAGATGTTAAAGTAATGAGTTACACAGATATAAAATCAAGCTGTTGCACTGGCGCGAATGCGTACTGCGTACTGCTCGAATGAATTAATGGCTGCCGTTCGCCAGTGAGCGAGAAAGCGTGAGAGAGCGACAGAGAGAGGAAGAACAGCGCACACGGTGCATAGACAAGTTGAGTAATGGTGGGTACACACCAAGCCAACGAACGGCTATGTATCTCACTCTAACAAATAGGTGTCACGTAAATGCTTCGCGTTCGTTGGTCGTTCGTTTGCTCAGTGTGTACCCACCATAACAGTTGCGTTTAGTTAAGGGGTATCCATATTTAGTGATTTTACCCCAATTTGTCAGGACAACATGTCGAAGTCAGAATTGGGTGTAGCGTGCAGACGTAACAACTGCAACTACAATTTCATTCAGTGTGGCCAGTTAACAGTAATAAAGCGAAAATTGCCACATCCAAACGATCCTGCGAAGCGGACTGCAAGATTGTTACTAACCGATGAGATAGGGCGAGACAGCACGTCGATCATGAGGCGGCCGTGACATACTCTCGATTTTTGTGTAGTGCACGGCTATTATGCGACGGCGCGCGAGCTCTCTCGATTTTTCTCGCACGATCCGTCTCTCTCTTATTAGAACACTTAGAACATGAGGTATAGTGCGAGAAGAATCGATGGTATGTCGCGGCCGTCCCATGTTAGACGTGCTGTCTTGCCCTAACTCATCGGTTATTAACAACCTTGCAGTCCGCTTCGCAGGATCGTTTGGTTGTGGCAATTTTCGCTTTATTACTGTTAACTGGCCACACTGAATGAAATTGTAGTTGCAGTTGTTACGTCTGTACGCTACACCCAATTCTGACTTCGACATGTTGTCCTGACAAATTGGGGTAAAATCACTAAATGTGGATACCCCTTAACTAAACGCAACTGTTATGGTGGGTACACACTGAGCAAACGAACGACCAACGAACGCGAAGCATTTACGTGACACCTATTTGTTAGAGTGAGATACATAGCCGTTCGTTGGCTTGGTGTGTACCCACCATTACTCAACTTGTCTATGCGCCGTGTGCGCTGTTCTTCCTCTCTCTGTCGCTCTCTCACGCTTTCTCGCTCACTGGCGAACGGCAGCCATTAATTCATTCGAGCAGTACGCAGTACGCATTCGAGCCAGTGCAACAACTTGATTTTATATCTGTGTAACTCATTACTTTAACATCTATTATTTATACATATATATAATATATATATATAACATCATCTTTAACATTATTAGTGGTGATGTCGAAAATGTGGACACGCTAGACAAAAGCATCAATTTTTTTTCAGGTACTTGTTAGGTCCATAGCTTTAAGTTTTTGATAGGAACCAACTCCTCCGTCGGCCATCTTTAATTTTATGGCGGCCATTTTGAATTATAGTTAATTTATCAATATCCTGAGTTCTATTTAACGTAGAGTTCCCAAAGGATACTAGATAATTTTTAGAGTCGAGTTCCCAAAGGATATCAAACGGAACCCTGTTCTTGAGCTTCTGCTGTTTTCTATATTATATTATTCGGACATGTGTTCTTGTAGAACAAGGGATTATAATGTTTTTTTTTCGTTGTATTCATATTCAGTTTGATTTATTATAAGTAGGTTAAGAAATTGTAATAACCTTTTTATGCAAAAAATTACACTGTTGAGTTTTTTTTTAGAAACGCTGGTAAAATTTTGACTTGTAAAAGTCCCTTTACGGTCTACTTGCAGAATAACATTCACTTAGGTATTTCATTTAGCAATAGCATTGCTCATATTTCTATCCTCGGCCCTCGCACACCGCTCCGGTACCGGTACCTCGCATACCATAAGGATTTTCCCCAACGTAAAAATGGTACCTACGGCTACAGTACCTACCTACAACTAGGGTTGCCAGATGTCCGGAATTTAAGCGTACAGTCCGGTATTTTCGAGCCTAACATACACCCCCCCTCCGGTTGGGGTTGTCCGGTATTTTTTCGCGACCCACCTTGGCAACCTTATTGGTACCTAGTTTCACGAACTATTATGGTCAAAGATGCAGAAAATACCTAGTCCCCAAGATTTACAACAATCTATCATCAGATATAAAACGAACATGTAAAACTATACAATCATTTAAATATAAAACAAGCACTGAATTACTGTCCAAATTCAAAGATACATTAAATTTGTAATACCTATAGTTAAACACATTCTATAAACTTTGTTTGTGCTATAAATTACTTACACCTAATACTTACTAACTTACATACCTACATAATGTCGCGACTGTAAACATATATTTGTGCATAAACTGGAGCATCATCTGCCAACAAACCGCATTGTGGTTTGGCAGAAGAAAATGTTAATAGGAATAAGTTTACTTCGTGAATTAAAAAAAAAAAAAAAAAAAAAATCCTGCTTATAACATGCCAAGTTCATAGTCCAGCACGTCTATCAATTCATGTTCATATTCTCGATTGTTCTCGAACTATATCTCTTGTTCTAAGTGTTCTAATAAGAAAGAGACGGATAGTGCGAGAAAAATCGAGAGAGCTTGCGCGCCGTCGCTTGCTTTAAAACTCACTTGATGGAAAAAGGACGAAGTTTGTCGATACGTCGATTTGGCGCAAATTCTTAGGTGGATTCTTCATAGGAGCCGGAGTAATGTAAGTCACCTGAAAATAAACAATTTATATTCAGCTCAGTAGTCAGTATAAGTACTCAGTTAAGATTAGGGTGTAGATATTCTTCTCTTTCGCCTATCAAAATAAAAAAATTCCGTCCGTTCCGCTCCGTTATCGCCATACCCCTGCATCCGTGCGCCGCGCAGGCGAGGACTGAGGTAAGCGGTCGACCTAATGTGTTATCAGTGGTGTTGTTTTATAAGCGGACATGAGCATGCATGAGCGTTTCCATACGCGTCTGGCAGCACGCGTCTCGCGCCGTCATCGTCACACGATTCGCCTGTCCATAAATGGGCGATTCTTAGAGGTGACTTTCGGTGCCTGACTTCGGTGCCGATTTTTTTTTTTTACTTTAATGACATATGATGTTAAAATTAATAATTAGGTTTAAATATAAAAATAATGGTGGTGAAGGCCTCCTTACAGACTTAAGAGTTCGCGAGATATTTAAGTTTTTCAAAACACTGAAAACAATATTCATAAAAAGGTGCTACTGAATGCAAAATTTACTAAAATTTTAAAAACTATATTAACATTAAAGTCCACACTTTACTAAAGTAACTGTTTTTTGTACGCATGTTCATATTAGGTTGCAGATTGTACTGTAAATAAATAAATACTATGAATTTGGCACCAGTTTCACAATCAAAATTATACATTAATTCGGACATGCATAATATGCACAATGCTAGTAGCATATGATAGCATAAACAAATTAAAATATCTTTGTGTACTGTAAAGTACAAAAATAACGAACAATTTATAGTAAAGATTGACGACGGTCCACTATTTACCCGACTGCGCGACGCAAAGGAGGGTAATGTGTTTATCAGCCTATATATGTATGTATGTATGTATGTATGTATGTATGTATGTATGTTTGTTCCTATGTGGCACTCCAGAGACCAAAAGCGTGAACCGATTTTGATAATTCTTACGTCAATCGAACCGTCTTACTCTTGCGTGTGTCACTAAAGACATGACAGTAATCAAAATTCAATATGACGACAATCAGACGCCAAAATTGAAAAAAAACACAAAAAAAAGTGAACGAAATATGTCGAGTGGGGTATCACTGAATAGGTATTTAAAAATCAGTTATAGGTTTCTTTTACAGTTTTTCATTTAGAGTGACCATTTAAATTCTATAACGTTATAAAGTTATAGTAATTCTGTTCAGTATTAATACTGCTCTGCGCGACGCAAAGGAGGGTCAATGTGACTATGTGACTAATTCAATTTGATTAGAATAGGTACCTAAGAAAAATTTTATAAGCTTCGTGAAGTAATATAAGAATTAAATAAGAAAAAGTAAACGCGGTACTTGGTTGAAAAAGCTATCATTATTTATATCACGGTTGTATAAAATTCTATTGACAAACCCAGAGTGCTTCTGCTTCAAATAGTTTTAACGACCTAAAGCGTCACTGACAGCTTACGGTGAGATATTACTTCATTTGGAATAAATAAATAAATAAGAGATAAACACATTACCTACCCTCCTTTGCGTCCCGCAGTCTGGTAATTAATACCTACTTATTTTACTTTCAACGTTTCCGAACACATCATCATATCAGCCGAAAGACGTCCACTGCTGGACATAGGCCTCCCCCAAAGAGTGCCAAAGTGACCGATCCAGCGCCACCCGCATCCAGCGGACTCCCGCAACCTTTACCAGGTCATCAGTCCACCTTGTCGGGGGCCTACCCACGCTGCGCCTTCCGGTACGTGGTCGCCACTCGAGAACCTTTCCGCCCCAACGGCCATCGGTTCTACGTGCTATGTGCCCCGCCCACTGCCACTTAAGTTTAGCGATCCGGAGGGCTATATCGGTTACCTTGGTTCTGCTGCGGATAGTCTCATTTCTGATGCGATCACGCAGAGAAACTCCCAACATGGCCCTCTCCATTGCCCTTTGGGTGACTTTGAGCCTTCTTATGAGGCCCATAGTAAGCGACCACGTTTCAGTGCCATATGTCATCACTGGCAACACACACTGGTCAAAGACTTTCGTCTTGAGACACTGTGGAATATTGGACGAAAAGATTTGCCGTAGCTTCCCGAACGCTGCCCAGCCGAGTCGGATTCGACGATCGACCTCTTTCTCGAAGTTGGACCTACCTAACTGGATCGTCTGTCCTTGGTATACATAATCGTCTACAACTTCGAGCGTAAAGTGTCCGATTGTAATCGGAGTTGGTACTACATGGGCATTTGACATGATCTTCGTCTTATCCATGTTCATTCTTAGACCAACTCGCTCGGATGCTTTTCTGAGGTCATCGAGCATCGTACTTAAGTCCTCCATGGTCTCAGCCAAGATTACTATATCGTCAGCAAACCGAAGGTGAGTGATGTACTCGCCGTTGATGCTGATGCCTAGCCTTCTCCAGGCCAGATTCGAGTCTTGAAAACGTCCTCCAGTGCAGCGGTGAACAGTTTTTTGGAGAAAAAACATCTTCTTGCCTGACTCCCCGCTGCAGCGGAATAGGTTTCGAGTTCTGGTCCTGAAGTCGGACTGACATAGTGGCGTTCTCGTACAAACACTTCAGCACTTCGATATAGCGATAGTCAACTTGGCACCGTTGGAGAGACTGTAGTACAGCCCAGGTTTCAATCGAATCGAAGGCTTTTTCGTAGTCCACAAACGCTAAGCAGAGAGGTAGGTTATACTCTTCGGTCTTCTGTATAACCTGACGAAGCGTGTGGATGTGGTCTACGGTACTAAAGCCTCTTCGGACGACGGCTTGTTCGGGAGGCTGGAAGTCATTTAGCCTGCATGCGACTCGATTTGTAATGACCCTCGAAAACAGCTTATAGACATGGCTCAGAAGTGAGATGGGTCTGTAGTTCTTCAGCAGAGTGTTGTCACCCTTTTTGAAGAACAGCACCACCACCCCTCTGTTCCATACCTATGGAGTTCTCCCATCCAGTAAGACGGAATCGAACAACTTCTGAAGGGCCTTAAGGACCGGTTTTCCACCCGCCTTCAGAAGTTCGGCTGTTATTCCGTCTTCACCGGGTGCGTTGTTTTTCTTGAGCTGTTTAAGAGCCATTACAATCTCGTACCGGCTGATGTCCGGGATGTCGTCGGTAAAGTGTCGGGTTAGTCTAGCTCTACGGTCTTCCGCCTGACTAACTTCGGGTCTGCGCGTTGATGTGTATAGCTGTCCGTAAAAGCGCTCTATCTCACCCAGAATCTCAGGTTTAGAGGAAATGATTCTACCATCTTCAGTTTTTAACTTCGCGAGCTGGCTCTGCTCTATAGACAGATCTCTCGAGAATACTTTAGAGCCCTTATTGCGCTGGATGGCCTCTTCTATACGATTTGTATTGAGTTGGCGCAGATCACGGGTAAGGGACTTGGAGATCTGTTTATTGAGCTGCCGGTATAATTTGTGCTATTCATTTGGGGGGAATGTGCCATAATCGCCACGCTTGGCATGCGGGTTGGCGATCGCAGTATTTCCACCGCACTCCAGGGATGCTGCTGCCCATCCTCCGGTGGTCTTGGTCGTAGTTTTAGGACATACTCGGGTCCGTTTCCGAACACATATAAATACCTTACACATATAATTCAACGTTTCCGAACACATAAATACCTTACCTGCCCACCCTACCTACTTGCGAAGCGCGTGGAGCCGGAGAGTGTTGAGGGGCCGAGCCGGGGAGTGGGGGCGGGCTTCTTTATACAGCGAGCGACCCAAACGGGCAGACACGTGAGGGCAGACGACGTTGTTGGTTGTGTCGATTCTTTGAATTTTTCGGACTAATATATATGTCGCAGTGAAATGGTCAAAACAGAGATTTGAACAAATCCCTGAGGGATATGATCAAATCACGCAGGATGTTAAAATGGAGAATCCATTTTATCATTTACCTGATACAAATCAGTCATTTGATCAAATCTCTGAATCTGTTTAGTGAAATGACGAAATCTGACAAAAAAGGCAACTCGTTTTTTCATTTCAAGAGATTTGTTTAGTGATTTGATAAATCCCTGAAACGCGTCAGTGAATTGACGAAACTAACTCGCAGATATTGGCTCCTAAATCATTAGTCATTTAAACGGTTCTGGGACTTAGGCTCGGATGGCGGATAGGTTAGAAGATGGTGGCGGGAGCTCTGCTCCCGCCACCCTCTTCGTGGTTATTTTTTTTATAAAAGAGCGGAAAAATCTTTATCGCGTTAGTTTCGTCAACTCACTGACGCGTTTCAGGGATTTTATTAAATCACTAAACAAGTCTAGTGAAATGAAAAAACGAGTTGCCTTTTTTGTCCGATTTCGTCATTTCACTAAACAGATTCAGAGATTTGATCAAATTACTGATTTGTATTAGGTAAATGATAAAATGAATTGGCCATTTTAACATCCTGCGTGATTTGATCATATCCCTTAGAGATTTGATCAAATCTCTGTTTTGACCATTTCCCTGCAACATATAGATACTAATGCTTAAGCTCGGATCAGAATTGTGAATTAACGATTCGTTTTATTGTTTTGTTCATACTTACTTAAACAGTTTATGTATTCTAAGTTGGTATTAGCTACTAAGAGATTTTTTTTGGGTTTACTATTAATAATAAAAGTTGTTTGGTAATAAGTAGGTACCTAGCTTGTTAGGTAATTATAATTATACCTACCTACATACGTAGAAATTTAACTACGTATAGGTAATACTAATTGAAGTAGGAACCTGTAATATCAGTTAGGGACTATTACCTTCCGTCTATTTTTTTATTTGCTATTGTAAAACACATACCTTTACCTATTGCAGATAGGTATAAGTAGATAGATAGAAGTAGAAGCTACGGTAGCCCAGTGGTTCAGGCATGCGGCTGTCAAACGGCGGTCGTGGGTTCGAATCCCGGCTCGTACCAATGAGTTTTTCGGAACTTATGTACGGAATATGATTTCATATTTACCGTTAGCTTTTCGGTGAAGGAAAAACATCGTGAAGAAACCTGCATACATCTGCGAAGAAATTCAAAGGTGTATGTGAAGTCCCCAATCCGCACTGGGCCAGCGTGGGGACTACTGCCCGTTCCCTCTCATACATGAGAGGAGGCCTGTGCCCAGCAGTGGGACGTATATAGGCTGATGATGTGTGATGTGATAAGTAGATCAGTTAGGTAGGTACACTAGGTACAAGTTATTAAACACCGCGTCGACGGATAATTTAATGTAGGTACTTACCTGATATCTAGTTGGCGAGATAGGTAGTTAGCAGGTATATTTCTAATAAGTATTGTTTTGTTTTCGTTCATCTGCTTTGATACTTTCACATCACACCATCACATCATCAGCCTATATACGTCCCACTGCTGGGCACAGGCCTCCTCTCACGTATGAGAGGGAACGGGCAGTAGTCCCCACGCTGGCCCAGTTTGGATTGGGGACTTCACATACACCTTTGAATTTCTTCGCAGATGTATGCAGGTTTCCTCACGATGTTTTTCCTTCACCGAAAAGCTAACGGTAAATATGAAATCATATTCCGTACATAAGTTCCGAAAAACTCATTGGTACGAGCCGGGCTTCGAACCCACGACCGCCATTTGACCCCCGCATGCCTGAACCACTGGGCTACCGTAGCTTTGATACTTTATGTTTAGGAATTTAGGTAAAGTTTGTGTTCGTACCTCTTTGTTGTAAGTAGGTAGAATTGTATAAAGTTACTTGGCGTATAGTTTGGTACATTCGATTCGTAGAAAGTAGCAACTTAATAATTAGGTACTTAACTTACTTAAGTAGGTAGGTAGCTATATCGGTTAGTTAGTGACTGATAAGTAGGTATTTACCATCCATCTTCTTTGTTAGGTATTGTAAAAGAGATAGTTTATTAAGTACAGATACATACCAATAATATATTTGATTTAGTAGCTACTAATAAATAGGTACCTCAGCGGTTTTTTTAATGTAATATTTGGCGAGGTAATACCATATGATTATTAATAGGTAAGTATTGAAATCCTGCATCTACTTTGCTAGTGGGTGTTTGAATACCTACATAGTTATCTAGGTGCGGTGTGAGTGTGTATTTATTGGTTGTAAGAACTTATATAATAATACTAACTAAAAAGTGTTAAATAAAAAAAATATAATTTAGAAAATAAAAAAACCCGACTGCAAAAAAGCTATCTTTAGAAAAAAAAATCTGAAAAGAAAAAAACAAGTTCAGTAGTCGAGAACATTGAATCAGTTTCATGATTAACATTTCGTATGTCAATTTGGACCTTAGAGTTTAAAAATAATGTCGAAATCGCTTGTGACGGATCCGGAACGAGGCATACGAATCGTTATGACACAGATAAAACAAACTATACCATTCTTATACGAAACAGCAACTTCATCAGTCGGGACCCATTAAAAGTCTAGGCTACGGCACTAATGGGTCCCGACTGTTGAAGTTGCTGTTTCGTATAAGAATGTAAAGTTTGTTTTATCTGTGTCATAACGATTCGTATGCCTCGTTCCGGATCCGTCACAAGCGATTTCGACATTATTTTTAAACTCTAAGGTCCAAACTGACATACGAAATGTTAATCATGAAACTGATTCAATGTTCTCGACTACTGAACTTGTTTTTTTCTTTTCAGATTTTTTTTTCTAAAGATAGCTTTTTTGCAGTCGGGTTTTTTTATTTTCTAAATTATATTTTTTTTATTTCTGATTTCGGTGGTCGAAAACCCCACCGAATCCGCGGTAATCACACCCACTGAATTCGATATTAATCGCTATTAAATAATTACAGAAATAATAATCATAGTGTGAAAAAGAGTTTCGGATATCCAAATCACATACCACTATCAAACCGAAAAAATCACAAGCACATAAACAATTAATTGCTTCACCGAATTCAAAAAATCACGTAACCAAACCCACCGAACGCCGAAAACACCTTTACGAAATCCACTTGGACCGACAGCCGACGTCCGCTCTCGCCGGTAAACGTGGCGCGACTGAAGCTACCACCGTACGCGGCGCGGCGTCGCTGGTGTATTCCTTTGTGAAATGCCGACAAGGTTTATAAATTCCAGTGAAATCACGTGTTGCCGCGGGACTAATAGCACACCTGGTGCCACCAGAAGGTGTCTGACGTAGCCGTCGCCCAGGTTGACGTGGCTGCGGCTCGGGGCCGGGAACACCAGCAGCACCCGGTACGCGTCGCACGCCGCTAGGAGCGTCAGTGCTGCACCCTCGTGTTATCTATACAATAGCACACCTGGTGGCCAGCCGCCAGCAGGTGCCTGACGTAGCCGTCGCCCAGGTTGACGTGGCTGCGGCTCGGGGCCGGGAACACCAATAGCACCCGGTACGCGTCGCACGCCACTATTAGGAGTGCCAGTGCCGCTAGCGCCTTCATATCACCTGCAAGACAAGGGGACAATTATAGGGCAGCAGCCGATAGGTAGCCGAGCCTCTAACCGTGGATTTCCTTAACTTATTTAATGTAGGCATGAAGACTATTTAAAGATAAGATAAGATATTTAAATAAAGTACTATATTTTCTGCAGTGGTAATGTAAACATTGTTTTTCGCTCTGTCTCGCTGTGCCTCGAAATATGCTTGAAATACTCGCTCGCTCAGGATTGTACTTTTGAACCACGAGCGAAGCGATCAATCAATCCTCCGCTAGCGGCCTTCAACAGGCGCCCTCGCGCTCGCGTCCAACAATAACTATTCAGCCTTGCATGATAATAATAATATCGCATATAAATTTATATTTCGTGGCCTTTGTGCTGGAAACCCGACATTATCACTGTTATAATGAATGGGAGCTTGCAGTTTTTATTCAGTACGCTTACCATGAGTTTGACAATGACGGCTTACGCTAACGAGTATCGAGTTTTCTATCGGTGCATCCCGCTCGTACTGTCAAAGTGCAATAGAGATGCACAGATAGAACTAAAACTCGATACTCGTTAGCGTAAGCCGTCATTGTCAAACTCTTGGTAAGCGTACTGTTGCGATAATCCTGTTGTACTTAGCAAGCATAAGATTTTAAAAAAAAACCGGTCAAGTGCGAGTCCGACTCACGCACCGAGGGTTCCGTACAAACTAGCAAGTAACTCAAGGTAAAGGTAAATGTCCCAATATTTGTTAAATTATTTACTTATTTCAACCCAACACAACAGAATTCAATTTCAAACAACTTAGTAACTTTTACACCAACACCATCAAACTACCAAGACACTTGAATCGCGATTTTTTTTGACCTGCTATTGAAATATACCCGTCCCAACTCCATTCATTCTAGAAAAATCTTAACAACGCGAATGGGGTCAGCGCCGTCTATCGGCCCCATTTGGTACTAACGTGCAAGGGCAATCAGCTAAGTATGTATGTTGGTGTTTTAGCGATTATTGTTTATCACGTGTACCGATCTCGATTATTATTTTTTAATTTGAAATTAGGGTATTTCTATTATAGTCTTACAGGAATTTAAAACAAAAAAATACTTATAAAGTTGATTAAATTGCAAACTTAACTAGGAAATGATTTTTGTAAATAAAACAAAAAATATGCTAGATACAGAAAAAAAACATTTCCCGTAATATTTATGTTTATCTTAATCACAAGTAATTATTTCAAATTTTTCGCTTGAATAACTTCGGAGATAAGGGGGGGGAATGGTATTTTTTTTACATTTTCCTTCATAGATCAAAATTTTCCCCGTGTAGAAAAAAAAGAAAAACTGTTTCAAAATGTGCAACTCAAGCCCTTTCAAATGATACCCCACTTGACCTAATAGTTGAATTTTTTTTTGCCCCCTCCTCATATTCGTAAGATTTCATGGAAAATTAAAATATATATTAAAAAATTTCATTTTCCATGCACGTGGATGACTCTCATTTAAAACCATTCCAAATTTCAAATTGATATTTGTGACAGACAGACAGACGGACGGAGTCGCACCATAAGGGTTCCTTTAGTACCTTTTTTGGTACGGATCCCTAACAATTGCTAAATCCATTATTTAAAACGTTATTTGATTGCAAAATACAGTAAAGTTACAAAAGTCATAGTACAATATAAGCAAAACGCTATAAGTACCTGACTTTTATTTTGGAACTAGAGGAAAAAAATAACCACCCTCTTTTTTCGGGGTTGGTATTTTCATTTTAATCGTGTTATTTGTCTCTCTTGTAAACTTTTAGCAGGCTTACACTATTAGCCGACGATGTGTTTCAGTTTGGCCGTGCGACGTCCGTAAGTACCTAAAATAAGTGATTACTAGGCACAAGTTTTTTTTCCCGCGACTCCGTCCGCGCTGAAGTCGTTTATGTCGTAGACCCATAAAATCTTTCACCCCCTTAGAGTATGACTTCCGGGATAAACATTGTGTCCTTCCTCAGGACTCAAACTATCTCTATAGGTACCAAATTTAATCTAAATCGGTTCTGTGGTTTAAGTGTGAAGAGGTAACAGACAGACACACTTTCGCATTTATAATATTAAGTATGGATTTTCGAACGCAATGTACCTACCTATTGTTTTTGAATAAATAATTAAAATGAAATCTAAATGATTAAAAAGTAGGTAGGTTACTTCAAATTGTGGTTAACGTAGTTACTTTTGGTATTTACTTATCTTAATTGATAGTCATTATTTTCATATATGGGTAACCAAATGAACTTCTATTTAACCTAGGGTTCTATCTTATCACTCTTATCAAAATGCTTTGTTTTGGAACGTTCATTAAAGCTACTTATTTCCGTTTAAATTTTAGCTTAGTTAAGTTTATGTTTATGAAATGAGGGGGTTATAGAAAAAAAGTGCTATTATGTTTGTTAGGAGAGCGTAAAAAAAAATTTTGCGATTCAGTATGCATATTTCCTATCAACCCCGGGTAATTGCGGAGTCATGATCAGGAATGACAAAAAACTAAGAAAACACGATCTCAACCATCAGTTTTTCCTTCCATTAACTTTCAATTAACTCACAGTCAACTCTCAATTTGGTCGTGGCGTGGGATTGGGTCAGTGGGAAAATTATTATAAGTTTAAATATATTTTTTATTAGATTTAATTATTATCCATGAGAATCTATATTCTATGTATATTTGTACCATGCATGACTGCAATATATTACGAATTATGAATATGTGAACCATCACAGCATTATTATTGGAGTTTTCCTTTCCGGTTACCTTCTTCAGCACATAGGTAACTTAACTTTTATCTCTCATCTCTAACTTATAATAAATCTCTAAATGAAAAGAAGAATCAGACATAATCAAAATAGGCATTAATTTCTAAAGCATAAAAAAATAATCGATTCTGATATAAAAACTTATATGCGCTAAATCCGTATTGAGGCTTAATTTCAATAAATGTATCAACACAACAAAATAGCGTCAAACGTCAAAAGTCTGACTGTTCCTTTTTTTATGGCATGTTGCATAGCGCTGTTCTCGCGTTCAGCCATAAAGTCTTTTATTTTATTTTTTATATTTTAATAAATAAATATAAGGGGACAATCTTACACAAATCGACCTGGTCCCATAGTAAGCTCAGTAAGGCTTGTGTTATGGGTACTAGACGACGATGTATATACCGGGTGGAAAGGCACGATGATCCCTTCCGCAAAAGGGGATTGTTTAGACTGAGTACAGTATTTCCTCTAAAGAAACTAGGCTCATATTCATAACCGTTTTGAAGTTATAGGCAGTTAACTTATAATGCAAAATACTGCAACCACCCTCATTAGGGTCAGTAACATTTTAACAATTACACAAGAGTCAGTGACCTTTATCAATACGTATAAACGATAATTAGTACGTATAGTAATAGTAGGGTTGTCACAGAAGAACATTAATTAATTTTATTATTTTTAATAATTGATCGTAAAAAAAAATCTAAACATTACGAATCGATTTTCCATCACTTAAACTAACCCCCCTTTGCGGGAAGGATCGTCGTGCCTTTCCACCCGGTATAACAGATATAAATACTTAAATACATAGAAAATATCCATGACTCTGAAACAAATATTCATGCTCATCCGACAAATTTTTGCCCTTACCGGGATTCGAACCCAGGACCTCTTGCTTCGTAGGCAGGATCACTACCAAACTAGGCTAAAGCGGTCGTCAAAACAAAGGTAAAAGGTCGTCTATTTGAGTTTCTGCAAGCTTACAGGCTAAGTATTGGTCACGATACTGCACTGCTATCACAAGTTGGCGCGCGAGCTCTCTCGATTTTTCTCGCACTATACGTCTCTTTCTATAAGTTGTCTAATAAGATAGAGACGGATAGTTCGAGAAAAATCGACAGAGCTCGCGCGCCGTCTTGTCATAGCCGTGCTGCACGCCTATCATGACACTGCCGCGACATAATCTCGATTTTTCCCGCACTATACCTCTTGTTGTAAGTGTTCTAATAAGAGAAAGACGGATAGTGCGAGAAAAATCGAGAGAGCTCGCTCGCCGTCGCGTGATAGCCGTGCTGGTTTGTGGGTATTTAATATTCATCAGCAATAAACATGTTCAATTGAAAACATTGCTGTATGAAATCACTATAGAACGGGCCTTTTATAAACATTAATAAAGCGCGTGCTTTTATTTTTGAGGTAGCCATTTTGAACCTGCGCCAAACTTAGTTTTTGGTAAATACGAGTTTTTTCAAGGCGGTATTAGAATTCTTCGTACTTCGCGCCTTCAAGTTGACATTCTGCCAATATAGAGACACAGAAATTGACCAACATACAGGAAAATACTTTTATCATAAAGCCTGCTACACACATTCATTAAGTTGGCAATGGCGGGAAAATACACAAGATTTGGCAGAATATGATAGTGCGATCTGACACATTGCAATATGAAAAAAATAAACATATTACTTCATGCATTACTTTAATATTTTTAATAATTACCTTTAACAGAAAGGGACTCGGTTTTGGGTTATGGTTGTAGTACCTAGTGGTTATACTGTATAGTTTGGATTAAGTACCTGAGAGTCGGAGTGACTCAAGATCATTTCAGTCACCACGTTTTTATTTATTTAATATAAAACAGTGTTAAAAATATGTAGAGAAGAAGATCAATAAACATTTAGTGCTGCAGCCGTTGTCCTACCTGTTGGATCTATTGCCACAAACATCTACTAACTTTTACCCCCCTTATTCATACTTATAATACTCTGTTAAATAAAACGAGTTTTGTCCCTTTCTTACTAATTTAAATATCAGAGTGACAGATAAAGACAAACGAATTTTGACGGCATATTAGCTAAATTAGGTTTGATCAACGTTTTACTTTATAGGTTAAATTAGAACTGCATGTGTCCTATGTCCAAAAGAAGAAATTCGTTAACTCCCACCACATTAATTACCATGCAAACGAAGTCGCAGGTACAGGTAGTTTATAATAAGTACCTACCGAAATAATATTAGAAGACACTGCTTTAAGTTCAACACACACGACAAGGTCCACACTCGGATGTCAGATAACTGGCACAAACGTATACGAGTTCGTAACTCAAATGATTAATAAAAACAACATCACTTTGGACGGTCTTTACATGACTTGCATGTTATTAATAAGTAGGTAATTAGTTGGACAGAGACGTCAGAGACACAGTTAATAGGTATATAAGCTAAAGCAGTATTTCAACTAAGTAGTATATAAGTATATATATATATTATACTTATAGACCTGCGTTCCATTGAAAAGATCTACGCGCAAGTGACTTGCCGCTTGCCGCGTAGAAATTTTCACGCATAAGTACATGAGTCCGTCAAATTCAGGGTTATCGCGGTGCGATTTTCTAGACATGCGCGGATGCGGATATTTTGAGGCTCAGATCCACGGATGCGGATTTTGGGGTCAAGTCAAACACTAAAATAAGTAACCTAACAATTCTTAAAAACAAAATGCCCTATAATACACTCCGTCTAATATACATTGCCGTGGCTGACTCTGTGATAAGGTCTGGTATATCTAGCTATGGCAGAACCCATAAAACTCACCTACAAAGAATACTGTTAAAACTCCTAAAAGCCATTGTACCACTCAAAATAAAATATAAATATAAACATGACTATGATGACTTATTCCAACATTGTAGAATAATGAATGTGTATGATAAAGTAAAACTAGCGATAATATTAGAATATGACATAAATTATTATGGACAAAGAGTTAGGTCGAGGTATCTGCCACAAATTTTAAATAGTCTTCCTAGGCACATAATAGGTACATTATTTAGAAGAGGGTTAAGCCGCACAAGATTAAGTGCTTTTTTAACATTATTTTAATCTTGTTAATCTTTAAGTTACACATTGCATTATCATCATATATCATATATTATATGTATAAAAGAGTAAAGATATAAATAAAGGAAAAAATATATGAATATAAGAAATATATATGTATTTAATTAAACTTAGCATACAATCTATCACAATGGAGATTAGGCTAAGTATAAGAACAAATATGTAATGTTTTTTATTTGAAATAAACAGTTTAATTCTTATTTTTTAATAAACGACGTCGATACGATACACTCACGCACTACTCAAACACGCTCAGATTACAGAAATGAAGATTCTTATTGACTAATGGCGATAAAACAGCACTACTCAAACAACTCGTTGTCTCCTTTCCTCAGACCAAGAAAAAACTCCTTTCTTTTCGCATTTTGTACTAAATTCGCATCCGCAAAGCAAATACACCGCATACATTTTTGCGGGAGCGGATGCTGATGCTGATGTTGAAAATGTGGAACATCCGCTGTTGCGGATGCAGATGCGAATGTCTGCAAAATCCCTGGTTTCTACGTACCTACGGTTTTGTTTTACCAATATAGCAACAGCAACGGCACGGTTACTTCGCTTACTTTAATAGTAGAATTACTTACTTAAGATTACCAGAAGCACAAGCTCAAACATCTTTTTACAAACTAGTAAAAGCGGAAATGTCGTTCTTGGGAAATTGTATTAAATTCTACAAACAAATTCCAAAACACATTAGGTACCTAACTTAGGTAAGTACCTACTGACTGCAAATTCAAATCTAACGTTAAACTGACACATTTATTTCTAAAGCATATTCTATATATAAAAACGTTAAAAGTCCCTCTCTCACTCACTCACTCACTCACACTCACTCACTCACTCACTCACTCACTCACTCACTCACTCACTGAAATCAACGCCCAGCCCAAAGCCCTTGGAAAAACCCACCCCTAAGCGGGTTAAGTAGGGGTGCATAGTTTGTAAGGGTGAAATACGGTATAGAGATAGTTTGAGTCCCGGGGAAGGCCATATAATAGTTTTTATCCCGGAAATCAGTCCCTAAGGGGGTGAAATTTTGTATGGGGCTACGATAAAAACTAGTTCCACTGGAATCGCGGCAAGTAGCTAGTATAAGATTAGAAGAACGATTAGTAGCAGTAATAAAGTCCTGCACGAGAAATCTGTCGCAAAATAAATGAATAGGCTTTCTACTGTAGCAATGTCAGATACAGATTAAGATTTTTTATTGGTAAAATTAAATACATTGACATGTCATAACATCAATTAGCATAATACACTTCATACATTTTACATCATTTCAGGTTTTCGTTTCAGTTTGTTGTCAAACAAGTTCATGGATCACGTTGTAGAAATTCGTTTATATTGTAGCATGCCATGTTAATAAGCATGTCATTGAGTTTTTTTAGAAAAACAGTATCGCTTGTCGAGCTTTTAATATCAAAAGGTACACGGTTATACAGGGTAACATTTTAACCAGTGTCCAAATTCAATTATAAGATTCTTCAGCATTATTTTTTTTGTTTCATATCATTAAGTACAAAAAAATTAGTAATTGCTGCTTAAGGCGCCCTAGGTTCAGCGAAGTTAAGCGAACAGTGTTTTTGAAACAATATAATGCGTCTGTTTATAATAATATGGTTTAAAAAAAATACGAATAGTAATCTTGAGGCTTTTCTGCAGGGAAATCAGTGTTTAGAAACATGATTATAGTACGGTACGCGAAATGAATGGACCTTCGATAACTCACAAGGTCGCGATGTTTTTGTTAGAATTTAGAATATAATGAGTACTACTAGAAGTTAAAAATTCTATTGAATTTTGACGTTGCTTTGGGTATTATATAGCGTTTTCTTAGCGACCTTTGTAAATCCAAGGATAAATTACACAAGTGGTATTTTTCTTCAATGGAGTATCGCATTTTAGTATTATAATCTCCCATTTAATTTTCTAAAACTTTCGTCAAGTGATAACGTCGGTATAATCCGACCCAAATAAAATGTATATATTTCCTCTAAAAGATTATACAAGTGGGTTTGGATTACTGAATACTATTAAAAACTATCAAAGTTAACCAGAGTTTGAATTAATAACATATTTATCAATAGCTTAATTTTATACGAACAGTTTAATGTTGAAATCCTCCTAATTATTTAAAAATAAATCTCAAAAAAATTCAAGTCGACGCATATAATCCAGCTTTATCATAGTAATAATCTATTGATAAAAAATCTAAGTGATTCATCAATAGCTCCTCGTTTTATTCACTTATCAATTATTTTTCAAATTTGAACTCACGACGATCAGCGCGCGAGTCTAGTGCGCCGACGGCGAGAACGTCATGACCAATTACAGCACGCCGTTGCTTGTTTCCTACGCGGGGGCCTCCCATCTGTGCTGACAACCGGACATCGACAGTTCATTTGCATTTGGAAAATGTAATACGACAATGCGCGTTAAAAGTTTACTTTGATAATTAATAAGTGTTTAATTTGTAATCAAGTCTTGAACTTTGACGTTGTAGTGGTTAAGGAGAGAGGCATTGCGCGTCTAATAAAATTACGAATATATTCTGTATATGTTATGTAGTTATAGTAAGCTAACTAAATCAATACTTAATTAATGTGTAGTACTCCATTATTGAATGGATCAGCTCACTTGAAAAATGTTATCTTTTACCGAGTTTAGCTATTGTTATGTTTTACTGTACAAAAACCTCCATGGTAAAGCTGTGAAGGCCTGAAGCGTCCCTCCAAAGCGCGCTCTCGGATACTTTACTCCTGAGTTCAAGAACAAGCGAATCTGAGCGTGTGCGTGCGTCCCTCCAGAGCGTGCTCTTCACACGAGCCCGAAGGCCGAAGACCCGAAGGATGAGCCCACGCGGATATTTTACTACTTCCAAGTGTATTACAAGCGAACCCGAGGGATGAAGGTACGAAGCGTACCTTCAGGGAATGCACTCCACGCAAGCCAGAGAGCCAAGCGCCCGAAGGGCGGGCCCACGTGGACACTTTATTACTCCTAAGTGTCTTAAAAGCGAATCTGACGGCCGAAGGCCCGAAGGAGAGCGGCATAGCACGCGAGGCGGCAGGCTGAGCTCTGCGTAGCGTAGGGGCGAGGGCCGAAGCGTCGCTTCAGAGCAGGCTCTCCACGCAAGCCAGAGGGCTAAAGGCTCGAAAGGCAGGCCCACGTGGACACTTTATTACTCCTAAACATCTTACAAGGGAATCTGAGGGCCAAAGGCCCGGCGAAGCGTCTCGTCAGAGTGCGCTCTCGAATACTCTACTCCTGAATGTGTTACAAGGGAACCTGAGGGCCAAAGGCATGGCACGCGAGGCGGCAGGCCGAGCTCTGCGTAGGGACGAACGCGTGTAGCGTCCCTTCAGGATACGCTCTCGGACTTTTGTTTGGATGTTTGTTACTCAACCACACTTATTTGGATGAAATTTTGCACGAAAATAGTTCATAGCCTGGATTAAAATAAGGGATAGTTTTTATCCTGGGCCCACGCTGACCAAGTCGCGGGCGGAAGCTAGTTGTCTAATAAAGCTGCTTGCGTTGATTGTTCTATTATTTATTTTCAACTAGCGACACGCCACGGCTTTGCACGGATACTATGTCATACATATAAACCTTCCTCTTGAATCACACTATCTATTATAAAAAACCGCATCAAAATCCGTTGCGTAGTTCTAAAGATTTAAGCACACATAGGGACAGACAGCAGGAAGCGACTTTGTTTTATACTATGTAGTGATGTTATACTAGGAACTACACTAACAGAGATTAACAATCTCACTTGAGAGCAAAAAGAAGACGTAAATTAGTGTAAGGGGGCACCCCCCTCACACATTTTACGTCTTCTAAGAAAAGAAAAGAACGCTTCAGAGCTCTCGCCTCGCCTTCGGCTTGGGCTACAAGGTTCCTGAGGTAGCCTTTATTTTACTGCTTTAGTATGCTGCTGCGTATCATGACCGTCTGACTCGTAAAATTACTCAGAAAACAAAACAAGAGTGTCTCAAGGCGCCATGTCAGTGCTACCTAGCTGAACCGTGGGAACTAAGATTTATACCTACACTTTGGAAACCGAGGTCGGTTCATTCAGCCAGTTGGTTGGCACACGCGCTCACGGCCGGACGCTGCGCACAGTTAGGTATTGAAAATGACTTCGTTGCGAATAAAGTCGATTCACTGCAGCGTTGTGGGGTGTGACAACAATAAAACAAATAAGACATTTATGGTTTTTTATCTGCCGACTGACGATGACAGATTAGTAACCGTACCTACTTACTTTATATAGGTACCCAAGTATTAATTATTGACCTGGTACGAACTAGTGAGTTTTTACAAGGACGTTTACGGAACATTGAATCTTTAATACCTATTTCAAATACGTAATTATTTTGTAAGGCCTGCTTGAGTTTCGGTAATTTAGTATACCCCGAGCCTCAGACAAGTTTACTCCGCCACTGCCATGAAGTCCAAATTATTTAGTTGTTTTCGTAGATTTCATGTTTATTATTATTATTATTATTATTCTTTATTTCAGGCATTGCCCATATCACAATACAAACATACAACATAATACAATAACACCTTAATGAATATAGCAAAATAAAATGAAATAAAATTAAAATAAAAACATGTCAAATAGTAATAAGATCAGGATAAATAATAAATAAAACATTGAAATTTAATTGGTTAATTGAAAAATATTCTGTCTGGACTCCATGTGAATGGAGTTCCAGTGCCTCCATAGTGGGCTGTTAATATTTTCAGAAATGGCCCTCAGGAGGCTGTTGGGACTGTCACGAAGGCGGCGCGTCAGGGAGGCCACGCGCTTACGTATTATCGCACGGAAACCGTCCGTGCGCTCCTCGAAGAACATACCGGACGCGCTACAATATCGTGGCAGTCCCAACAACATCCTGAACCCATTATTATACTGGACGCGCAGGGAGTCGTAGGTTTTTCGGGTATAATTGGTCCAAAGGCTGCAGGTATAAAACGTTTGACAGAAGGTCTTAAAGAGAGTCGTCTTAACCGCTTTTTCACACCTTGCAAACGTTCGGACCAGCATATTGCACCTCACCGCAAACGCCCTGCGCTCCCTCTCCATATCTGCATCATCTGTGAGAGCCTCGCTGAGCCGTTTATGTTTATCCCTGTATAACAGCAATTAGTATAATAGTTTACTTCGTAAGATTCGCACGGCAGCTTAAGAAAGGGCGAATACATCGTCGTTGGTTGGTATAGGGACTTATGACTTTTTGGAAGGGCTGGAATTCACTCGCGAGGATGAAACACATAAACAGAATATTTTAAAATAATACATTACAACAAATTATGCCTAGTGTCTACTTTCAAGTTTGTAATGCTAATTTTAAACTATTACGTTATTCTTATACATATGCTGTAAATAACAAAGATACGTAGGTACCTGACAAACTTTATTTCGTACGGTTTCCAGGATATATTTAAATTACGTTACAGGGTGACCAATAGGTAACATGGCTTCAATTGTATTTAACATGCTGCGTTGATATGTTTGTATGTATGTGTGTAAGTGACTATGCAGTTCAGATACTGGCAGTATCTTGGGAAACCCCGTATATTTTATACCTATTTGCTTTTTAGGGTTCGTACCCAACCGGAACCGTACCCAAAGGGTAAAAACGGGACAGTTGCTTCACCATAGTGTACTCGCACATTATAATAGAATTTTATGTTTTGCAAAATTATTTAAAACGTAAACCGTTTTTATTTCACTCAACTATTAATTATAAAATCATTTCTAAGCGGTGTCAACTCTAGCGTCGATTGGCCGGCGCATGCGGGCAACGACCCGCGCGTTCAAGGTCGCTCCAATGTTAAATTTCGTAGGCACTTAAAGCAGTAGGTATTGACATTTTTATTCAGACCTGAGTATCTGTTTGTAGAACTATTATATAATCTGTGGCCACGTGACGACAGCGATCGCTAGCAGAGTCTAGCGTGGTGATGGTTCGAAGAAGCCATCACCTTTCGATTCTTGACATTAAAAATAAGTCAGAAAAATATAAATACGCTTTATTTACAAAGGACTTTAATATTAATTACTAAAAAGATTAACATGATAATTATAATAATATAATTTATTTTTTATTAAATAACGAAAACGTATTAGGTACATGTTTACAAAATATTAGGAGGCCCCTGTATAAGAACGGCACTCACTGCCACTCACAGTGACAAGTGACATTACTTTCGGTCAAATCATTCATGCCAGCTCTCGTGAATCGACCTGTACACCAACAAAATCTATATTGTTGGAAATATTATAAAATTACCTATCTTTTTCATAACATCTTTGATTGCGCTAATGTTATTATTTATTGAGTTACAAGCGTGTCAGTACTCATGCTAACGCGCACGGTAAAAAAGTCATATTTTGTCAAATATTTAAAAAGATTTTGATGGTACGTCATAGGGCTCGAATAAACAATTATATAAAGTTTAATATGCTTTCAAATGACACCTCACACGAACCGATCAGTAAAATAGAACCCGAGATTGGAACAAATCGATGACCGTCTGCCGCCATCTTTATGACGTCACAGCTATGTCCGTCCCCTCTCCCTCAAATAAAACCGGTAGATTCGTACTCTGGAGACAACGAGGAACACAACCGTACAAAAATCGTGAAGGAGACGACTTTTTGCGATATTGCCAACGTGCTAACACTGATTATACTGAAAAATAATTTCGGTGTGCTGTGATGATTATTAGATTACGAATAACCTGCATAGGTGACACTAAAATACATCAATACTTGTTTAATGTGTGGTACTCCAGTGTAGTAAGTATAATCATACTTAATCGATTAACACTGTAGTGTTTTTGTATAATCATACAAAAACACTACAGTGTTAAATTTATAAATTAATCTTAATATGATGACTTTTTCGTCTATTAAATACACATTAATAAGCATCATTGATCTAAAGAGTACCTATCAACGTACTTATGCAATTACTTATTCAATCAAGCTAGGTTGAACCATTTCAACCACCCATGAGTGACCGGTATGTCGATCAAGTAACGCATTACGCACTATACTACGTAACGTACGCTATGTAGATGTAAATGTCATTTTTTTATATGAAAAACGACAGCTGAATTGTCCTAACGCACGTTCGAAACATTACGTGATTACCCCTCAGATCTCTAACTGACCCACGGCCCGCTTTCTTACAGTCGGTTATAACGGGTTTCTTCGATTTCGGTTAAAACCGGTTTTGCATTCCGTACTCTCAATCAACTGAGCTATCGGAACAATCCACCTCGGTCACCTTTTTTATCAATCAGTTCATTCTTACAAGGCCTTAGGGGGGCGTGTACCGACATCTGCCTAGATGCGAGATGATCTGCCTAGCAGCAATTTGTATGTAATCATATTAAATCCATTTAGTTTTGTTATTATATTTGGTAAGCTCGGCCTTAAATATGATAAAAGAGAAAGTTTCGCCTTAATATGAACCAACGTGAATGTAAACTTAACACGCAAAACTAAAAGAAAGCGTTTACGTGACGTATGTAAGAAATGTGCATCGAAAATCTACATTTTCAATAACTCCGGATTTTTGTATTAATTAATGAAAAAAGTCCTCTTCCACATCTATGAAAAACTACTTTTCTGAGGGTTATTGGTAATTTAATAATTTAATGTTAGGCCCCAATCGGACTTTGAAAGATTCTTTGAAATCGAATGAGTAGGTAAGGTACCTATTTTCGGAGATTACCCCCAACCTGCACCCTAATTTAACTGCCTACTACTACTATTAGGGTGTAACCACACCAATCGATCGATGCCATCGATCGATTATCTATAAGTCGATCGACAGTTTCTACTATCAGCTAAACCTACCAGACCAAACGGCCAATATCGATCGGTGGCATCGATCGTTTGGTGTGGTTACACCCTTAGACAGATAACTAATAACCCTGTGTTTATACTTTCTGTACTTACTTCATATTAGTAACATCAGGGGCCCGTATCAATAAGCAACAAGTTACAAATTACAAGGGGAAGTCTCTTTTCAATACCTTTTGATAGAAAGAAACTTCCGCTTGTAATTTGTAACTTGTCGCTTCATGAAACGGGCCCCAGATCATTATGACATCGGGACCTGGAAAACCTCTAGTAAATAAGTACAACTCTCAGTCTACAAATAAAATTAAAGTTCAAGAAAGTTTAATACCAATAACCCTATATAACTTTCTTTACCTACTATTATTGGTTAAATAAACTAGATAATTATGTCATTTCGACCGAAAAACAACTACTAAGTAACTAAATATAATGTACAATCAAGTACTTAAAGTTTGTACCTACAAGTTTGAGCGTACGCTCGGCCTTGGCGAGGTACTCGGCCGGCAGCACGCTGCACACGAATCGCGTGAGTCGCGCGCGAAAGATTTAAATTACGGATAATAACTGATAAGCTAATACAATTTAGAGCTATTGACGAATCCGTTAGAATTTGTGTTTATATATTCTTCGATAGAACTAAAATGAATTACACCGACATGAGAATTTATGAGATTTCTTTTATGGTAAGGAGAATGGTTTCAAGATATTATTCCTAGTTAACAAAAATGCTATTGATAAATATGTTAGAAATTAATGGGGCCATTTTTTTAAATACTTTTGAATACACTTTAGTAGTCACTAGTTACTTGAATATTCTTTTAGGAGATTTATAATATTTTAAATCAATTCCGGTTTTGCTAACGTAATCTCTTGACAAAACTATTAGAAAACGATATGTAAGGTTTGAATAATCAAATGCGATGCATTATAGGAAAAAACTATAACTTGTATAATCTTTGCAAAGTTTTACAAGTGTTCCTTACAAAAAAATTAATTATTCGAAAACCAAAATCAAAAACTGCTAGAAAATATTTTTCGCTGTTAGTACTTAATGTACTCTCGCTGATAACAAAAAAAAAACAAACTTGGGACTTATGTTAGTTTGACGACAAATTATAGTGTTCGCGTACCGTACTATTAAGCATTTTTCGCTCGATAGAAAAAAATCACGAACATAGGTCTAAAAGGGTCTAAAATACACTTAAAATATTTGTTACAAATTACGAACAAAAGCTAAAAATATTAAAATGGCTTCTAAAAATCGGCAATATCATGTTTGAGGGAAATCAGTGTTTACTTTTTTATTTATTTAAACGGCCAAAAAATTAAAATTAAAAAACATGATTTCCGCGCTTCCGAGCACGCACTTCCATCTCGCTCACGCTTATGCTCGGTGAGAGGGAGAGAAGACCATGAACCTACGGCGCCTTAAAGTTATCCCAAAAAATCCTTACCGCGCGGGCACCGGGCACCTCAGCGGGTAGTAAGGTTTGCGCACGGCACGCCTCCCCTCCTTCGGCCCCGCCCCGCCCCGCGCGGTATTGAATGCCCAGTAACCACGCAGTACGGATAATTATTTTAGGATAGACCAATTATAATTTTAAAAATACCCACCAATTTTTTTTTCAAAAATGGAGTTTATTAGTGATACCAAATGCCTACAAAAAATTTGGACACTGATTAAAATGTCACCCTGTGTAGGTTTGGTCTGCAACACTGAGCGCCGAACGGGCTGCCTAGTCGTCGGCGAGGTGCTGCCTGCGCGACGGTCTCAGGCCACCTTCGCCATACTTTTTGTGAGTATGGATATTTACAAGCTAGACAAGGCAATGTTAAAATACGTCGTTTCCTAAATATTTCCTGGGCTGGTGATCGACAGCTTTACGGTCGATGATGCGTCAGGCACGTTTTTGCATTTTAAACAGCCTGTCCCGGCCGGCTGACGTCGCCCGGAGGTAGACACCTTGTATTAAAATAGAATGGAAGTAGCCAAAATAGGCTTATCGTAGGTTTTGAGTTTTTAATGTAGGTGCGAGTCTGGACAGCGCGTAGCACGCCGAGGACAACCTATCGCATGCGTAGTCGATGTGTGCGGCTCATGTCAGCCCGGAGTCGACCACGAAGCCGAGGTACCTAGTAGCGTCTGCCTGCGGAACGAGGGTGTCGTTAGTCACTATATTTAATGGGACATGTTTTTTTCTCAACTTAAAGACGACATTTAGTAACATGCCATTAGCTGAAAACCACTGGGTCATTTTATGCATTACAAGACACAGTTTTAATCTTAAGCCGTCGATGCTATCGGCATTTATTATCATGCAACTGTCGTCGGCAAACATTACCACAAGCGCTTGTTATTCGTTTACCAACAATAAAAACAGGTTGTTTCCTATTACGGAACCTTGGGGCACGGCACAACAGCCTATTTGTTCGAGATCAGATTTGGTATCAAGGACGTAAGTGCTCTGTCTGCGGTTGCTTAGGAACGAACGATGCAATGATGTCATGGAAACGTAATGTAAATTTATTATACTCTGATACTAAAATGATACGAACACTGTTTTGAAAAAATTACATCTCGCAGAGTTTTTTACGCTGGTTATTGTCGAAGCAGAGGTTATCTTTCCGAACCGGTGGTATTTATCCACATTAAGTAATTGATGCATGTAATATGTCTCAATTAAAGAATAAGTACCTAGCTAACTATAATTTTGACTGCTTTATTTATCTACTCTATTGCAGGACTGGCAGGGTTTACTTTTATCAAAACCAAGTAGTAGCTAGTATGCGTATATCTTGTTTTCGAGAAGAATAAGTACCTACTACTTGTGACCTACTTACAACTATTTATAGTTGTAAAGTTCCTCACATATCACATAAATTCGGTATGAAGTAGGCAGAGGTAGGTACCTACTACGTTATACAATGTGTGGCCTGTAACAGGAGCAAATAATGAAAAGAACGCTTCCTTAGAGCACCTGCAGTAACCCCTTTTGTGTACAATTTTTTTTTTTTTTAATTCGGAGAAATGGTGATCTTAAGTTATGACCTCCAAGTAATGTATCTATTTTGAGATATCTTCATATAATGAGTCATAACAGCTTTTGGATGTTTGTTTTTAAAAGATATTTATGTGATTTTTAGTTTTTATTGTAAATTTTTTAAGTTTTTTTATAACTATACAACTTAGAAAAGTTGAAAAACCCCCGACATTTTCATTTCAAAGTCCAATATCTCAAAACGGCTATACAGATTTTCATACAACAATGGCTAATAAGGACACTCGAGATAAAATGATCTATTAAGTACCACAGACAGATACACAGATACACAGACACGTTAAACTTATAACACCCCTCTATTTGCGTCGTGGGTTAAAAATAAAATAAACTACGTGTGTCACCCCAGAAGAGTAAAAATACACATAACTTACTTTAAAAAATATACAAAAATATTTAATATGTACACCGTGGCCGTGAATAACCCGAAAGATTTAAACCACGTATTTTTGACGACAGTACGAGTAAATAATGTTATATCAACATGGGTCTAATTATGTGTCTTAATTAAATTACTATTTCAGTACAAATTAAATCTTATTAAATGCCCGCTTCTTTGTGAACAAGCCTTTAGGTGATAAACTCAAGTTGAAGAACAGAGAGCGAGCATGACACTTCACGAATCGCTCCGAAATCATACGACGAACGGCGAATGCCGTGACTTGTATTCCATGAATGACAAGAAGTGTCAAGTTATGTCTAGCACGATGTCTAGTTAGTGCATCTACGTGAAAAAAGAAGAAGGTGGCTACGTCATGCTCACGCCCTTAGGGTGTGTTAGACTGGAGATTTTTAAACTTTTGATTTGTTGTAAAAAATTAACGGCTCCTTAATTATGAGTTTTTGGACTATATGTTACATAACTTTATATACTCTAATTAGGCTCTAGTATCGTTAGCTTAAATCTTTCGGGTTATTCACTGCCACGGTGTATATTATTTTTCATATAAAACCACCTGGAAATAATTGCTCACAAGCTCAATAATCTACCGTTTCATTTTTTGCTTCTATTTCAGGCCACACCCTGTATAACATTAACGTAGAAATATGCTGACCTTACTTTATGTAAACACTGATCTGTGCTAAGTGGACGATGTCATTGACGTAAACGTCATTATATAATTATGTATACAGGTTGATATGATATATATGTATACAGGTTTGTATAATAGGTACGTCGACTACAAAGAGATCGTTGCGGTCGGTCAACGTTACAAAAGTATGTATATACGACCTTAATAGTCGTGTATAGGAATTCATATTTTGATCACGACGCTGGTAAACAGGCATGCGTCCTGTCTGATGGTAGCCCCTCTGATGACACAGCGACAAGAGGCCATCAAGGAGCTGACCGACCTAAAATTAATTTATAGTTGTACTTATTGTGTTTCTGTTTTCAATGCCATAAGATTGAAGTATTACCTATGTACCGTATGTACCTAATCGTCTGTTATTATTTTTGATTACCGTGGGAAGTACAACAATGATTTACACTGTCAATGTCATATGTCATTGTACTCATTGTAAACAATATGCTAAGTATTCACATTCTCAACTTGTTTCACCTTGCCTCATCGCTCACTCGTAATATATCTTGAAGTTAGTTAGTTATACAGCTTTAGATAAGACGCCTGCCATCTCGGCTGTTATTCGACACGCGCTAACGCGGCTCATCCCGCCGGTCACCCGTCACGAAACTATTAGACCTCTACCTACGCTTAGTTACTACGTATCGCGGTGTCAAGATATATTTGTGGGTGAGCGTTGAGGTGAGCTTAAAACAATTTACAGAATAGGGGGGGGACTAAGGTCAAACCGGGCAGTTTTATTTATAAAATAAGGGCCCTCGCCCACGGCGAATTTTCGCAGCGATGCTGTCGCACGTTTTGTAAACGCGCAACAGCATCGCAGCCAACGCGCTTTAGTCGCATTTGCAACGCGCTACAGAAGCGATGCCAACGCGCTACTAACGCGCTGCAGCATCGCGACTGCATCGACGCAAACGCGCGACTGTGTCGGACGACGTCGGGGGAATTTACTGAATCGCGTTAGAAATGTGCTTGTCAATTTGTTCTTGAATTGGTTGACATTGAGAGCTGATCCCGTATCATGGTCGGCATTATCACGATAGGAGCGTCGCCTCGCACTATTTAGTCACTTATCGTGTGATAAGGCCGACCATGATACGCGGTCTGGTCTCACCACATCTGGCAGTTCGTTCCCAGCTTTCACCACCCTCTTACTCAAGAAGTGTCTATGGGGGTTGTTGTGTGATCTACACCAGTTCCAGGTTATAACCTATGAGTCGGGTGTTACTAATAAAATAAAACATTTTAATCTTTATTGCAGATTTCTCCGACGAACGGTTTAAGAACATTCGCCAGAATATTCGTATGCCGATCGGAGGTAACACCTGTATAGCGCACCTCTAGTAATGTATGTATGTAAATACTTTATTGTACACAAGACACAGGTAAAAATACAGTCAAAAAAGTACAAAGGCACACTTATCCCTGTCTATTCTTCTAGCTATGTCAGGAATGAAAGGCAATCTAAAAACACAAGGCTAGATAACTACAACATTTATTCTACAAACTTAACGCTATCTTTGGCCTAAACAACGTTACAGTGGGAACCACCTCTGCGCCCCGTCCAAACGAATGACCTCTCCGTTGAGCATCGGGTTCTCGACTATACTTGAGACCAGGTGCGCGAACTCTTCAGGCTTTCCAAGTCTGGCGGGGAACGGCGTCATGCGCTTGATGAAGTCTACCATCTTCTCTGGTAAATATGAGACCAGGGGCGTGTCGAATATGCCTGTGAACAGAAGGGTAAGTCATGTCAGATTTTTGATGAAACCTGACATTACCGAGCGAGTGTAGCGATTGAAGGCGGGGGCCTCGTATGACTCGTATCCATAACCATACGAGGCTTGCAATTCGTTTTCACGCCGAAGTGTGTTCACCACGACGCCCCTCTGCCCTTGCTCATTAGGCTTATTTTGGCCCATCAGGCGATGCCTCCGGATCGCTAAACTTAAGTGGCATTGGGCGGGGCACATAGCACGTAGAACCGATGACCGTTGGGGCGGAAAGGTTCTCGAGTGGCGACCACGTACCGGAAGGCGCGGCGTGGGTAGGCAAGGTGGACTGACTGGTAAAGGTTGCTGGAATCCGCTGGATGCGGGTGGCGCAGGACCGGTCACTTTGGCACTCTTTGGGGGAGGCCTATGTCCAGCAGTGGAAGTCTTTCGGCTGATATGATGATGATGAGCCGATGCCTGTCACATATATCGCTCTCGTACGCTGTTGAGGCCATGTGCCATCATACAAAAACTCACCAGCAGCTATAGTGACCACCCTGATCCCTCTAGGCGCCAGATCCCTGGCCAGAGGCAGCGTCATGCCCACGATGCCGGCGGTGGACGCAGCTATGCCCGCCTGTCCTATGTCCCCTTCATATGCTATTGTTGAAGCTGTGTTCACCACGACACCTCTCTGCCCTTGCTCATTAGGCTTATTTTGGCCCATCAGGCCCACGGCTAGGCGGGTGACGTTGAATGTACCTACTGTATTTACCTGTAATTAGTTTAAATAGCTTATTTTAACAGAAACATTTTCAGTGACACCAAGAAACTCACTATGCTTTTATATCTTCAAGGCAAGGGTGCATAGACTACTACTGAACCATACAACTTTCTTGAGAAAATCTTATCTTTAGAATGTTTTGCCACAATTTTCAGCCAATTTCCTAGATTAACTTTTAATTACACGGTTCAACTCACATATTCAATGTTACTCCGGGCGACATGTTTCGAACTCTTCGGGAGTTCTTCTTCAGGATGAGTGTTTTCGCGGCGGCGTCGCTCGTATCACTGCCCGCGCCCGTTCCTCACGCCGAGCGGCGCGTGTCGCACGCGCCGACAGGACGGGGGAAGGGGGGCAGTCTAGCGCTGGAGCAGTTATGTGAGATTGTGTGATACGAGCGACGCCGCCGCGAAAACACTCATCCTGAAGAAGAACTCCCGAAGAGTTCGAAACATGTCGCCCTGAGTGACATTGAATACGTGAGTTGAACCGTGTAATAAAAAGTATTATTTTAACATGTCTCACGAAAGTTTAAATTCAACAATTTCCTAGCGTTATTCCCGGTTGTAATCAGTATGATTGTATAATTAATATGTTTTTCTTGTCCCTTGTATATTTCAAGTAGATTTCACACAAAATCTACATGAGTAGAGTAACTTTTAGCCCTCTCTTTTCTCCTCTATTTGCAAACAATATTTCAACTAACCCCTAAGTCAGTCGAGTCTCAACGATTATGTACGATTTCCATCGAACAGGCCGCGCCGGGTCGCGTGGTGCCGCATCGCAACGGATACTTGACAGGCGGTAACCGAGCGCGTTTCAATAGAGAGCAGTAGAGAGCGCTCCGGCCCGGCCCGTTGGGTGGTATTAAACTTACATTGACACACTTCTGAAAACCCTCCAAGTCACAAGGTCTGTCTTTATTGAAGTTGTATATCTGGTGTGTGGCGACATGGCCTGCGCAGTTGACCAGTGTGTCTAGCCGGCCAAACTTGTCCTTGGCCAACTGGAGAGCTTTCTTCACGTCATCCTCTGATGTGATCTGGAATATCATTACAAGGCCACTTTGTAACTTGTGCTAAAGTATCGCTCAATAATGGCTGGACTGATTTTTATGATGTTTGATTTGTTGGGTTTGTTTTCGCTCTGAATAGCAGAATAACAATTTAAAGGTAAGTAAGGTGGTAAGGGCATTTATTTGTGTGATGAGCACTTAAATAAATATTTGTTCCCAAGTCATGGATGTTTTCTATGTAATTAAGTTATCAATATATGTTTGTTATTGTTGTCACTAGGCTTATACTATGGATACTAACCCATAGTACCTATAAGCTTTGCTTAGTTTGGGATTAGGTTGATTTGTGTATGATTTTCTGCAAATATTTATTTATATTAAATAAATAAATATTTGTAAAAAATCGGAAAACTGACGAAATAAATATGAAAATATGTACTAAATTCATTTTCACATTCATTTTCTGTGGTGTTCAAAGTTCGCAGGGTCAGATTGTAATCATATTATTATATTCCAATAGATGGATGTTCTAGGACACAGCTGTATTCAGGCCCATTACAAAGAGTACTTTTTGAATGACACAGACAAACCCAGAGGCACCGTTAGTCTACATTAATAATATAAAGAGAAAAAGTCTGTAAGATTGTGGCTTTGCAAGTTTGTATGTAATGGGTAGAAAGCCTTTGGAGAGGCTACAACAAAACTTATATTCAACTACTTTAAAAATATATCAAACATGAAATGTATGGATAAATAAAGCTATAATAATGTAATGGGTAGATTACCCCTGGATTCCCTCATCCAATTTCCATAATTCTCTCACCTGCCCACACGCAGGTGGAATGGAATTTCTGGATGGTTATGGGCTACATTTTATCCCGTGGGTTTACCTGCGTTCTTTGCAATACGCGGGCGAAGCCCCCCAGGCAGCTAGTTAATAATAAAATACTTACACATCCTGCGGATGCAATAACTTCACTGCCAAACTTTTTAGCCACTTCCTCTACCCTCGAGGCTTGAATATCGAGAATCACCACTCGTCCGCCATGATTTACGAATCTCTCCACCGTGGCTTTGCCTAGACCTGAAGCCCCTCCGGTAACTAAACTAACCATACCCTGAAATATTCCGAAGAGAGGTTATGAAATTAGTTTCTCAATTTATTACGTGTCATATCAAATAAATAGGGACCGTTTTATTTACCTACCTTGAGCATTGTATTTCAATATTAGTTTCTGTTAAAAAAATATGTAAAGAGGCATCCGAGTTGTCGAATTTGTAACAATTTTCTTGGTAATTGCGGCATTCAGAAATTTAGTTAACTTTTCGCAGATGTCGAACACGTCAAAAGAAAAGTCAAAACAAACTTTGTTTGTTCAAGGCATTGGAAAAAACGATTTTGTTCCATACATCTTAATAAAATCAAGATTAATAATTTAATTATGGCATAATTATGGACATTACTACAAGGGTTTATTTAATTAATAAATATTTTTTTATATATTGTTATGCTACAAGCCTTTTGCTGTCCATTTATTTATTGAAATAAGTAGATAGAGCCGATAGTGGTTGATTACATCTCAAGTCTCAACATTGCGGCAACGAGCGTAGCTCAACTAGCCCAAGCCAAAGTAGAGTTCAATATTTTTGCGTTTTCTTCAGTTTTCAGTCTTTTCACCACTACTGTAGTACTGGTACTGGTAGAGTGTTACTGTAGTGTTGTTTGTTTGTGTGATCTGCCTTTCATGACTCGTACTAGCTTTTTGTTACATTTAAATTAGTGGATCGATACTCGCAACGACAACTAGAAAGTAGAGACTTTAGAGAGTAAAAATGGCCAAAGTGGAGCAACCCATATTTATATTGCCGAAGAAGCGTAATGGCAAAAAGCAAAATTCGATAGTCGGTCATGTAGACCACATAATTACCGTTCAGGTTAGTCCCATTTGCATAACAGCAAGCTTATTTCTGAGAAATCGAATAGGATAGTGATTGACTTCGAGTTGGAAATCAATTAGAATCATATTAGCAACGATTTATTTTATTTTATGAGTTAGCGTTACGGCATCACAGTTGATTTAATTTAAATACCTACTTATGAATTTTACAGTTATTGTTTTGTTTCATTGTTTTTTTTACAGGGAGCCGACACCGAGTTGCCAACCAAATACATGAATGGCCTCTCACCAGTCACAGAACATGTTGTCAATGGAATCATACACTCCACCATGGAGGGGCTCAAGTCCAACATGAAGATCAATTTGCCAATCATTACTGATGTCAATGATGAAGATATCAATGATTCAAACATGGAAGCAGAACCACTGAAGTCACCGAGTTCCCAAAAAAATGGCTACCAAGCTCTCTCAATGATGAATGCCAGAGACATCATGGACTTGTCTCCAATTTACGAGAATTCTTCAGATGCATGTTCAAGTCATGATGATCTTAGAGACGTGAATGATGAGATGCAGAAAAGCTGCAAGTTTCTGAATGAACAGAATGAAAGCTCTTCGGCTACACCAAACAGCATGTCTCAAACTCAGTCAGAAAATAGCTTTGAAATGGGCCCTTTGACAGACAGTCTCAAAAATAGTGCCAAAAGGAAAAAACGAGTTAACATTGTCCAAGAAATCATTGAAACTGAAAATAATGACACGGAAATCACAGCTTTGCGGATTGAGTCTGAAGGATCTACGCCAGATTGCTCACTGACGGACTATTCCAAAGAATCTTACTTAACTATGACGGGCACAATAAAGAGAGGAAAGAAGAAAGGTCAAAATGTTGATGTTAAACTCAATATTTCAAGAGAAGAACTTGAAATCATCGAAGCTGCTATTGTCGCAGAGGAATACAACAAGATGGACATATCAAAGTGCTCTGTTTACAACGGTCCGCACATTTTTCTCTTCAGTCTTGTATGTATACCGTTTGTGGCTTGCGTATCAGCATTGTATTCATTCTACATGGGCACAATGACTTGGTACAATATCTTTACTCATGTAACTGAAGATCTGAATTGGGTTAAGAAGGCAATGTTGGCTCCGATAGTGATATTGTCTTATCCATTTTTGATAGTGATTTTTACTGTAGGCCTAGGCTTGTATGCAGGCATAGTGCAGCTGACATTTAGTGGGGCGAACTGGTGGAAGGATGTCTGTGATTTTGAGAAAGGATTTTATGGCTGGCTCTGTAACTCTCTGGGTATGTCAGAGTGCAGTCCTTATGAGGTTGTCATACTTATGGATGTTAGACCATAAATGAAAAAGAGACGAAGACGAAGAGTTCAGTCATTGTGCACTAATTTCTTTTGTGTAGTGTCAGTTCATAATTCATGATCATGATATTTGCTGCAAGTGCAAGTTTATGAACTTACATTTCTTTAACAAAATGTAAGGCAACCTACAAGCAGGCAGCTTAAGATGTCCAGTATGCTGATTTTTCATGGGATACTTGTTGATACTAATATGTTTCAACTTGTCGCAAAAGGGCTATAGGTATACATTAAGCTTGTGAAAGCCATATAGTTAAAGTTGAAAGCAAACACTGGTCTTCAGGTTATAGAAGAAGTTTAAACTTGTATTAAGCTTCAAGTGGTTTGTGACCCATAGTTAGAATTTAAAGTTTATGCAACACTAAGTTGCCAACAGATTTAACTGCCATAACTATTGTCCCATAGTATGTAAGTTGACTGATGTATTCTAGTTTTAAGCAATATTTACAAATACTTTATTTGCAAGGAGTAAAAGCCATAAATTAAAAAAAAAAAAAAAAAAAACTTTATTTTAAGTGGCATCAATGTTCAAATTATTTATTATTTTCTTTTTTATAAGAATTTATAGGATCTCTCCTTACTCATTATCTTCCATTTTATCTTATACATTTTCTAGTCATATTTTATTCATTTATTATTTTCTTATACAAACTAGGTTAAGAAATGTATTATCCATTTAAATGTTTAGGTAATATTTTACATATCCCTTAGTTAAGTACTAGGTAAATAAAGCAAGTGAAACATTTAAATCATATGCTTAGGAAAATTTATTGATTTCTATAATGCTATAGTTGTTTGTGAGCATTATGTGAATGAACATGAATTTTGTATAACTTATAACATAATCAGCATTGTAATGAAGACTGATGTACTCTAGTTCTAGTCACTATTGTGGTATCCATTTCTATGCAATAAAATATTTTACAAAACAATAATTGTTCTAAACTACTATATATGCGTATATAGGCAACTACACTATAAGTCCTTGGATGTCTCTTTGGATTTACTTTGATCCGGGTCGGGCTGCTTTTGTTTAAATTCTGTATCTATCCTCTCCTTAGCTCTCACAATTTTGGATTGTAAGTAGAAAGAACCTCCTTTCGCTTTATCATTCATCATAAACAAATGTTCATAGTTCTTTTTCACTTTGTCTGGATCTAGTTTATCTATGTTTAAAATTTGCATAGCTTCTTCTATTGTCAGTCCGGTAGATGCGTTGGCTGCGGCTCTTCGGGCACCTGCTTCGCCGCCACCAGCTCTCTTCGCAGCTTCTTGAGACGCCGCTATTTCTTGTTTCAATGCTCTAGCAAAAGCCCTACCAACAACTTGGGCACCGAGTACTATAATTTGTGCTATGTATTTCGCCATATTTATTGCCGAGTTATCAACTTCCTAGTTTCTCCTCTTAAAGCATGAAGGTGGCAGGTGAAAACTAAATGAGATCCATAATATTAATAAAGGAATTCACTGATTGTACTTCTATTACGACATAAGTGACTTGATTTTGAAAGATGACGGAATAACATGCCAAACTTTCAGGTTAGGGTTCAAACGTGTTTTCTTGAATTTCATTATAAATTACATAATGTTCTTAAAACATAATATGTTACTTTCAGCAAGTTATGCATAATTTGATGTATTAAAAAAAACAGTTTTTAGCCTCAAAAAGTAATTGTGATATTTATAATTGGACGCATCTTTTGCAGTTGTACGCTATTCCAGCTACTCTTAAAATCGGTTTAGTCAACGAAATCGAAAACTATTCAACATAAGAGGTTATAATAGCTTGCTTGAACAAACAAACTTATTCGCGCGCATTTTGACATTTGTGTTTTAACCTGTTTGTTGTTGAGTCGCATCGTGTTAAACTGTTATTTTGTTGTAATTGCGTTAAATTTGTGTTAAGTTTGATTGTTAAACGTTTGATTGGCATCTATTACTCTTAAGTAACAATGGTAAGTCGTCTATTTCTCATTATTTTGCTCTAAATCGTGTGGTAATTTTTCAGTGGTTTCCCATGAGACAAAGGCTTGGATGACCGGTGTCTGATGGCGATTGTATATGTTTGTGTAGAGTTCCCCGGCCCCAGACACGCCGTCAGACCGGGACGGAGCCCGGTCCCGCATGACGTCGCCGGCGCGTGACTATGAAATGTTTGAAGATGAGAGCGCCATACTTGGAGACAACCCGCTCGAGGAGGAAGAGGAAGATGGCGAGGAACTGTTCAATGATAACATGGAGGCGTGAGTTTTATGATTTCTGTTCTCCTTTTCGTGAAATGAATGCGAATGAATTGATCGACTACTTAGTGTTCACAGTTGAAAAGTAAATTCCTGAGTAACCCAATCAGGATACAATGATTTCCAAAAATATGACACTTATGATCTAATACCTCGGTAGAGTATTGTAAAATGCCTGTAATATTATTTTCAAACACAATCTGAACAGTGTCTGCATGTATTGGTGCCAAGTTTCTCCTACAACAATCTTTGCAGTTATTTTGCCACATTACACTGTATGACTAATGGTGATGAAGGGCATATCATAATTCAGACCACATGTTGTGAGCGCAGAACACTGCCTGTTGCTTTTATGTGGTCCAAGAATTAAACTCCATTTCATATTATGATATTTATATTTAAAAAAATCACTATTATTTTATGTCTACTTTTTTCTCAAAGAATTAATTTATTGTGCAGAGTAATATATTTCTTTAGCAGAACAGCGCAGGAATAGATTGCTCTAGAAACTTATTCTGCAAAGTAACACCACCATTAATTACTTACCACCTTTACTCCAGAGACTACCGCCCCATGCCAGGGCTGGATCGCTACGATAATGCGGACCTGGATGATGAAAACTATGACCCCATGTCCATTGATGACCGGAGAGCGGCCGAGCAGGAGCTCAGACGGAGGGACAGGGAAGAGGGGAGGAGGAGGGACGACCGTGGACTGATTTATGGTGAGTTCTGGTTTTAATTTTTAACTATCACTAGCTGTCCATGTAGTTCCTTCCATGTATGACTAAGAATGTAGGTGGAATGACATGATCACATGATATAATACGGCCTTGCACATAGAACCGATGGCAGTTGGGGAAGAAAGGTTCTCGAGTTGCGACCATGTGCCGGAAGACACAGCATGGTTAGGCCCCACACAAGGTGGACTCATGACCAGTGAGTGGTGCAGGACCGGTCACTTTGGCACTCTTTGAGGGAGGCCTTTGTTTAGCAGTGAACATCTTTCTGCTGAGATGATGATTATGGGTATCCTTAAGGTCCCTTCCATCCTAAGCAATGAGGTTTTGGAACTTATGTAAAGATTATTTTCAGTTCCCTCTGGGTTCGAAGGTCAGGTGGCAGTTTCTTTCTTATAACTAGTTCCTATGCCAATCTTGGGATTAGATCTTAAAGCGGATCTCGGCCTCTTTTAGGGCACAGCTGGGAATAACGCTAAGAGCATGTGATGAGCTTTGTGTTCATAAAATAACCCAAATCTTCTCTCTATTTAATTTATTTATGAACTATTATTAACTTCTCAATTCTGTCCAAGGCCTAACTGGATTCTGAATATGGTATGTACATAATAATGCTAACAAAATATTATCCAGTTCTGTTCTGTATGAGGTCTTTCTATAATTGGGAATAAATAGATTCTAATAATAATCATCATTAGGACACCATTTCCTATCCTTCCTTCCTGTTCAAACATACACATGCAATGGGTTGACCTTTTCAATAAGGGGCTTCTAAACGGGCAACATTTTTACGGCAATGTGTTGCTGGCAAGTATGTGCATCTTGCTAAGATGCAGCAACTAGTGGCATAGTTGCCGGCCAGAAATTGCAAGAAATGTGGCACGTTTAGAAGCCCCAATATTGTTATCCACATGACCTATCAGGGAAACTGTTTCTACCACAAATTTAAATAGCTGTTTACATACCAACTGTGACACGTGCTTTAGGATTGATGATCTAATTTAGGGTTCTGTACCTAAAGGGGCAAAACAGGACCCTATTACTAAGGCTCCGCTGTCCGTCTGTCCGCCCGTCCATCTATCACCAGGCATACTTAGACAGTTGAAATTTTCACAGATGATGTGTTTCTGTTGCCACTGTAACAACAAATACTAAGAACCCCTGACATTTTCATTTCAAAGTCCAATATCTCAAAAACGGCTGAACAAATTTTCATGAAACATGGCTAAGAATACTCAGGATAAAATTATCTATAACATTAAAAAAACCTCATTCTAACCGGTCCATCTGTTTGGCAGCTACGATACCACAGATAGATACACAGACACATAAAACTTATAATCTCTTTGCGTTGGGGGCTAAAACAGAGTAAAATAAATATTTTACTTCTTTAGCGGCGCTGTGCACTTTTTGGGATGGGGAAAAATTGTTAAATTCGCCACAGGTCACGTGACAGTAGGTGAGATTGGTAATTTGTAAGATTTGATATTTTTTTTATTTTTTTAATACTGATAATTAAAGCAATTCCTGCAAAATTATTCCCCAACCATTCCAAAATATTAGAAATGCACAACATTAATATTTAAAAATTAATTTTGTTTTTAAGCAGTTACTAACGAAAATTTCAAATTTTGAATCAAAGGAAAAAATTTAAAAATTTAATGCTCCGAGCCGGATTTGAACCGGCGACCACAGGCCACAGGCCAGCTATGGGAACAATTCGGATTGTTCCGATAGCTCAGTTGGTTAGTAGCGACAGGCCATGAATGCCTGTGGTCGCCGGTTTAAATCCGGCTCGGAGCTTTAAATTATTCAATTTTTTCCTTTGATTTAAAATTTGTAATTAATATTCAAGTTTTCACTTCTGCGGGCACTCCCGGAGTGAAACCCGGTCTTATTTGCCGATTTCATAGATAATGGAACGGAACCCTTCGTGCGCGGTTCCGACTCGCACTTGGCCGGTTTTAACTCTGATAATATCCAGATGAATCGGACGAGGAGGGTGGAGACGCGCCGCGCGCGAAACGTCGCCGCGCGGCCGAGAAGGCGGCCGCGGGCGCCGAGGAGCGGGTCGAGGAGGGCATCGAGAGCATCGAGAACCTGGAGGACACGAAGGGGTACACCACTAAGGAGTGGGTGTCCATGCTGGGGCCCCGGACTGAGATCGCCAACAGGTAAGAAAAGGAACACTTGTCGAATTGTTATAGAGTATCAGGCCATGGGCTCTGTGACGTGTGGGTTAGTGCCATTTTAAGTTGACAAATGTGTTTTTACTAGGGGCTTTGAATGCAGAATGCCTCTAATTTCATCTGTTACCTTATCAACCATCTTTGAAAATAAATCTCATGTTCCTACGTACCTGCCTACGTCTACGAGTGCACGAAGTGGGCGTGGACCCCTAGCAAACAAAGCCCTAAAGGGTCCATGGACCACACCAAGAAACCCTGCTATAGTGGTTAATTTACGAATAATCACTGTTGGCACTACACAGTCATGATTGTATGTGTATCATTACAGATTCAAGAACTTCCTGCGCACATTCACGAACAGCAAGGGCCAGTACGTGTACAAGGAGCGCGTGCGGCGCATGTGCGAGCACAACCAGGCCTCCTTCCACGTGGAGTTCGACGTGCTCGCGCGCCGCGAGCAGGTGCTCGCCTACTTCCTGCCGGAGGCGCCCTTCCAGATGCTGCAGGTATTGGATGCTCTACGCCGCGCGCTCTTGTCAGGCCTTACGGATTTCTATACATTCTAGCAATCACGCGTGACATCTCGCGCGATCTGCGAGCAATTTACAGTACTACCACAAATGTAAGTTACACCGGCAATCTTCGTCCACGCCGACGAGTGCTGACAAGCACCGAATGAAATCGAACGTATGACCGTTTCAATAAAGTCCTTGTTGCACTATACGTAAGGTGCAATATGCAATGACAGGTGATCTCGAGCTTTCCCGCTCATGGCGCCAGACAAAATGGCGCGCGCCGAAGCTGCCGGCGTCGCGCGCAATATTTCGGCCAATGGGAGTTGAAGATTTTATCCGCGCAAACGCGCTGCCTTTCGATTGTTTAAAATGCTTTCTGCGCAGCTACATCGTTGTAACTTATTTGTGGTACTACTTACTGTACGCGTGTGCGTCTACGCAGCCTAACACAACCAATGGTCGGCCTTATCACGCGATAAGTGACAAGATAGGAGCGTCGTCTCGTTCTATCGAACGGTGTCAGCCAGTGACGGACGCTCTATCCTATCACTTATCGTGTGATAAGGCCGACCATGATGCGGCGTCGAAGCACCACAAACACAACTTGCCTTGCGGCGTTGTGAGCGATTCAGTGAGTCCCGTCTCACTTGCACTGTGCAAATTTTAAAGTGGAGAGTAGGCTTCATTTTTGCTTGGCTAGCCCCACTGTCTGCCAAGTTATCAACTGAATCTCTCGCGCTGTGCTAATGTTATCCCCGCATGCCATGTTTAGGACACAGTTAAATTTAGACTCAAATGCTATGCATGCACCCGCAGACTTGTTATTGTTATGTTATGATATGTTTTCATTCTATACCGCTAGTATAGTCAGAAGCATACTTTAATGGAGTTTTTTTTCCAGATCTTCGACGAGGTGGCGAAGGATGTGGTCCTGCAGATGTTCCCGAGTTACGAGCGCGTCACCTCGGAGATACATGTGCGGATATCTGACCTGCCGCTCATCGGTATGTTTTTCTCACAATTTAACTTTCGTCAGTTAATTATCTTCGTACAAGAAACAGGAAGAGTCCTAAAGGCAATAGCCTCGTATACACGGTGTTTTTGAAGTGAAAACTTCTTTAGCGGCGCTGTGCACTTTTTGGGATGGGGAAAAATTGTTAAACTCGCCACAGGTGTCAGGAACGTAGGAGGTGTCAGGTGTCGGATTTAATGTTGCCATTTGCCTGAATACAAAAAGCGGGAGTTGCGCTTCAAAACGCAGAATTTTGTGATACAATCGTGATGTTGAATCGACGACCATGAACGGTCATATTTGGCTAGTGTATGTGGTATGATACCATTGCAGTCGCGTGTTTGTATCGATGCAAAAACTCGCCGCGTGTCACCACTCTAAAGTATTTTGATAATAACCCTTTGTGTTGTCGCGTTCAGTCAGTCCCTTTCCCTGTAGTCGGAGCTAGAAGTTACTGTCCCGGCGGCGTTCCCACGTCAGTTTCTTCCAGTCATCTCGTTTTCTTACATTTATCGACGACCGGCTAGCCTAGTGGGTAGTGACGCTGCCTACGAAGCTGGAGGTCCTGGGTTCGAATCCCGGTATGCATAAATATTTGTGTGAGCATGAATCGTGTTGAACATGTATTTGAGTATTTACATCTATTAAATATACTACCTTCTGCCCGCGACTCCGTCCGCGTGGAACTCGTTTATATCGCAGCTCCATACAAACTTTCACGCCCCATTTTAGGGAAGTGGGGGGTTAGAAAGAGACAAAAAGTAGCCTATGTCACTCTCCATACCTTCAACTATCTCCCCTCGAAAAATCACGTCATCACGTTTTGCCGTGAAAGACGGACAAACAAACACACACATACACTCCCATTTATAATTTTAGTATGGAGTATCGATGGATATGGATTGTCGTATAGTACTATCGACAACACAGCTAAGTGACCATCCGTACACTTAATAGACATTGTAATAAGGTTCTATATAAATACAGGATGGACAAGCCTTATTGAGCTTTCTATAGGACTATGTAGTTCGATTCATGTAAGATTGTCCTAATATTTATTTAACATTTCATTCTTAGAGAACAGAAGGACGTGTTAAAGATCGACTATAATTTTTACATCGCTTAATATTTAGCTGTAGCACGTAGGAGATGGCGAGACGAGCTTGACGTCTTTGACCAACACTGGTGGGAGTCTGCCCAGGACAGGGATATGTGGAAGAAAAAGGCCTTTGCCCAGCAGTGGGACACTTAACGCTCTTAATAAATAAATAATAATATTTAGCTGTAAACTACGAGCTAGAGAGAGCTACGGTAGCCTAGTGGTTCAGGCGGTGGTATGCGGCTGTCAAGCGGCGGTCGTGGGTTTGAATCCCAGCTCGTACCAATGTTTTTCCGAACTTATGCACGGAATATTTACCGTTAGCTTTTCGGTGAAGGAAAACATGAGGAAACCGGTCTAATCCCAATAAGGTCTAGTTTTCCCTCAAAGGTTGGAAGGTCAGATGGCAGTCGCTTTCGTAAAACTAGTGCCAAATCCTGGGATTAGGTGTCAAAGCGGACCCCGGGCTCCTTTAGGGGCATTACCGGGACGCTAGGAGAATGATGATTTAGCTGTAAACTCCGGAGAGCCATCAAAAAGCATCCTTGTTGCAGAGGAGCTGCGCACGTTCCGCAAGCTGCACCTGAACCAGCTGGTGCGCACGGTGGGCGTGATCACGGCGACGACGGGCGTGCTGCCGCAGCTGTCCGTCGTCAAGTACGACTGCAGCCGCTGCGGGTACGTGCTCGGGCCGTTCCTGCAGTCGCAGAACTCGGAGGTCAAGCCCGGCTCCTGTCCCGAGTGCCAGAGCGTTGGGCCCTTCATGGTGAGACTGGCATCTGCCCGCGACTCCCTCCGCGCGGAACCCGTTTACATCGCAGCTCCGTACAAACTTTTACCCCCCCCATTTCACCCCCTTATCATCAGGGACCCGCCCATCCCTTCCCAGAAAAAAGCCTTTGAACGGGTTAGTCGTTCGTTTAATAGCCCAAATCACTTGCTGTCCTTTATTGATTGAAAACTCATTCATTTAAGTTAGCCGTATGAAGAGGTTTCTCTTACGGGGCGCTACCGCTACTGATAGACAAACCCTTTCGAAAGGCTTTTTAAACGCTTTTTAAAGGGTTGAAGCGCTTCCTCGTGTTGAGGAGCTTTGGTAAGCAAACCCTTTCAAAAACCCATTGAAGGGGATACCGTATTGGAGCGCTTTAATAGCCAATAGAATGGGTTTTGAGGAGCATCGGCTTTGGTAAGCAAAGCATTACGAAAAACCCTTTCAAAAACCCTCGAAGGGGATACCGGGCGGTCCCTGCTTAACATGCCTTCAACTATGTCCACTTAAAAAAATCACGTCAATGGGGTTGGCAACTGTCAAAGGTTTGACTAGATGGCGCCATCATAGGTTTTACCTAATCACTAGCCTTTTTCTATGGGATTTGGCTTAAACGGCTTGATTCTAAACAAGGAATTTCCGAAAAAAAAACAAGAAGAGAGACGGTAAAAACCTATGCTGCTGGCGCCATCTGCAAATACCTTCGCCCGGCCAACCCCATTCGTCGCTCCGTTTTGCCGTGGAAGACGGACAAACAAACAAACACACACATACACTTTCGCATGTATAATATTAGTATGGAAAGTATGAATTGGGTGCCTTCTGAAATTAATAATAAATCAGCCTATAAATATACGTCCCATTGCTGGGCACAGGCCTCCTCTCATGGACGAGAGGGAACGGGCAGTAGTCCCCACGCTGGCCCAGTGCGGGTTTGGGACTTCACATACACCTTTGAATTTCTTCGCGGATGTATGCAGGTTTCCTCGCGATGGTTTTCCTTCACCGAAAAGCTAACGGTAAATATCAAAATAAATTCCATACATAAGTTCCGAAAAACTCATTGGTACGAGCCGGGTTTCGAACCCGCGACCGCCGTTTGACAGCCGCATGCCTGAACCGCTAGGCTACCGTAGCTGAAAGTAACGCAGTCGATATGGTCCGGGGCTCTAATTTTATTATTACTCCAAAGTAAAGAAGGCAAAAAAATATGCCTAATTACGAAAATCGTATCAAATATCTCGAAAAATTACGAAAATACAACGGTTAATATTAATATTGCATGAAAGACCGACAAAACACTTGACACCCGTGACGGCTCGGGTCTCGAGCGTCATAGTAAATGACAGTTGTTTCATGTGAAGGTGTGTTTTCGGAAAAGGGATGGAGTATACCCCTAATAAAACTTTGGACACTTATAACTTTGAGATTGTGTATTGTCTCAGTGTTACTTTTTTCTCCATGTGATAATACACAACAATACAATACAATTTGTCTGCTTTCCCCAAAGGTTGACTGGTAGAGAATGCTTACGGCATTAAGTGCGCCTTTTGTACGATAAGTTGTTCTTTTGTGCAATAAAGATTTAAAAAAAAAAATATTAGTTATCCATTTTCGAAAAAAAACCAACGTAATTTATTATTATTTTATTTGGTGTCACCATCCCTATTGTGTCATTAAGGTCGAATATCGCTTGACAAGTTTCAAATCGACAACACATATTTTTTTAAAAATGGCGACCGCGACAGCGTAGCAAAACTGCTATGACAGTGACTCCGTGCTCAGGTGCCTACTCTCATTCGGATATTGAACAAGTATTTGAACAAGATGGATCCAGCAAGGTGTGTTGGAGCAGCAGTATGTATCCCAAAATATAACAAGTTGCTATATAATCTTCCATATTCACTGGAGAGTCGGTTGCAATCCTGGAAGCAGTATCATATTTGGAATCACATCATCATGTGATTGTCTGTGATGTCCATATTTTTTATTTGCTTTAGGTTTCCGGACTGATCCTTCCCCAAAAACTGTCAAAATTAAATCGAACATTCGAACCAAATATGTCAAAAAATAAAACACTTAAACTGATATTGGCAAATCCCCCTTGCTAAAACAGGAGTAACAGCCATACTTCAATTACAAAAAAAGTATTTTAATTTTGTTGTGTGATCCAAAAGTGGACTTTGAGTAAAATTATGATACAAGTAAGGGCGTGTTGCACCAAACCGTCTGTAATTGTAAGCGGTGTTCGTTAAAATCTGAATGTATGGAGTGTTTGACAAGTTTCTATGGACTGACAGCTGTCAGCGCCATATTTAACGTTGATCGGTCTGTAATCGTAAGGCCTGCCACACACTGGCATGTCCATAATTTTTATTTGTTTTAGGTTCCCTTCCCCAAAAACCGTCTAAATTAAACCGAACATTCTCCTCGTGTGTAATGTCAACCTTATACTGATATTGGCAAATCCACCTTGCTAAAACAGCAAGGAGTAAAAGCCAAAAAAAAAAAAACAAAAAAAAAAAACGTAAGTAACCCGCCCTTAAACTAAATTTATCTCCCCAGGTCAACATGGAGCAGACGGTATACAGAAACTACCAGAAGGTGACCATTCAGGAATCCCCTGGGCGTATACCCGCGGGCCGCATTCCTCGATCCAAAGACTGCATCCTGCTCGCTGACCTCTGCGACCGCTGCAAGCCCGGGGACGAGGTGGACCTGACCGGGATATACACTAACAACTATGACGGCTCGCTTAACACTGAACAGGTAATCTAGTTCTAGAGAGGTTTTGCAGTATCTGTACCATGGAAGTTTCTTGCTAAGGTACTTATAGACTTGTAAGGGAGTGTAGAAATAATGTTTGCGGTTAGTTTTCAATAATATTAACTTCAGCCTTGCTCACTTTCAAGATTTTGAAGAAACCACGTATTCACAGTCACATCAAAAAAAAAAACAAAATCGTGTATTTACCGAACAAAAGTTGCACAAGAAATGCAATTATTTGGTTAAACTTATGAGTAGAGCTTGTACACTGGTGAGAATTACCGTCGGGCCCAAACTAGGCACATCATGTATCTTGGGAACCGAGTTACTAGATTTGACAATTCAAAGTATAACAATAAAGAATAGTATGGCCGTTTTTATAAATTGCAATTAAAGTTAAACAAATGAAAGGTAGACTATAAAAAAAAACTAAAATTAAATCTACTTAATAAAAAAACCTGGTGTGTATATAATATGTATATATAGGTGAGTGTGTTTGTGTGAGGGTGTGTGTGTGTGTGTGTACAGATACTCTAGTTACGCTTTAATAATATCTTCGGTTTGATCGTATGAAAGAGTAAGAAGCCATTTTTTAACTGTGGTTTTCAGTCTTGCATTAAATCTCTCAATGATTACCGATTTTGAAGCGGTTTTCACTAATGTTGCCCCGCTGCGCGACCCAATAATCCGGGCGGGCAACAGTTAGTCTATTATGAATTCCAAAACACATCTTTTCCTGAGAGTCGGAGTGACTCTAAGTCCATTTCAGTTATTTTATTTAAATAAGTCATCATCCTCCTAGCGTTATTCCCGGTTGTGCCCCTAATGGAGCCCAGGGTCCGCTTTGACACCTAATCCCAAGATGTGGCATAGGCACTAGTTTTACGAAAGCGACTGCCATCTGACCTTCCAACCCAGAGGGAAAACTAGACCTTATTGGGATTAGACCGGTATCCTCACGATGTTTTCCTTCACCGAAAAGCTAACGGTAAATATTCCGTACATAAGTTCCGAAAAACTCATTGGTACGAGCCGGGATTCGAACCCACGACCGCCGCTTGACTGCCGCATGCCTGAACCATGTCATTTTATTTAAGTATTTAATATAAAACATCACATCAAGTCTTACAGCCAAACAGAATAATAAGTATATTTATGTAAAGAGTGGCAACACCAAGAAATTGCTGGTCCCACAGCCGCCTAGTAGCCAGTGGATGGAACTACTCTGACGCACGCATGCGCGCAGCGTGCACGCTTCACATACACACTAACGCACACATACTTATTCACGCACCACGCACACACGTATACAAAAGTTTCATTCTCTGTTTTGACTTAGAAGCCTACAATGTGACTAGCAGAGTTAGGAAGAAAAAGTTTCTAAAACATGATAGAAATCACATTTTTGTTAAGTACGCTTCCTTTCATACTTTGCCAGTCATATTGTAGGTTTCAAAATAATCACACAACTATGAAATGGATCTGAAAAGTGAAACATGCAACACTCATAGAAGTATATAATGTAACAAGAACTTAACAAAGAACAACCTATTTAACAAAAAACACGACACAAGGTCGAGATTAGCTACAAAACTTTAGATTAAATCTCCTGGACCAGATTGAACAAATCAACGTACAGCCGATCTACACTGCACTGCATATTACTCAACCTCAAACTGTTTCCTGCACACAACAACGCATATCCTAGACCTTTTTCCGCCTGTGGTAATATCATTGCTCCTGTACTTGTTGAACGAGTGTATTAGTGCCGGCGTGTACCCAGACATCCTTAAGTTGGTGAAAGTGCAGCCTATTTACAAGGGAAAGGGAGAAATGCATTTACCAAAATTCTACAGACCAATATCGCTCATTCCTGTAGTATCTAAAGTTTTCGAGCGCTTGTTGAGTGCAAGACTGATGCAGCATCTCACCTCAAATAACCTTCTAAATGGGCAGCAATACGCCTACCAGGCGGGTCGATCAACGAGGGACGCGGCCTGCGATGTGCTCACCCGGGTGATGACGCATCTCGAGGGCGGGCGGCAGGTCGCAGCGATATTCTGCGACCTGTCGCGTGCCTTCGAAATGATCGATCATGCTCTGCTCTTAAAAAAACTAAATCGCTACGGCTTCGAAGGACACTTCTTGAACACAATTGCGTCATTCTTGTCAAATCGACAGCAGAGTACTTCTGTTCTTGGCGTAAAATCAATTCTTGAGCCCATCGGGGGTTGTTCCGTCCCCCAGGGATCCATAATGGGGAATAACCTTTTTTTAACGTTAGTTAATGACATAACAACTGCATGTTCGGAACCTGAATACATTATGTTTGCAGACGACACATGCATAATAATTAATGCAGATAATTTTAATAATTTGAAAATAAAGGCCAAAGAGGTTATGCATAAGATTGCCCAATGGTTCTTATCTAATGGCATGCAACTGAACATTGACAAAACTAACATTATGCACTTCCAACTGCGTAAAAGTAGCGAATCTCAATTTAATATTGTTATAAATAACATTAACTTACCGCAAGTCGATCAGGTGAAATATCTGGGCTTCACGATGGATTCAGGTTTAACATGGTCCCCCCACATAGACGCAATTTGCGACAAGTTAGCATCTGCCTGTTTTGCGTTATCCAGACTTGCACCCACCCTGACACCTGACAACCTCAGAACCGCCTATTTTGGGTACTTCCACTCAATCTTAACCCAGGGTGTTGAGCTATGGGGTACCTCAGCAGACTGTGACAGACCGTTTAAACTACAGAAGAGGGCTCTTAGAATCATATCTGGTAAGCCCTACGATCATCCAGCCCGAGCATTATTTAAGCAGCATAAAATACTCACTCTGCCTTGTATCTTCATAATGATGGCCTGCCAACATGTGAGGTCAAATCTCGACCAATACACTACGCGCGGTCAGTGCCATGGTAGAAATACCAGGGGTGCACACCTGCTACTCATCCCGCACCGCAGGCTCGCTAAAGCTCGAAAGTCACTCACTGTCCTAGGTGTTAAGATCTATAATACCCTACCTAGTGACATAATTACCTCGGCGAGCGATAACATATTCAAAAATAAGATTATAAAAATGTTAATTGACCTGTGTTGCTACAGTGTGAATGAATTTATTTTAAGGAAATGTGAATAATACAAATTTATTATAATTAGATAATTGACAATGTATACCCGGATTATGGTTGAATTGACATGTAAATTATTTCTACAATTTATCAATAAATATATCTGTATCTGTATCTGTATCTGTACACATAATAAGTACCTATTATTTCTACTGTGACTAAAACTAGTTCACAATCTATTGACGCTATTCGCAATTTTATTTAAATTGTCATTACGAGAAAATGTGTATTCATTCAAAGTTTCTATTGGACAATACATTGACATTTATTTACTGACTGACACCAACTGACACATATGTTTCATCTAAAACCGCAAAGGCCGAAAAACAAACACAATTCCCTATTAATGAGATATTTGTTCATGTTCAGTTAAATAAAATGGAATTCTATCTCAAAACATAAAAATATATTTTATTTTATTTCAAAATCCCTAATTTACTGTCGTGGGTCTCTATGGTACTGACATCTGTTCTGTTTCCATTTTCTGTCAACAACATTAAATACAGCGGTCCGCTTCGTCAGAGATGTCACTACTATCCATACATTCAATCGGCGTGTCGCCTCTTTTCTAAGTTTCCAGCCCCACCACGAAAAGGTAAATTTAGTGTAGATTTGATTCACTTCACTTATTGTCCGAGGGTCTGAACTGAAGAAGGCACGGTCTACGGCATTAAATAACGCCGACGCGCCGCCCTGTCTTTGTCACTTACCAGTATAAATTTTAACGGCCGTATTCGTAAACAAGCCTATTTTATCTAAAATGGCGTTAAAATTCGAATGTCTTTATCTGTCACTATGACTTTAGTGTTCGTCAGAACGGGACAAAGCTCATCATTATATTTAGCAGAGGCATTTTAAGTTACCGGGTGCAAGTGTGGTGTCGGGTTAGAATAGCACCACCCCCTTTCCTCCCGTGGGTGTCGTAAGAGTCGACTAAGGGAACAGGGTTGAATTGTGTCGTGGGCGATGGGCTAGCAACCTATCACTGCGATATCACATTTTGTCGATCTTTTATACCCACATCAATGCTAACAGTGGCACTGGACACAAGTTTCATGTGCTCTGCCTACCCCATACATACATACATACACGCATTTATCCCTAAAAGGATAAAGGCGTGTATGTATGGTATGTATTTTAAGTTTTATGAACAAGGGGGTTTGTGTTCGAAACACTTGTTTATAAACGAAAAATCATAATATTAAAAGAAATTATATGTCTATCACTCAGAATTCTCTCTGTTACATATTTATAGATTCTACCAGAGAATATGAAATCGCTTTTTTTTTGGCTGTCTCTATTTTAACTATCCCGATGTCATCCCCAGGGTTTCCCCGTGTTCGCAACAGTGATCATAGCCAACTACATAGTGGTGAAGGACTGCAAGCACATCGTGGAGTCTCTGACCGACGAGGACATTGCCAACATCGTGAAGTTGTCCAAGGACCCGCGCATCGGGGAGCGCATCGTGCAGAGCATGGCGCCCAGCATATACGGGCACGATTATATCAAGAGGGGCCTAGCGCTGGCGCTGTTTGGAGGAGAGTCCAAGAACCCAGGTGTGTATAACAAAACTGACAATGACCCTGGTATAGGTGAGACCAAAGCGCACCGCGAGAGGAGTCATGACGAGCACCTATCGGCCGGCCCAAATATCGCTGTAAGGATATGGTGGCTGCAAACGAAAAACCCATAGAATGCAAGCGTCTTACAAATTTCTACCAAAACAGGTGCCTAAAAACCCGGTATGCGAATGTTAGAACTAAATGGCTGCCTGGCATTGCTTGGACAGCCTGCCCCAATCCCCGCCATAATGGCTATATGGCACCCATTATGTGGGACCATTTTGCGACGCTACTAAGACTTCTATGGTTTTTTCGCTGGTGGAAGCGGATCTGCGCGAACTCTGAGCCTTCGCTAGCTGGTAAGATAGGATCGAGCAAAGTAGCTTGCTCTTGTGTCGGAGTCCGAGACTCATTTAGGGTTGTCATAGCCTAGTTAGTTAGTTTCGTAGTGTAATAAAACAAATGTTTAATGTCTCGACTGAGTTTTAGTTTTTTGTTTTTAATTTAAGCAACTTATTGCATCTTCCGCTTTAAAAAAGCAACCTATTTTAATATTTGTTACCTCCTTAACACCTCATATGTTCTTGATGTTTGAAATCTTTCTATGCATACTTAATTGTAATATATAAGTACTTATACACATATTCATTATGCCTTATATTTATATGTCCCATAATGTCTGTAACTTGTTTTTGTGAGCCTCATAATCACTACATAGTATAAAACAAAGTCGCTTCCCGCTGTCTGTCCCTATGTATGCTTAGATCTTTAAAACTACGCAACTGATTTTGATGCGGATTTTTTGACTGATTCGAGAGAACGGTTTATATGTATAATATAATACCCGTGCGAAGCCGGGGCGGGTCGCTAGTAAATAAATAAAATATTCGTTTTTCAACAGGTGAGAAGCACAAAATAAGAGGAGATATCAATGTTCTGATCTGCGGAGATCCCGGCACGGCCAAATCTCAGTTCCTTAAATACATAGAAAAGGTAATTATGTTTTAGTACTTTTGTACAAAACAACCTCCCTCCCCCAACGCGAGATAAAAAAAGCCTGTCCATCCAAGTCCATTACTATACCAGTGGTGGCACGTGAAAATGTTCGTTGGGTAACGCGGAACAAAAAACTTATGAAAGAGTTAGTGTACATATATAACTATATATACAGGGTGTAACACAACTGGGGTGTGAACCTGTGAACATAACAGCCATCGTGTTCTGATAAACAAAACCTAAGAGAGATTTGTATGGAGTGTTGGCTGACTCGGGCGCGCGTCGAAAAAAAACTTTTAGTTTTTTCTTATCTTAACACGGTTACCTGTTATACCTTTGATCGGTTCAGTCCCTATTTTTGGTACATTCTGTATATAGGCTAGCCTAAAAATAAATTATAGGCAACCCGGTCAGCTTAATTAAATGGGCGCTCCGCCACTGTTTAATTTTAGAAACTGGTCAGATTGCTTGAGAATAAACGCATATTCATACTCCAGCCGTTTCGCCGTCCGCGCCACCAAGATAGTTAACCCCACAAATCATACAGACTATTCCTCTATGTAAAGAGGAATAGTGTGTATGATTTGTGGGGTTATTATAGATATATTTAGTTCAGTAACTGCCAACATATTTTCAAACGATATTCAACTTTATTGCAATGTTTTAAGGTTTCTTTTGGTTTCAGATCGCTCCAAGAGCAGTATTCACCACCGGTCAGGGCGCTAGTGCCGTCGGTCTCACAGCTTACGTGAGGAAAAACCCAACAACAAGGTGAGTTGTAAAGGCAACACACGTTGCAATTTATCTCAACAACCGACAGGGTTGCAGCTACACGTTTCAATTTATCTCAACCGACAGGGATGCAGCTATAGTTGGAATGAGACAGCCATACATACTTTTCATTCTTACTAATCGAATAATCTATGTTTGTATCCAGTATATATTTTATATCGAGATAACTTTATTATGATTACATAAACGTACTCATTACGATAGTACGCAACCATTCTAAGTTGCTGCTAGATGTGGTTTAGATATTGCGAAACTTTTAAAATGTTGTTATTTCTAAACCCTAAAAATGTTTATGCAACCATTTTGCTCTTTTCTTAAGATTCTTTGCATGATCTGGAAGCTAATATGCATGATGACAGCAATTGAAAATCACTAAAATATGGTATTTTCTTAGTGAAATTTTAATCATAGAATTCGAAAAATGTCCATATTTTTTTATTAAGTAAGAGATTATTGTTTATTTTGATAAAATTAAACCGAAAAATACGGACGCCCGCCATGATATGTTAAACACCAATCAGAGCGCATGACGTCACACTTGTATAATCAAATACCCATAACGCACATTACCACAGATTACAGAGAAAACTTACATATTGAACGAATAGTCAGACAGGGACAGAACCATGTTATTTGACAGGTCTTCATATGTCATTGTCTCCGCTTTCTCGCTCGCACGGCCGCGCAAGACTTGGAGCATCTAGGTAGCAAAAAGGTTTGCGTTCTGTTTATACAAACGTGACGTCACTCGGGACGCTTACGTTTACGTTTTAGCGCCAATTTGAAATTTAAAAACTAAAATGCATTTTTTTCCTACTTAACTGTTATATTCTCTTGAAAAATCTTATTCGTTGTACATAATAAATGTTTCTAAACATTATAGAACAGTTTTTCAAAATGTGTCATCATGCCTATTCTTGGTGCTACAGTCGCCATCAGATATATCGGAGCGGCCAAGGTGCTCACAAATATCTGAGCATGTTTAATGCCTCGACAATAGAGACATGCTCAGACACTTGTGAGCACGATATATCTTATGGCGTCTCCGATATATCTTATGGCGACTGTACACGGGTGAACCCTAAACGAGACATCGCTGTCCTTTTGTCCCGCTCTTGGACCCTAAACTGAGCCTTGTGTCCCCCAGAGAGTGGACGCTGGAGGCGGGCGCGCTAGTGCTGGCGGACCGCGGCGTGTGCCTCATCGACGAGTTCGACAAGATGAACGACCAGGACCGCACCTCCATCCACGAGGCCATGGAGCAGCAGTCCATCTCCATCTCCAAGGCCGGCATCGTAACCTCCCTCCACGCCAGGTGAGATATACTTGCGGGTTCTTGAAAATCAACCACCGTCTGGTTTTCGCAGGTCAAACAATCAACCCATCAATTACTTATTCTGCAAATAGGCCACAAGGGCACTTTTACATGTCAAACGGCAATTTACAATAAAATAATGACAACCTTACATAATAATAATTAAAAACTTGCAGATTACGGACCGATATAAACGGTTAACAAACTACGTAAATGTCACTAAGTTAATGAACACAAAAGAAAATTCGAAAACATTGGTAGGTACCATAAGGCAGTAAAACATTGGTCAACCCTAATTGTTGTGGTTTATCACATTTCAATAAGTTTCTGAATAGAATGTACGTACCTGGCTGATAACAATCGCATAATTGAGAGTATTCATTAAAAAACTCCGCAAAAAATATTTCTGTTAGCGGCAACCCTGCTCGTCAAAAACAGTGCTCGATATCCGGCGTGGCCTTTAGTCGTCTATAGCTACAGTACCGCGATCCCGACTATCGGGTCTTCCGGCGTGGGAACGGTGGCTTAAAATACCCGATAGTCGAGTTTTCGGCACTGAATGTGTGAACTGAGACTGCCCAGGACTTCACTACCTTTGATGTCTCCTTTGTTGCCCCAGTCCCATCACAGGCATTTAAATTAAACGGTAGGCCTATAGGTGTATCTTTTACATCGAGAATGACCCATCATACACCGTGGGCTTGACTAACCCGAAACATTTTATCCACGCATTCCAGGAGGTCATTAGGAGCAAAAAATGTGACGTGAACCCCAGTCAATTCCGGCTTAGTTTTGCAAATATTATAAATGTTCATGTAAACTATTTATTGTGATTACTAAAGTGCATTTAGCTCTTTTGATTGCGACGTTGCTACCGATGTTGGCTAGGTTCGCATCGTTATGGACATCAAAGTGCCAGCAGACACTCACTAAATTGATTCTTTTTTGAAAAAATAATCGTTACCGTTTTATTAAACAGGATAATTTTCATAGAGAAGCGATAGTTATCCAAGTTTTATTTACAAAAACCGACAAAACAAGAAAAAAAAATTTTTTTTGCTGAATTTGTGTTGGTTTCATATAATATTTTTTTACTCCTAATGAACTAAGAAATGCGAGGTTAACATCTTTCGGGTTACTCGGGCCCACGGTGTATAATAGTCGATACGTTTTTCCAGGTGTTCAATAATAGCGGCGTCCAACCCTATAGGCGGGCGGTACGACGCGTCGCTGACGTTCTCCGAGAACGTGAACCTGTCGGAGCCGATCCTGTCGCGTTTTGACGTGCTGTGTGTCGTGCGCGACGAACCCGAGCCCATGCGCGACGCGCACCTCGCCAAGTCAGTACAAACCGTACTATTATCATTATCGTACCAAAAAAATATATAATAATACTCTCTTTGCAATAGCCCAGTTTCATAATCCACCCATATCTGGGCCATTTTACGGAAAGTTGTACACTTGTTTTTTTATATAATTGTTTTTTTCCTACTCAAAATCGAGAGCACTTTCGAACCTAATAGGAGAAAAAATAGGGTCCCAAGATTTTTTATTCTATACCGTTTCCATGCTAAGCTTGTATGGTGGTAACGGAACGAAAAAACCGAAAATTATATGTAACATTTTGGACAGTTTTTTTTCTCCTATTAGGTTCGAAAGTGCTCTCGATGCTGAATAGAAAAATCCCGATTATATCAAAATTAAAAAAAAAATCGACAGTACAACTTTCCGTAAAATGGCCCACCTGATCACCCCAGCTCCACACCTCAAGGCACATTTCTCTATCCATTTCACACACAATAGCCCCAACGACCGACGATTCACGGGTACCGATGTACCCGTGAATGGGTTCTTTGTACTATATTACATTAAACTTCGTCTCCAAAGGGCCTCTACGAGTTGGATCCATATCCCCACGCACGCCTTCCTAATGACTGGGGTTCGCCCCGTTCGGAGATAATAATAATAATTTCGGAGGAGTTAAATATGGCGCCGGAAGCTGTCATTCCATAGAAACTTGTCAAACTATCCATACATTGAGATTTTAAGAGTCCGCAGTAAGCTTGGCAGAATTTACTTTCCCATACAAACGGAGTTATGTTCTCATGTTAAAACTACGTGTTGGGCTGTGACGAAACTTTGCATATACAATGACTGCGCAGGACCGGTCACTTTGGCACTCTTTGGGGAGGCCTATGTCCATCAGTGGACGTCTTTCGGCTGATATGACGATGATGCTGATGTCGTGGCTGTCCCATGGTAGACGTGCTTGTGCAACCTGCCCTTCGGCTAACTAACACTAGTGTTTGTGTATAGATTCGTAGTGTCGTCCCACATCCGGCACCACCCGACGCAGCGCGGCGCCGCGCCGGACGACGAGGTCGCGGAGCCCGAGTTCGCGCTGTCGCAGGACCTGCTCAAGAAGTACATCGTGTACGCGAGGGAGAACGTACGACCCAAACTGCAGGTACCAGGAACTCTCATTACCAAGAAAAACTAAGGCATGCCAACGTTCGAAATGACAACGAACATTTTTGGTTATGCTACCTCAGGGCGGGTTATCAACGTTCGTTTACAGACCAATCAACGTCAAATATGGCGCTCGCAACTGTCATTCCATAGAAACCTGTCAAAGTTTGCGTACATTCTGATTTAAAAAAATAATAATATTAGAGGACAACCTTACACAAACCGACCTAGTTCCAAACTAAGCAAAGCTTGTACTATGGGCACTAGACGACGATAAACATGCTTATATAGATAAATAAATACTTAAATACATAGAAATCATCCATGACTCCGCTACAAATGTTCGTGCTCAACACACAAATAAATGCCCTTACCGAGATTCGAACCCAGGTCTTCTTGCTTCGTAGGCAGGGTCTAAAGCCTTCGTCAAAAGATTTTAATGAATACCGCTTTCGATTACACCGTTACTATGCACTCACTTAGTTACCAATAAAGCTCTCAATACAAATTCTCTTCCCTGTTCATTCATCACGTTGATCCAGGCTGTGGACAAGAGCGCCGTAATGCTTCCTGTGGTTAGGTGGGTAACAATATCTCTCTCGCGTTTACTATCTTGTTTTATCTCTCTGTCTTGTTTAATTGCTTGAATGTTGTAGTCTGTCGCCGCGAGACAACTCGCGCGCCGTTTTGTGCTAGGCGAGCTGGTCACCACAGGCTTCGCGGAGTGATCTCGCTACATTCAGCGTCATACAGTTTAGTAGCAGCCAGAGTAGCCAAATATTTCGTGATACAATCTTATTTTTACAGTAATAAAGACGACGACGAAGCTACGGTAGCCCAGTGGTTCAGGCATGCGGCTGTCAAACGGCGGTCGTGGGTTCGAATCTCGGCTCGTACCAATGAGTTTTTCGGAACTTATGTACGGAATATGATTTCATATTTACCGTTAGCTTTTCGGTGAAGGAAAAACATCGTGAGGAAACCTGCATACATCTGCGAAGAAATTCAAAGGTGTATGTGAAGTCCCCAATCCGCACTGGGCCAGCGTGGGGACTACTGCCCGTTTCCCTCTCATACATGAGAGGAGGCCTGTGCCCAGCAGTGGGACGTATATCGGCTGATGATGATGAATAAAGACGAAGAACAACATCGTGAGGAAACCGGTGTAATCCCAATAAAGTCTAGTTTTTTTTCTCTGGGTTGGAAGGTCAGGTGGCAGTCGCTTTCGTAAAACTAGTGCCTATGCCAAATTTTGGGATTAACTGTCAAAGCGGACCCAGGGCTCGTTAAGGGCACAACCGGGAATAACGCTAGGAGGATGATGAAAGACGTGCAGAAATATTTGACAGCTACTGCTACTGTCCATTGAGGATTTGAACCAAATAACCACTTAAAGAAGAGACTGTTGAAGATGTTTGCGGTGGAACAAAATGGCATTAAACGACGCAAGTGTTTATTGGTGTAGTCGTGACTCGTGAATTCAAAGCGAACCTGTTTTTTTTTCAGAACATGGACCAAGACAAAGTGGCGAAGATGTACAGTCAGTTGCGACAAGAATCCCTCGCAACCGGCAGCTTGCCCATCACTGTGAGGCACATTGAATCTGGTGAGTTACAGATCTTTATGACAACCCTGAAAATTAACCTCCTGGATCTCCCCGGACCTCACTTGAGGACACAACATTTAAAAAAGTCTGCAGCCGTCAGAACGTTTCCAAATGAAAATGTCAACCTGAAAAATAAACACAGAGTCACAAATGGCCAATCAGCGATCGGATTGGTGAGGGGAAAACTCCATGATTTTTTTGACAAATTTTCCGACTTCAAGAGGTGTACTCATCAGTTGTGGTATAATCAATATCTCCAGGATCCAGGAGGTTAAAAATGACTACAAAATCCCCATCAAACAAATGTGAGGTTAGCCTTCAGGAATTCCAGTATAACTTCATCAAATCTCATAGAGTCCAGGAAATACAGACAACATGCGTAGGAAATAGTGGTGTAGACTCAAAATTTATTATTACTCTAAAAGAAGGTAACAAAATATGCCTAGTAACGAAAATCACATACAGATATCTCTTAGAATTACAAGCTACAACCGGTTTAATATTGCTTGCCATTTTAAAACAAAAGAAACTACTCTAGTTCGTATTGTAGTTGATTCAAATTTCTTTGCTACTTTATCTTGTATCATGGACGGGTACAGGTTATAGTATTGACATGAAGGTGCCTCTTGTTCAAATTGATAACGTAGTGATGCTAAATGGATAGTAAACCATCAAATTATCGTAATAAAGTATAAATTAGAAAATATAATTAAATTCATGAAAAGATATGAACCTTGAAAGTTTAGAAAAACAAGAATAAATTTAAAGCTATCAATAGAATCCTTACGCTTTTATAGAAACAAAATTCTGTGACAACTATGTACATAAACGCAGTATTTCGCGACCGAAACAACAATTTACCGGATTTTCCATGCAACGATACAACTACTTTGTACTAACAAAATGTCAGTTGTGACGTCATACCTGTCTGTCTATCAGTATGAAACGTTTTGCGCTGTCACCAGCGACGACAATCTTTGTCTCGAATTTTTGGATATTTATGTACAATTGTAGTTGCTCCCATACAAATATTTGTTCCTGTCCAAGAACTGCTTCGAATGACATCATAAAAAAATCTTAGGGTGAGTTGCACCAGCTATAACGTTAAATATGGTTGTCAGTCCATAGAAACTTGTCAAACTCCATACATTCGGATTTTAACGAAGATCTCTTACGATTACGCTCGGTTTGGTGCAACCCACCCATAAAGTCACGGCTCATTAGAGCCACCCGGCATGCATGACCCGCACCGTCTCGCCTCGTAAATGTACTAACTACGGAGTTGATGTACAAATCCATATAAAGAAAACTAACCGCTCGCGGCGAGGCGGTGCGGGTCGGGCGCCGGGTGGCTCTGATGAGCTGTGACCTTTAGTCATCATCCCTATTGTTTGTTCCAGTGATCCGCATGAGCGAGGCGCACGCGCGCATGCACCTGCGCGCGCAGGTGAGCGAGGAGGACGTCAACATGGCCATCCGCACCATGCTCGAGAGTTTCGTCGACACGCAGAAGTACAGCGTCATGCGCGCCATGAGACAGGTACCACACTTCGTTCATGGCACTAGAAAGAGGGAGGCCACAGCGCACAGATCACCTCCAATAGATAGAGCCTATAAGCGATTTACTTCGATGCAAAGGTCACCACAGTTGGTGGTAGGTGCGGGTTGCGGGTAGGTCGGTAACGGTGCTGCGATTGGCTCTTTCGAAAGTAGCGCGCTTTGTCACATCATGGCGCCAGAAGCGTAGTGATGGGACGCGTTGGTCTTAGCGGTGCCACAATTAATTGTTAGTAGTTCCAGCCATTCCAAAGGGACCTTTCTGTGTTTCTTGCTGTTGACATAGCGAATATCTTGAAACTCAGAGGCGTCTTTACCTATGGTGCAGGGTGTGCGTTGCACACGGGTGCAGCGGTCCTAGGGGGCGCCGAGCGCCGCCCGCTACCATTCCATTCTGACCGCGCGCTTACTAGGGGGCGCTAGGGTAATGTTTGCACACGGGCGCTACATGGGCTAAAGACGCCTCTGTTGAAACTGCATAATATATTGTGTCTGTGCCATTTGACGGATTGTGCAAGAAACTGGAGAGCTACCGCGAAACGAAAACGCACTTCGTTCGTGTATCTCCCTCTCCATCGCTCGAACCAGCAAGTGCGACAGAGGGAGATATTCGAACGAAGTTCGTTTTCACTTCGCGGTAGCCCCTCTGTTTCTGCCATTTGACGGACTGTGCAAGAAACTGACCATCACCCCTTGTTCCAGACATTCCAAAAGTACCTGTCCTACAAGAAGGACCACAGCGAGCTCCTCTACTACATCCTCCGGCAGCTGACCATGGACCAGCTGGCGTACATGCGCGGCCTCCACAACCACTCGCAGGCCACCGTCGAGATCTCCGAGCGAGACCTGCTGGAGCGGGCCAGGCAGATTAATATCACAGACCTCAAACCCTTCTATGATAGCCGTATATTCAAGATGAACAACTTTGGATATGATCATAAGAGGAAGGTGATTGTGCATACGCTGCCCGAAGCGCCCGCTGAGGTATAGTGTGTGAGAGAGTAAATGTAAGTTGTTTCCTGCGAATAATCAAAGACGTCAACTAGAATAGGCATGATGACACATTTTGAAAAACTGCTCTATAATGTTTAGAAACATTTATAACCAACCGGAATGGCCATGAGTCATTTTCTATACACAAAAAGTCTGCCGATTTTTGCGGGGGAGGGGAACGTCAAATGTATGCGTAACGTCAAAATAGCTACGTCAGATAAACGTCAGTCCATACAATGTGTATGACCACTGGTCATATACTTTTGGCAGAGGGGAACGCCTGTCAATGGCCACTCCGGTTGGTTTAATGCTCTAAGATTTATTATGTACAACGAATAAGATTTTTCTAGAGAATATAACAGTTAAGTAGGAAAAAATGCATTTTAGTTTATAAATTTCAAATTGGCGCTAAAACGCTTGTCAGTGTCATGGCATCCCGAGTGACGTCACGTTTGTATAAACAGAACGCAAACCTTTTTGCTACCTAGATGGTCCAAGTCTTGCGCGGCCGTGCGAGCGAGAAAGCGGAGTCAATGACATATGAAGACCTGTCAGATAACATGGTTCTATCCCTGTCTTACTATTCGTTCAGTACGTAAGTTTTCTCTGAAATTTGTGGTAATGGCCGTTATGGGTATTTGTTTATACAAGTGTGACGTCATGCGCTCTGATTGGTGTTTAACATATCATGGCGGGCGTCCGTATTTTTCAGTTTAATTTTATCAAAATAAACAATAATCTCTTACTTAATAAAAAAATATGAGCATTTTACGAATTCTATGATTAAAATTTCACCAAGAAAATACCATCTTTTAGTCATTTTCAATTACTGTCATCATGCCTATTGCCAATGAAATATAAGAGTGGGTGCTTGAGCATAAATGATGACTGTCCTAACCTACCGTAATGCCTTTTTCACCTCAAAAAGTATAATGTCAATTTCAAGAAAAAAAATCTATAAAATTTACTCTTTTGCTTCGGAAGTCGAGGAAATAAATATTGATTTGTAAGGTTGTTGACCTTGGCGACCAGTGAAAGTTAATAATTTACTTGGAATAATTTTCTTTTTTTGAATTACATATACATAGAAATGTCAAGTTGCTTAGTATTCAGTCACCGGTTAAATGCACCAAAGTATAGTAGGGTAAGTCCGGGGTAGTTGGCCATAGTTTTTTTGGAACACTGTTAAAATAAATGCTTACATATCACGAATACATATTTTATTTTTTATTAAACTTTGGTTAATTAACTTTGGATTATTAAACAAAAAAAGTATAATATCTATATAAATTACATCGAAAAAAACCTTTTGAAAAAAAGACACGATTGGCCATCTCTCCCAAGGTATACGGGTGTGATGACCATACCTTTACAGGAAAGATGGCTATAACTTAACTCTCTCAGTTAGTATGTTTTTCGTATTTTTTTTTATACTTAAGCACGTGTCCTCGAACTCGGTGCAATTCTTATGTAGCCAAAACTACACTAAAACCAGTTTTCGAAGAAAATAACTACTAATAGGTAATTATCCCCACAGCCGTGGCAGTTTCTTTCGTTTACAAACCGAGCTGGCAGTTTTGGATATTTTTTCCTGCTTAGGTTTCCTGGATTGTTTTATATACTATTCTTTGACACACATTCAGCATCATATCATATGGCATACCGACTAAAACTAGCCAGTGGCCATCTCTCCTTTTCTTGCGGGAGAGATGACCACACCTAATTTAGGAACAAGTCATGACATGACTTGCCAAAGTCTGACCTTAGAACAATGAGACACTCATATACTTTGCAACAAATACACGAAAACAGCATTATTTTGAGAAACTAACATCGTCACCTGGTAAAACATGACCTCTCAAAAAATATTGACACTAGTCTAAATAATCAAAGACGATTTTACTTACTTTGGGTTTTTTTTCGCCTAATTGTTAATTGCACCCGTGCTCTTAGGCACAAAGCGAAGCGAAATAAACAAAAAGTCGCGAAATCAAGTCACTGGTTCCATGAAATATTTCGATGGGCCATCTCCCCCTTATGGCCATCTACCCCGGAATTACCCTATTTCAGCTATTTTAATGTTCAAATACTTGTTTTATTTAAACAATATAAAATAAAAGTAATGTTGTATTGTTTGTTAGAATTAGATCATGAAAAATTAAAAAATTAAAAATGATCATGAATGAAATGATTTGAATTCATCACATTTCTTAAATCATTGTAACAATCCTGTATAATTCATCTATCGTTTACTTATGCAGGACGTGATCAGTAAAACTACCCACCTTATGTAATGTTAAGTATGTATATGGTATAAGTTAATTGTAAGTGCAACATTGTAGTACAAAACGAATCTGTTTTACTTTTGACCATTTTATTTAATAAACTTTTTGTCTACTCAAATCTGCTTTTATTTGCTCCATGTCATCAGCGTACGTTGGTTGTCATTCTATCACTTATCGTTGTGGATAAGACATCCGTCACTCTCACACTCGCGTACTTGTCAGAACGTGATTGATGTCTTATCGACAGAAAGGATAAAGGGTATTTTTAGAGATGTGCAACTACCCTCTTCTTTGTTCTTCTGTGATATTCAAATATTTCAAGTGTAAGGTACGTTGCATTTACACTCCAGCCTAGCACCCTCAACATCTACGAGAAAATTTACTGCAAGGAGGGAAGGAGGAACAAGCTCATGATTCAGTAAAGAGTGAAGTGGTCTGGACGTATCCGGAACGAGGCTTACGAAAGGGTAATGAGTAATGGGTATACTCTTGCTTGCCAGAATTTCATTTGCCCGAATTTTATCTGCCATAATATTCAACTGCCATAATGTTGTTTTCTATAATTTTGTATGCCATACTCATTGTTTACCATATTAATTATATGCCAGAATCTTTCTTTTCCATAATATCAATATCAATAATCTCATTTTCCATAATCATTGTAATCCATAACTATCCATTCATAACAATTGTTATAAGTCGTACAGAAAATACCTAACTAACATGTAGGTATAGTTATGTAGGCAATTATAATTACAATTATAATTATATGATTTATGTTTTTCATTATTAGACAATAAGTATTATTATATTTTGATTTTACATAGCGTGAGTCTTAAAATATTTAATTTACATTTTAAATTTTACAACTTTCACAGTGTGAGCGGTAGGTTGAAGAACTCTTCATAGCTGTAAAATAGTTCTGTCATCAGATATTTCTTCAATCTACTTCTAAATCCGGCAGGAGCGGCTGCCTCTCTAACTACGTCGGGTAGGCGATTGTAGACTGATGGTCCTAGAAAATAGAGTGAGCGATCTGACTTAGCGAGTCTGCGCGGTTCCGCGACCAGTCTATTTTTATGTTTGTTGCTGCGTAGCGGGTAGTTGGTGTTCACGCCTCTACGTTTGAACGCATCTATATTGTCATACGTGAACACTGCCGCGTTGTAGATAAATAAGCAAGGTAGGGGCAATATTTTCAGCTCTCTGAAAATATCCCGCGCGGGCGCGTCCATCGGCTTACCGGCCATCGCGCGAACGGCTCGTTTCTGCATTGAGAAAGCGCGAGTCCAGTCAGAGGCGCGGGCCCACAACTCCGTGCCGTACGTCAATATTGAGTGCACTGTCGCGAAGTAGCACTCTCTCACCGCGGGTTTCCCGGCAGTGCGCGCCAGGCGCCGAAGTGCAAAGCACGCACGTCCGAGCTTCCCGCATACCTCATCAATGTGCGTCTCCCACGTCAGTGCGCTGTCCAGGTGGAATCCAAGGAGACGTGTGCTGGTCACGTGCTGTATAGGGGCATCACCTGCACACACCCTCAGGGATGAACTCATGACACTGGTTTTTTCTTTGTTCAAAGCTAAACCGTTCGACCGGAACCAATTGTGTAGTTGCCCCATTACACTGTTTAGCGCTCCTTCCAACTCTCGTTCGACAGGTGTGCTGACGACCGCCGTGACGTCATCGGCATACATAAATATCTCGGCGCCTTCTATTGCCTTCGGCAGGTCGTTCAGCAGTATGCCGAACAGGGTGTTGGATAGACACGATCCCTGTGGTACACCCATCAGGTTTCGCAGTTCCGACGAAATAGCGCTCCCCCCCCCCCCCCCCCCCTCCAACTACTACTTGGGCCCTGTCGGTCATAAAAGACAGTATTAACTGTGTGGCCGGGCCACGTATACCGTAGTGGGCGAGTTTGTCGGCGACATAATGACATTTGCCATCCAACTCAACATCCATAATATTTATATGTAATAAAGTCGGTACGTATTGCAGTAAAAATTTAAAAAAAAACCTCCAACCTATCCGCGATCCGAGTTGGTTTTGCCACTAAGTAAAAATAAACTTTTCTCTGAGATTACCCAATGCCAAGATAGTGGTGTATAAGGTGCCAAGGCAGTAGGGAACAGGGGCTTATTGGCAAAACCGACTCGGATCGCGGATAGGTTAGAAGACGGAAGCGGGAGCAAGCTCCCGCTTTCGTCTTCGAGGTTATTTTTTTATAGAAGAGCGAAAAAACTAGCAAATTACCAAAGATGAATCCGAATGCATGTTATTATGGCGTTTAAATATTCTATTAAATAATATTATTGCAAACAATAATCTGGAAAACAATACGTATGGCATTCGTATCATTATGACATTCAATATTCGAGTAAACAAGAGTATGTCAATTAACTATTATGGTATACGAAACATTCGGGCAAGCGAAGTTCGGGCAAATGATTATTATAGTATATGAATGTCGGGCAAACAATAGACAACCTGAGTAATGACTAGGTCTTGTGGAGGGGGCTTTTCGAACCGTGATTGTGTTATTTCTTTTGTAATCTACAGTGTTGTACCTACCTAAATTGGGGGTGTACCGATGAAGAGCATAACTAACAGGTGTCGTGTTCTGATAGAAGAAAACTAAAAAAAATGTTTTACCTTAATATGGCGCAGGTCGCCCCGGTCGGCCAACGCTCCATACAAATGTTAAAAAATCTTATAAAACCGGATATGCCCTTGATCGATTAACGTTAACACCCCAATTTTTGTACACTCTGTATACTTATGGTGGGTACACACCAAGCCAACGAACGGCTATGTATCTCACTAACAAATAGCTGTTACGTAAATGCTTCGCGTTCGTTTGCTCAGTGTGTACCCACCATTACTAATATTATAAAAGGCGGGGTCTGCGCTTTATATGTAATGGGTTCCTAATCTCCGGAACTGCTTATTATGCTTTCTGGATGGTTAACCATACTTGCGAAACTGTGTCTGTCTGTCTGTCTGTTACTTCGCGCTTAACCGCAGAACCGTTTTAGATGTTTGGTATACATATTTCGAGTCCCGGGGACGGACATAGGATAGTTTTTATCCCGGATATTATCCCCTAAGGGGTGATAGTTTGTATGGATCTACGATATAAAGGGGCCTACGCGGGTGGAAGCTAGTAGGCTATATTTTATCCCGCGGGTTTGCCTGTGATCTATGCAATTCGCGGACGACGCCGCGCAAGTAATTGGTATGTAGTATGTAGATATTGACATAGGCAATAATGGCATTGATTAATTATCTAGTGATATCGTTCAATAACGCCTGAATTAGAGCTACCCACAACGATATAAAAAAAAGGATAACCAACCAAGGTTGATTTGAGGAAGTCCAGACGAAAGTCTAAGACTGATTATGCCAAGTTGAGCAGAAATTAAACCACATGATACCGTCCATCAATTATTTAATTTACTTTTTTATCAAAATTCATGAGATGACTATAGAAACAAATTAAAATGAATTTATAATAATAACTTGAAGACATTTATTTGATCATACAAGTCTTATAAAATATGCATACATTCAAATATTCTAAACACATATCTATCCTACTCCGGTGTACCTACTGCTACCTTAAGTCATATTCACTGCAAGTATAGTACAAAGCACGGAAACAATAGTACACTAACATTAAATGTCATGAGTAATATTGTAAAACCTTAACTAACTCGATAGGTACAGAATTACACAGAAAATAAGATTATATTTATTCAATCATATTTATTTTATTCTTCGGACACCCAGAGTATTAACAGCTTTATATCCATCTAATAATTTACGTGGGTAATTTTAAATATAAGAGACTTGTGCACTATTCAATTGTCTTTTTAGTTTCCTACTGTTTGGCCTTAGACCGGATTAAAAACATTAAAATTACCCATGCAATTTGACTGACCTAAGCTTAGCATCGAATCTCTTCTAATCTTACTCTAATAATTTAAAATCCTTTTTATAAAATTACCCTCATCACCAATAAACAAATTACAATGTTTCAACAATTTCATCACTACACAAACTAAATCACTGAAGTCACAATTTCATTGTTTATTAGCAATTAGGTAACAGACATCACAAGTAAGAGACTACACATTCACAGAGCCTAAGTCTAGCATTGTAAAGAATTAAATAAAAAACAAATCACACAAAGTTATCAATTAAATATGCAAAAAATAATCTGTTATTAATAAAATGACCAGCATTGTTTACTGTTCCTTAGCCTCTTCCCACAGTAGTTAGTATCTTACAAAACACTTTAAAAAATAGTAGCATGGATGGCACTGTACTAATTTCATCTGCTACAATTTGAATCTAAAGCTTCGAACCACAAAGATGCCATAAAAAAGTTACCTATATTACATGTATCTGAGAAAAAGGTTACTGGGCATTGCAAGTTTGAAGCAGAGTGTGGAGGCGGGCTTGCAGAATAAGCTTGTTAAGCCCCAAGATGCCCCGCTGACTAAAATCCTGTCTCTGCCCTTGATTGTACTGTGAGAAGGTCCTAAAAATACGCATGCTTATTTATTCTTGATCACTCCCTGAGCCAGAGTTGCTGCTGTCCCCACTGTCACTCTCCGAGTCGCTGCTGCTATCGCTGTCTGAAGAACTGGAGCTTGAGCCGGAAGAGTCTGAGTTGTCTGATGAGCTGTTGTCTGAACAGTCTGAGCAGCTGGATTCATTGCGCTTCTTTTTCTTGTTTGGGATTTTGCAACTGCCTCCGCTGTGGTAGAAACAAAATGACTATGACTGTTAAGTTTAAAAAATTTATAAATTCGCCAATAGCTATTACTGGTGTAGAACACCAAACAAAGTTCAAATAAAAACGGCTGTTGTAATTGACATAAATCTCTGGAGGGTAGTTTAGAATTCAAACCTAACAGCTTTTTAAATAGAAACTCGTACTGTATTACTTTGTCATTGTACCAACTAAGCATTGCCAATAAAAGAAGAATACATCAATAATTCAGTTCTACAAACAATAGAAAGATAATGAAAACCAAATTCAAACAAAAACATCAGTTTTCAGTATCAGATATTTGTAAAGGGTAATTTTCAATTCAGTCTAGATTTAAATTCAAAATTAACTGCTTTTAAATAAATATACCAGCATTCTTACTGTATATGTAAGCCATCTAAGTATTGCCTATAAATAGAAAAATTCGCAAACAGTTACTAATGTGAAAGATGCAGCAAAGTACCAAATTCAAATTAAAATTGCCACTAATACTCAAAAATCTGTAGCAAGTAGTCTTAAATTCAAAAAAGGCAGTCCTACTCTGCAATTGTGCATGTTAGCCGTCTAAGTATCCATACTAATATTATAAATGCAAAAGTCTGTCTGTCTGATACATCTTCACCCTTAAACTGCTGACCCGGTGAAATGGAACATGAAAGTTTGCATGGAGCTACAATAAAAACGAGATAGTTACGTGAAGAAGTTAGTAATCTCTTAATTAAATAATAATATAGTACCAAATTAAATTAAATACTGCTGAACAATCAAAAATTTGTGGAGGGTAGTTTTAAACTCACTCTAGATTTAAATTTAAAACAAACAGCTTAAAAATTGCACTTATATTAATATGTATTTTTACATCTGCCACCTAAGCACAGACTATAAATAGAGGAATAGAATATAGGTGATGAAAAAAAACAACAATTACAAAAAAATTACTAGCCTGCATTGAGCTGATTCTCCCTTTGATTCCTTCGCCTTCATGTTCTTCTTGAGGACCTGGGTACGCGACGGGCGAACGAGAATCTTGCGTTTTCCTTTGCACTCGTAGCTCCAGTGACCAAACTCGAGGCACTTCTGGCATTTGATGCCTTGCGGAAATGCCGCGGCCAACGCTGCTTGCCTACAATTAAAAAATATGTTGTTACCCGAAAAATCAATGCAATAAAACATTAATCATTTTGGAGAAAACTTACTTCTTCCTATCGGATTGGTGTCTGTTGTACGGCCCCAGAGTCATCTTGATATGCTGAAGAAACTTCGAGATGGAACTGAAAAGTCCGTTACTTTCTATGCAGGTAGTTGTGAATTAACACAGGCCAGCTGTTTTGATCAAGGCACCGGTCCTCGTGGCTCCCAAAACAATAATGATTACAAATCTTCACAAAAATAGTCGAGCGTGGAAACGTACGACAACTTCTATGTCAAAATATTTACGTTCTGAAATATTCTCTCTGGTCGTAAATAAAATAATGTTATTTCTGTAGCTACAATATTTATTTAAATACATTTACTGAAAGTTACACCATTGTAATTTATGTTATGGATCACCAGCTTTACATAAAATAAACATTATTGTGTTTGATTCCGGAATGACTTAAAATCTAATCATAGAAAGTCTTAGTTAACAATTTCCACGATACTGTTCCTGAACGATTTGAACTTGTTTAATTCCTGTCTAATAGAAATAATTATTCAGTTATCATCAATTTCTATACGTTGTAATAAATACTTTCTACGATTGCAATAGAGTATAATTTTGATTACCGTTTCACTGTCAATTTAATGACTTTTTGCGCGATTTGCCTCATCTTTACCACTTCTATGACAGTTTACGTCAATTACGTGGACGTGCCCGGACTTGCTTCTGCGTGTTTTTTTAACATCCGTTGTGCTGTCATAATTCATTTCTACCAATCACGACGAAGTAAACGTGTTTGTTATTGGCTGATTTCATTCAAAATAAAATAGTTTAAGAAGACTTTTCTTGCAATCCAGTGTCAAAAGGACAGTTTTTGGCGAGATCCTTGAAGCGAGGGCTGTAATATTATTTAAAGTTTCGTAATAATAAATAATAACTAGCTATCTAGTTTGAGATGTCCGAAAATAGTTTTACAGAGGTAAAATGTCGGATTGGTATTGGAAGGTTATAGCTTTGAAGGCCGCATTCGTTCTTACATGCATTGTAAGTTCATTCCGAGCCGAAGACACTGTACATGAATTACCTTTTTGTAACCCTCACAATGTAAATACAGACAAAAACGAGTAAGTGGCATCTATTTACTTAGTTTACGATCTACCAGACATATTCAGACCTGTAATTTTATGCATATTAGAGCTGAAATAGATGTACAAATTTTGTAAACAAACTTTGGTAATGTATTCATTCACGTTTATTTTGATACACAATTGTTAATTTTGTATATATCATCTCCTATGATAGTAAATTCATCTATAATCTGTTCTTATATAATTATAAGTCCAGTTTTGTATGGCATACGCAGTATCATTTAGCATTTCTCTCACCATTATAATTAGCTATAGTTGTAGATATTTTTACACGTTTCTTCATTTCCGTTGCTACTTTATGTATTTAATATGAATCTGATTTTTAGTTCACATGCCCTGATTAAATTTTATTTATATTTTGAAAAACAAAGTTATTTTGAAATGAATCGAGCGACAATACCAACAACATGTTATCTTTATAGAGTTATTAAAATTGACTAATCTCAGTAATTATTTCAGCTTGATGATAGTAAGCACCCTGGACGGCAAACTGACTGCATTTGCAACAGTTGATGGAGCCAAGGCATGGGAAATTGAGACTCCGCCACTCTTGTCCTCCAATCTACATCATGTTGAAGTGAGACATATTTAACTTTACCATGAAATACAGTCTTAAAATATTGTTGAGGAAATTGTCCGATATGTCACATTGGATGCCAAATCCCATGTTATTATATTTGGTGACAATGCTAAACATAAATAATGATTTAAAATAAGTTGGTTAGTTAGCGGCAGAGACCCCAAAGCCAGTGTCGCAAGATTTCAAAGTTTACGAGATCTCGAGAGATTGAGCGTTTTTCACAGAAAACATATGCAAATGCTATGAATTTGTTTTAATGTTTATAAACATGCGAAATAAAAGTAAAAACTGCTTGTGTAGTGGGTTTAAAACAAAAAAAAGTAACACTCTGACTTGAATATTAACTATACAAACCTTTTAATACCCTTTGGTTTTAATCTAATTAATAGTAGGCATGTATTTGTTAATCAGATGAAATTTATGTCGTGCTTCTTTGTACTTGTTTTAATTTAAAAAAATGCTGTGTTTTATAAGGAAAGTTGAATCTCGCAATGTCGCGATATCTCGTACGAAAATTGTACGAAATTCAGTTTCGTAAAATATGGACTTGATCTGGATTGCATTCCCTAGTCATGTCTCACACATTTTATGGAATAATAAACCAGTGAATACACCTTTTTAGCTCACCGCAGGAGGAAAATGGGTGCGCCTGGTGCCATCCCTCCGAGGGACCTTGTACAGCCTCAGCGGAGACAACATTGAGCCGTTGCCATTTGACGCGGACCAGCTGTTGTCATCCTCCTTTAAGTACTCGGATGACCTGGTTATAGCTGGTATGTAAACTTTAAATCTAGTACGGATTTGATTGCTATTTTGCTAGGTTATGCTGAACTCGACGCGAGCGCGCGGAATTAAAGTTAAAGGCTAAACTACCAGTGGGCATACAATTTTGTTGGGGGGCGTGCTGACCTGTAGGGAATGTGGTCGCATATTCCCTGCTAAGATAGTTACGTCAGTCACCTGAAAGCTCACGAACGACGCTTCAGTTAGCCAGAGTTCTTGTCTTTTTTCCAGTCGCTGTGGTCGCAATTGATGATGATGCGGTTATGCTGATGACCCGCAAGGGTTAGATTATGATTTTATCCGTAATTTGATGCAGCAGAGTTCACACTCAGTTGATGATAAGCAACCAGTATCTTGAACTGTAAGCTGTCCTAATACCATATCCCATACTAATATTATAAATGCGAAACTAATTCTGTCTGTCCTTTACCTTTTCAAGCTTAATGCACTAAACCAACTAGCTACTTTCCTAATAAAATTTTTGTTCGTCAGTTATATCAAAAAATATTGGACACGTATTTTTTTGTTTGACAATTAGACAAAAAATTATAAAGACATAGGCCGGTTAAGTTATGTGTGACGTCATATTATGGTACACTTTTTAGCTTAATGGGACGTGACGCGGAACTTTAACTTTTTTACCCAGTGAAGTTCCAATGCACAGGAGTAGTTTTTATCTGGGATATCATCCCCCCAAAAGAAGAAAAGCGGGTTGGAAGTTTGTATGGACACACGATATAAACGAGTTCCTCGCGGACGGAGTCGCGGGCAGAAGCTAGTACTAAATAATGCACACAGCGAGTCGTATCTTTAAAAACAAAAACAAGCGCCTGCAATGTAATTTGTTATCCAAGTCCTGGCGATAACGAATCCACACACGAGTTTTAATTGTGTATCTAGTGTGGACAGGTCGCGTTGGTTGATTCACCTAGATAAACTACACACAATGACACTGAACAATGTATTTTACATCTATCAAATCCGAATTTAAACTTTCGTGAGACATGTCAAAAATACTACCTACTTATAAATCCACGGTTAAATTCACGTATTAGATTAGATATCACGATAGGCGACATGTTTCGAACTCTTCGGGAGTTTCTTCTTCAGGATGAGTGTTTCCGCGGCGATGTCGCTTGTAGTCACAGATAACCTACCTATAGATAGAGCCTATGAGCGATTTAGTTCGATGCAAAGGTCACCACAGTTGGCGGTAAGTGCGGGTTGCGGGGAGGTCGGTAACGGCGCTACGATTGGCTGTTTCGAAAGTAGCGCGCTTTGTCACATAATGGCGCCCGAAGCGTAGTGATTCGACGCGTTGGTCGTTTACGGTTTTTAGCGGTGCCGCAATTAATTGTTAGTGGAATATTTTACACGGCGTAGGTTTACCTGTTAAGATTGTTAAAATTTTTGAACGGACTGTTATATTATTATCATGTTTCGTTCATCGATTATTTTGATCACCACGTAACATAAAAAAGTATGTTAATCGCATCGAGTATAGTCATATAAAATAGTTAATTTCTAGGCATTTTACAACATCTACTGCATTATCGTGTTTATGTCGGACAAGAAGCCTTCGTCCCGTTCATATTTATATATTTACTAGGAAAGGACGAATGCGATGTTTATTCGACATTAACGCGAATGTGCTAGAGATAGGCTATGTATGATATTTTAAGATTGGTATAGCTAGGTAAGGAAGATAAATAAAAACGATGTCATGAAAGAGAACATATATTTATTCAATCATCAATGTGATAAAATTATGTGGTTGATGTGATGTGATGATGTGAATCCTCATCACCATTTAAGAGGGCGTTTCCCCTGGTCTAAGTCCTGCATGAGGTCCATCTCGCAATACTAGTCCTAATTGCTGTCGAAGACGATTCGAAAAAACCCAAGTACCATGGCTCCATCGCTAACCACCTCCAAGATCCCCCACACGTCGTCGAAGTACAGCATGAGGTCCATCTCGTAACAACCACCACTACCAATGTATTAATTATTAAATTCTAATTAATTCTACTTTATATGAATGAATACTACAAAGCAATAGCTAAACTTCGACACTACATATTATTCTACAATACTCTAAATTACCCAATAAATAAAATAAAACTACATAATATCAACTCTTAAACCAACAAAAAACTTCCAGCACGGCTATCATGCGACGGCGCGCGAGCTCTCTTGAACTTTCTCGCACTATCCGTCTCTTTCTTATTAGAACACTTAGAACAAGAGGTGCGAGAAAAATCGAGAGGATGTCGCGACCGCATGATAGACGTGCTGTACTACAATAATATATTCCGTTTATTAGCTCTGGAAACTATAAAATAGAGCGAGATAGTAATTTACTACGTCTCCCTCTACCTCATAGCTTGTTAGACGGTTGCAGTCCGCCACGCTGCCTTCTTGGTCTTGGTGGAGTTTAAACCTCTTTAGTACATCGTAAACATTATCTATGATTTCAATGACAAGGATATAAATATAATATTTGGTGAATTTTCGTATTAAAATAGTACACGAAAGCACGGATGAATTAAAGTATTGTTTCCTTAAATGAATCTGAATCGGTAAAATTCGAAAGCATTCACTAGCCCATCACTAAAGTGTCACGTGATTTCGTGAGAAAGGAACAGTATATTGCCATTTTCATTTGATGAAAAGAGACATGCATACTTCACTGCTTCCTATAGACCAGTGTAAAGTGAACTCCGTGTGACAGAATGAAATTTACATGTATATGATAATTGATAAATTTAACTTATCTGTGAAATGTTATTCCGTCGGTTGTGCAATTAGACGTTCGGGAGTTTTTCCCACACCACTTCTCACAGCAATAACTCATTTTTTCAGCGCAAAAATAATTTTAATTTGTTGCTTGTTAGACGGACGTCTAGATCGCGTACTTGGTCGCAACTGACAACATGGCGCGGGTAGCGGGGGGTTATCAGTGCTAGAACATATATGCGTGGTGACCGCGCGTCGCCCTATAGGCTCAATCTATAGGTAGGTGTTATCTGTGCTTGTAGTTGCCGCGTGTGCTCCGAAGAGTTCGAAACATGTCTCCTCATCATTCTCCTAGCGTTATTCCCGGTTGTAACCCAAAGGAGCCCGGGGTCCGCTTTGACCAAAGCGACTTTAGTTTTACGAAAGCGACTGCCATCTGACCTTCGACCGAGAGGGAAAACTAGACCTTATTAGCTTAGACCGGTTTCGTCACGATGTTTTCCTTCACCGAAAAGCAAACGGTAATATTCCGCACGTAAGTTCCGAAAAGCTCATTGGTACGAGCCGGGATGCGACCCCCCGACCGCCGCTTGACAGCCGCATGCCTGAACAACTAGGCTACCGTGGCTTCCCACTATTAGGCTGCCGTAGCTTCAGTTCGAAAAGTACGAAACATATCTCATGTCGTGACATTTAATACGTGAGTTTAACAGTGGTTTTCATAGTATTATCAATGAAATGTTTGATACTCTAGTTGCCTCGCGGCTTACAAAGAAGGCAGGTGGAGTCGACGGATTAAAAATAGCCATTTCCATTCATAGCTATGGCCATATGTGGGGTTAGGCCCCCGTGTGGTGTCGGGTTAGAATAGCGCCACGGGTAAGAGTCGTACTGAGGGAACAGGGTTGAAGTGTGTTGCGTGTATCACTGCGATTCACATTTTATCGACCGTTTATACCCACATTTATGCTAAAAGTGGCGCTGGAGGATACGTTTCATGTGCTCTGCCTACCCCTGGTAGGAATAAAGGTGTGAATGTACGTATGCATATTAAATTGGCGTGATAAAGTGTTCAAGGTAAAGTGCCTAATGAAGATTATCCGATTTCAATGGAATCCCAGAACATTGATTTACTAAGGTTTCTGAACATATTATTAAAAAGCAAGGCACAGTTTTTAGTATCGTTGCTGGAGTTGCGTATGTATGTATACTGCAAACTAATAGCTATTGTGAATTAGCTGTATAAATGTCCCAATTGCTTATGTAGAAATACTAACACTTGACTAAGATATTTGCTATGTTACTAACACTCTGTGGATACTCTGTATGTCCGAAATAAAGAAATTGAAAATTGAAATTAAGTAGGTATTTATATAACTGTTATAACAACACACTTATTTTAAAAATAAAAAACAATCTAAATTAAACAATGCTACAAAGTGTTATTGGAAAATGGGCCGTAATGCTAAGAATTAAGGTAGTTATTTCCGCTAACACCATACAACGATCTGGCCTAAACGAGTTTTCAGTGGCGCAGCGACTAATACTAGGGATATTTAACTTAACATAAAACAAAGTAGGTATAGGAACATAAAGTGACTCATAGATGACCGAAAGGTTTAACTCGCTGTAATTATATACGTTGAAGAATGTTATAGTGTTTAGATAAAATCATAGAAAAAGTTAACCCTATAATTCGCAATGTTAAATATTAACAACATAAATTCTGCCCCTCTTTTCCATTTTTTTTGTAGTCGTGTTTTTGCTCTTCATTTTGCAAACGAGGTTCGAACTCAGGCTTATTTATTTATTTGCGTAGGGAATAAAAAACAAACTTTGTTATAGAATATGTAGCGGATGGGTGTATCAAAACTATTGGACTAGAATCCAAAAGTAGGTCAATTACTACACAGTGACTTAATCTTTGTCTTGCAAAAGACATCGGAATAAATGACACATATGTGTGCGTAATGTGTGTGCTACATTGGTCATATAGCCAGACATATTTAGAGTTTTTGTGCAACTATGTCCAATATATTGACACGTCGCGACCGAAATCAAAACCGACTATCAATGTACCCAACGTATCATTAATGTGTTCTGACTGTTTGCAATATAATATGGTAGGATTAGTAAATTCGTACTTTCAGCATTTGAGCGACAAATAAACTATCTATTTATTTAATTAAGAAACAAACGTCTCATATGGTTACATTTGAATACAGTAAAAAGTACTAAATTATGGACTTACAGTTTCCTTAATCAGAATATTTAAACCTAAACAATAACAATTAAGAAGATTAAAAGTTTTGAGTTATTGAGATGCATCGTTAATAATACAAACATTGCCAGAAAATTTATAGTTTTGATAGTTTTTTTCTATTATAGTTGTTGAATACATTGTAAAGATAGTCGTTTGAAGCTACAAAATGTCTCATGGAGAATATCTAACGACTGAAATTTTTTCAGTCATACTACGACTATCATTCTATTATGGGATTAAAATCGGTGCTCGTGATCTTGTTTGAGTTGTGTGGTGTTTAGACGACATATGTCTTCAAGGTAGACAAGAAAGAGAAAAGCTTCGACTTCAAGCATCGATTTGTCCAAGGCTTTCTGGCAGATTCCTATTGCTGTTGAGGATAGGGACAAGACGGCGTTTTATATACCTGGACGTGGTACATACCGTTTTAAAAGGACCGCTTTTGGACTGACCAACGCGCCTGCAACACAGCAACGCTTAGTTGATCTTCTCTTCCGAGAATTTGATTTAAAAGTCTTTGCCTATTTAGATGACATTATCATCATTTCGGAGGACTTTGATTCTCATGTGTCACTTCTTTTGAGGGTTTTGGACAAACTTCGACAAGCGAACCTCACGGTGAACTTGGAGAAGTGTCAATTCTTTAGAGGTCAACTCAAATATTTAGGTTACGTTGTTGACAATCACGGACTACGTACAGACCCAGGAAAGGTAGAAGCTATCTTAAATTATCCCACTCCTACTTCTCGCAAGGAGATTAAGCGTTTCCTTGGTACTGCCACTTGGTATCGACGTTTCGTGCCTCAGTTTAGCACAATAGCAGGTCCCCTAAATAAGTTGACCTCAAACAAAAAGGGTGGTCCGCCATTTAAGTGGACTCCTGAAGCTGATGCTGCTTTTCACAAGCTGAAGGAGTGCTTAGTTTCAGCTCCTGTGTTGTCTTGCCCTGACTATGACAAGCCATTCGAGGTGCACACCGATGCCAGTAACTATGGTGTGGGCGCTATGCTAACCCAAACCATAGACGGTAAGGAGCACCCCATAGCTTACATGAGCAAGTCATTGTCAGCGGCAGAGCGTAACTTTAGCATAACTGAACGCGAGACGCTTGCGGTTATTATTGCTCTTGAACACTGGAGGTGTTACTTAGAGAATGGGAAGCCATTCACTGTCTTTACTGACCATAGCGCCTTAAAATGGTTCCTGTCTCTAAGTAATCCTACTGGTCGCCTGGCTCGTTGGGGTGTACGTTTGTCAGCTTTCAATTTAGAACTTAAACATCGTCGAGGTGTGGACAACATAATCCCTGATGCCCTTTCAAGAGCTGTTCCCGTGAGTGCAGTTAACTTGTCTAATTCGTACATTAATACGACAGACGCTTGGTATAAAAATATTTATAACTCTTGTTTGACAAAACCGCAGAATTTTCCAAATTTCTTAATCAAAAACGGTTCTTTGTACAGATTATGTAAAAACAAGCACGAGTTAACATCTGAGTTCTCATGGAAAGAAGTCGTCCCGAACGAATTTCGTCACGATGTTTTGAAAGAAAATCACTCGGAACCCATGGCTGGACATTTAGGTATCTTTAAGACGTATCGGAGATTGGCGTTGAGATATTTCTGGCCAGGGATGCATCAGGACGTCGTAAAGTTTGTAGGGTCCTGTACCAAGTGTCTGGAGTATAAACATCAGAATCATCAAATTCTTGGTGAAATGGGTCGCCCGAAACAGTGCTGTCGACCTTTTCAAATGGTCTCGATTGACCTTATGGGCCCTCTGCCTATCTCTCGAAAGCAAAATCAATACATTTTTGTCATAACCTGTTGCTTTTCAAAAATTTGCTTAATTTATCCTATTAGAAATGCCACATCTACAATAATTACGAAAATTCTTGAGGACCAACTCTTCTTAGTACATGGTATACCTCAAACTATATTCCTTGACAACGGTAGTCAGTTCACCAGTGGCATGACGGTTGATTTATTTAAAAAATATAATATTCCTAATATTTATTACACGCCTAGGTATACTCCTCAGGTGAACCCTGTGGAACGCCAGAATCGTACAATTCTGACATGTTTGTCAACGTTCGTTAACGAGGATCACAGGACCTGGGACTTATTTATACCAAAGGTGCAGTTTGCTATCAATAGTTCCGTAAATGAGGTTACTGGTTTCACACCTTCATTCCTTGTATTCGGCAGAGAACTTGTTGCGTGCGGTACTCATTACATTAATCGACCTTGATGGAGAAGTATTATTTTTACCTCGAGATATTTGCGCCGAAAATCTGGGTTGCATGTCAAAAATATTTGATAATGTACAGGCTAGGTTATGGCAAGCTCATCAAAAGAATACCGCGCATTATAATCTACGTCGTAAGCACGTAGAATTTAAAGTAGGGGATGTTGTTATGAAGCGTGCTTATGTTTTGAGTGACAAAGATAGGTACTTCAGTAAAAAACTGGCTCCGAAGTTTTTACAATGTCGAGTCATAGAAAAGAAATCACCCTTAGTTTACGTCTTAGAAGACATGCATGGTAAAAACATAGGAACTTGGCATATAAAAGATCTGAAATTGGTAGGTTTAAATAAATAGATTTAAGGTTACATTGCTTTGCCTCTAGCGCGTTGAAATTTAATAACTTCGTGCACGAAAGTATTTGCATTGGTTTCTGGTTCGAAGTCAACTGGTTACCTACGAAAGTCAGGACGCATTAGCCTCATTAGTTTTAAACTGGAAGCAAATGTATTTTTATGAATGCGCGAAGTATGATAGATAAATATGAAAGAGAGATGAACGAAAGGATAAATGCAAATACGTAACGTATATTGCGCGGATTTTATTCTGGAGAATAAAATCCTTTTCCGACGCGCGCGGGTAATGTAACGTTGCACGTACATGTTTGAATTTTTACACTTATTTATAATAATTATTAATAAAAAAAATTAAATATTTACAATTAAATTATACACTCTAGTGAAATTAACTTGTTTTAATACATTTTTACAATCTAATTCATACAAAAATTATTTATTACTTAAACAATTATTAATTATTTATTCATTTTTTATTACTGTTTTACACATCATCATCATCAATTATATAAACTTGTTTTATATTTACATAAAAAAAATATTTAAAACACTTATTAAGTTTTAACATAATCATTAATATCCGCGCGATCACATTCTAATGCAAGCAACTGTACCTGCAGCGGCCGGGTCGGTTTCTCGTATTGACGTCACGGAAAGTTCCAGACTCCTGCGCTGGGCCGCGGCTCGTGCCGCGCCCCGCCAGTCCGCGTCACACCTTCACACGACACACCCACGTACCGCTGCGCTCGCAACTCATTGCGTCGTCATGCGCGCCGTACGAGCAAAATAAGTAATTTAATTTAATTTAGGTGTGCGCGGATAACTTTTAATTGCATAATTATAATATTTGTTCGTCGGCGTCGTACTACGTCCTTTACGAGCTCCTTTCGCGCCCACATATTGGTAAGTGAAAAAGTGTTGAACGTCTTCTTAATTTTAATTTAGAATATTAGTGGCTTAGCTTTGTAGACAAAGTAGCTCATTCGTATTCGATTGATAGTGTAGCAATTATTCTTTAATAATCATATCATTTGTTGCTAAGCGCTCTTAGTGGTAGAATGATTGTGCATATTTATTCCTTTCTTTGGTTGCGCACGATATTTTATGTGCGTACCCGCTTATTAATTTCAATAAAAGCTATTAGAGCGTCTGCGCTGAGCACTCGCCGCGTTAACACGTACCCTGCGCTTGCTACATAATTCTCCCGAACATCAGGAGTTAGCAACCTTTTTCTCTTTTTCGCGTGTTATCTTGAACCTACTCACTACTCGTCATGCCCACTTGCGAGCTGTGTAATATCTCGTTTACTGACGGTGCTAAGTGTAGCTCGTGTTCGAAATACCTGGATTTTATTTGTGCAGGTATGACTGAGGCCGCATATCGTAAATTGTCCGCGGATAGGAAGGCTGCCTTCAAGTGCCCTGCTTGCAAAAAGTCCTCCTCGAACCCTGTGGTGAAGATTCCCGATCAGGACGCAAAACTCGATGCCGTCCTAAGGGAGCTCCGCGAAATGAAAGACAAATTAGCTGGATTGCCGGCTCTCATCGAAGAGGTGAAGCTAGTTAGGACTGAGCTTGCCGCCGTGCAAAGCTCCTGCAACTTTACAGCAGCGAAGCTGGATGAGTGTTTTACGAGAGTCTCTAAACTGGAAAGCAGTATCCCAGCGCTCACAGACATGCAGCAGGGCTACAACTCTATATGCGCGGAGGTATTGCGCTTCAAGGATAACCTCTCAGCAAGGGACCAGTGGTTGCGCCTTAATAATGTCGAAGTTAAAGGAGTCCCTTTCAGGAAGCAGGAAAATCTCTTTGATATTGTGGAGAAACTGGCGGGTGTGGTCGATTACAGGTTTCCCAAAACAAATATCAACTATATATCAAGGGTTCCTACTCATAACCCCAAAGAAAAGGTTATAGTTATAAATTTCACGAACCGCTACGTTAAGGAAGACTTCGTTGCCGCGGCACGGGCCAAGAAGGAGATCTGGGCCAAGGACCTCGGCTTTCAGGATTCCAATCTGCGAGTTTATGCTAACGATCATTTGACCCCTGAATACAAACAGCTGCTGACCAAAACTAAAACTATTGCGAAGGAAAAAAACTATCGCTTTGTTTGGGTGAAATTTTGTAAGATACACGTTCGAAGAGACGCCGAGGAAAAAACGCGTGTAATTGTAATTAGTCGGGATAGTGATTTAAACATGCTTACTTAAACTGTTTTTTATGTTATAAGCCCCAGCTATTCTTGTATGTAAAACTGTTGTCGCCTAATTCGCGAAACTTGCTAATTCTTATCTGTTTCACATGTGCACGGTTTGAAATGTTTGGAACACCTGCATTGCTTGCAGTGGCCGCGCGCCGATGCTCCCGCTGCCGCTACCGGTCCGACCGGTTTCACCCACCTTTGCCCGTCGCTATGCACGTCAGTCGCTTACCTCTGTTATCACTCATTTATCGGTCGCTTGCTTACTCTAATGAGACTTCGCAATTATGTCTTGTCATATTATTAAAGAAAAAGTGTTTTATCTTATGTTCGGTTTTATTTGCACTGGTCGGATTACTACTTATATATTTTTCGTTATGCTGGAACTTTTTTGATGCTATGGCGTGTTTATTTAATGGCTAACGGTAAGCTCAGGGTGTATTACCAAAATGTGCGGGGGCTGCGATCGAAAACAACCTTATTTTATCGTAACTTGAGTTTAAGTTGCTACGATGTTATTGTTCTTACGGAAACTTGGTTGGTGGACGGGGTCAAGGACACTGAGCTGTTCGACGGGCGCTGTGTAGTGTGGCGGCGCGACCGGGACCCTGCGCTCACGGGTCAGGCACGGGGAGGCGGGGTGCTTGTTGCTACGCATAGAAATCTTGCCGTTACGCCTCAGCCCACTTATCAATCCTCTGCCGAGGACCTGTGGATTACGATCTCCTTGAACAATGCCCGGACTCATGAAGTAACTAACCTCCACTTATGTACACTTTATTTATGTAGACAAAATCTAGGTAATTCTTTTTCTTTGCAGCTAACTAATTACCTTTCCAAGCTTACCGATATTATGATGTTGAAACCTGATGACAAATATTTAATCTTAGGTGATTTCAACTTGAGTGCTATTTGCTGGGTACCTGAACAGTCTTACTTTGTACCTGTGGGGTTATACACATCTGACGAGAGCGTATTAATAGATGATTTAAATGTTTTGGGCTTGAGGCAATTTAACGGTGTATTAAATCATTATGGCAGAATCCTCGATTTAGTGTTATCGAATGATGACATTCTATTAGTATCAAACTGTGCGGACCCACTCGTGCCTATAGACTTGCATCATGGGGCGCTTCTCATAAGTGTTGAATCAATAAACATTGATATTTTAAAACCAGCTACTTTCACTAGATACCTATTTAATAAAGCTGACTATGAATCTATCAATAAGGAGATCTCAGAGGTGGACTGGGTAAGGGAATTCACTTCAAAAACGTTGGATGAGTGTGTCGATTATTTTTACTCAGTGTTCGTCAATGTCCGAGACAAATATGTGCCTTCCCAAATATGTAAATCGGACTCATATCCTAAATGGTACTCGCCAGCCTTAAAACATACTATAAAAGAACAGTATAAGTATTACCGTAAATTCAAGACATATCATAACCTTTGCGACGCCCAGTCCTTCAAATTGTTGCGTAGTAGGGTGAAAATGCTCGAGGACAAATGCTACCTTGCCTATGTCTCGTCTGTTGAATCCGCAATCGAAAAAAATTCTAAGCATTTTTGGGGTTTTATTAAAACGCGCTCGTCTTCGAATGTAATGCCTTGTAACTTAAACTACGATGGCGTTTCCGCCAATACTGGTAATGCTATTTGCGATCTTTTTTCTGATTATTTTCAGTCCACTTTCTTGTGTGCCGACCCTTGCAGTACCGCTTGTAGTGCGGACACTCTGAACTGCCAACCACATGCTACTGAAACCAACCTAGTGTCTGATATATGTACAATTGAAATCGACCAGCACGTTGTATGTAGCATGCTGCTCAAACTCGACCCTGCGAAATCTGCGGGCCCAGACCACTTGCCGGCTGTATTTTTAACTGGCTGTGCTAAAACCTTAGCAATGCCGATATCGTTATTATTCAAGAAATCGTTGCGCGAGTGTAAAGTGCCCAGCCTGTGGAAATCAGCTTTTATCACACCTGTTCACAAGAAAGGGTCGAAAATTGAGGCAACTAATTATAGACCGATTTCCAAATTATGTATCATTTCAAAAGTGTTTGAAAAAATTATTCACACTCAGGTTTATGCAGCTGTTCGCCATTCCCTTGATGAATCTCAACACGGTTTTCTGCCAGCTAGATCAACCGTCTCCAACTTGGTTATTTTCAATGACTTTTTAACATCATCTATGGATAGCGGTCGGCAAGTTGACGTCATTTACACCGATTACAGCAAGGCATTTGATCGCATAAACCACAAGCGTCTTTTATACAAACTGGAGTGCATCGGCATTAGAGGAGATTTGCTCAGGTGGTTTTCGTCCTATATTGACAATTGTACTCAGGCTGTTGTCGTGAGTAATTACATCTCTAGCTGGGTTAGGGTCCCTAGCGGCGTGCCGCAAGGTTCTTTGCTTGGCCCGTTGCTTTTTGTTATTTACGTGAATGATATTACTAGTTGTTTTTCCACTTCAAGGCTGCTTTGCTTCGCAGATGACATGAAGATTTTTGCTTCTGTGTCGTCGCAGCGTGAAGCAGATGCACTCCAAAGTGACTTATCCAGACTGGATGATTACTGCTCACTCAATCACCTGGACCTTAATCCCTCTAAATGCTCGGTAGTTACTTTTACTCGTAAGATTAATACACTCTCGTTCGACTATCAACTCAAGGGTCAATCCTTGCAACGCGAGATTGCTGTACGGGACCTGGGCATCTTACATGATCCTAAACTTGTTTTTAATAACCATATTGATAATGTCATATCTAGAGCATCTAAATCACTAGGTTTTTTGTTTCGTTGTTCAAGGGATTTTAAACGGGCTAAAACTTTTAAGATTCTATATTGTACCCTTGTTAGGAGTACCTTGGAATATGCATCTCAGGTCTGGAATCCTCGTTACAAATGCTATGTTACGAGATTGGAAAATATCCAGAAGAAGTTTTTAAAGTTTCTTTGCTTCAAATTAGGTATTCGCTACGACTCAAATAAGTATTTGGACCTGTGCAGGAGATTCCATCTTCTCCCACTTGAGACCCGTCGAAATATAGCCGACATTACATACCTACTTAAAGTTGCATCGAACTTAATAGACAGCCCCACCTTACTTGGTAAATTGAACATCCGTATACCCAGTAGAGCTCGGCGTAAGCCGCCACTATCCGTGCCATTATCATCCACTAACTATAGGCAAAATAGTTTTATGATCAGAGCGAGCAACGGCTTGAATGAGGTGTTTCAGAGGTTTGACGACCTGGACCTATTCAGTGCAAGTGTTCCTTTAGTAAGACGACGCTTATCTCGTCAATTTTTCGGTAGAGGTAGGGAAATGGTTTAAGTAGGTAACTCTTCTTTTTAGTCTATTTAGAAATAAGTACTTAAATTATGTAGCCGTGTCAAGACGCAAAAGCGCTGTGTTTTCGTTTGGTTTTTGCTCACTTATTTTTTACATATTCATCACGCTATCGGTGAGGATCTGTTATTAGCTCACTGTCACTACTGTTTTTAGCTACTGTGTGATATTTAAGCTGATGATCTTCCTATATAAATAAATAAATAAATAAATAAATAAAATAAATTAGCCGCTTATTATTTTTAAAGAAGAAATAAAATGATTCTGTGCTTTTCCCATGCTTTCTTGTAACTCCGCTCTGCTGGTTAACATAAACACGCTTTTCGCTTTCGGTGCACCGGCTTCATCATGGTCCCATCTTCATCATCATGCCGGGGTGTTCACATAGCAGAGCGAGTCGTGGCAATTTACTAAGGCTGTGTGAAATTCAACAGGGTGCTACGTTTTTATTAAGAAGAGGCCTCAGCACACGCACACCATCTCGACGGCATTATGATGCGCTCAACACTGTTGTACAATGGATTACAGCAAATAATTTACTGTTAAATTCCAAGGAAGCAAAGTGTATCTGATTCATTTTACCTAATGTCAAGCAGAACAATACTCAGATCCAATTAAAGGGCGATTAACTGCAATTTGAAGATTGGACAGTGTTTGTAGGATTCACTCAAAACTACAATGGCATGTGCCACTTAGTCCTGCAGCCTATGCAGTAAGAAGTATTAGACAGTTAACAAGCGTTGAGACCGCCAGGCTGGTGTACTACAGTTACTTCCACAGTGTTATGTCCTACGGAATCCTGTTGTTGGGGAAAGCGGCTGATATCCAGATAATTTTCGTGCTACAGAAATAAGATGTATCCATATACGAACTAAAAGCTCTAGATTCTCTCAGGGACACAAACATTCTTACTGTAGCATCCCAATAGAATGTAAAGAGTTCTCATTGATGCATACTCACAAATTTGATTTTCGCATCTAGGCGCCAAAGAGACCCTCTGGCAAGGCATAGACACTGCGACAGGCAGCGTGCTTTACGAGTGCGGTTCAAACGGGTGTAACAGCGAGCAGCAGGCGGTCGGCGCCGGGCGGCACGTGCTAGTGTTGCGCAGGCACGCCAACACCGTGCGCGCGCTCGACCCGCGCTCCGGACAAGAGAAGTGAGTCTCTCGGTCACAGTAGACACGGGGACAACGGGTGCAACAGCGAGCAGCAGGCGGTCGGCGCCGGGCGGCACGTGCTAGTGTTGCGCAGGCACGCCAACACCGTGCGCGCGCTCGACCCGCGCTCCGGACAAGAGAAGTGAGTCTCTCGGTCACAGTAGACACGGGGACAACGGGTGCAACAGCGAGCAGCAGGCGGTCGGCGCCGGGCGGCACGTGCTAGTGTTGCGCAGGCACGCCAACACCGTGCGCGCGCTCGACCCGCGCTCCGGACAAGAGAAGTGAGTCTCTCGGTCACAGTAGACACGGGTACAACGGGTGCAACAGCGAGCAGCAGGCGGTCGGCGCCGGGCGGCACGTGCTAGTGTTGCGCAGGCACGCCAACACCGTGCGCGCGCTCGACCCGCGCTCCGGACAAGAGAAGTGAGTCTCTCGGTCACAGTAGACACGGGGACAACGGGTGCAACAGCGAGCAGCAGGCGGTCGGCGCCGGGCGGCACGTGCTAGTGTTGCGCAGGCACGCCAACACCGTGCGCGCGCTCGACCCGCGCTCCGGACAAGAGAAGTGAGTCTCTCGGTCACAGTAGACACGGGGACAACGGGTGCAACAGCGAGCAGCAGGCGGTCGGCGCCGGGCGGCACGTGCTAGTGTTGCGCAGGCACGCCAACACCGTGCGCGCGCTCGACCCGCGCTCCGGACAAGAGAAGTGAGTCTCTCGGTCACAGTAGACACGGGTACAACGGGTGCAACAGCGAGCAGCAGGCGGTCGGCGCCGGGCGGCACGTGCTAGTGTTGCGCAGGCACGCCAACACCGTGCGCGCGCTCGAACCGCGCTCCGGACAGGAGAAGTGAGTCTCTCGGTCACAGTAGACACGGGGACAACGGGTGCAACAGCGAGCAGCAGGCGGTCGGCGCCGGGCGGCACGTGCTAGTGTTGCGCAGGCACGCCAACACCGTGCGCGCGCTCGACCCGCGCTCCGGACAAGAGAAGTGAGTCTCTCGGTCACAGTAGGCACGGGTACAACGGGTGCAACAGCGAGCAGCAGGCGGTCGGCGCCGGGCGGCACGTGCTAGTGTTGCGCAGGCACGCCAACACCGTGCGCGCGCTCGACCCGCGCTCCGGACAGGAGAAGTGAGTCTCTCGGTCACAGTAGACACGGGGACAACGGGTGCAACAGCGAGCAGCAGGCGGTCGGCGCCGGGCGGCACGTGCTAGTGTTGCGCAGGCACGCCAACACCGTGCGCGCGCTCGACCCGCGCTCCGGACAGGAGAAGTGAGTCTCTCGGTCACAGTAGACACGGGGACAACGGGTGCAACAGCGAGCAGCAGGCGGTCGGCGCCGGGCGGCACGTGCTAGTGTTGCGCAGGCACGCCAACACCGTGCGCGCGCTCGACCCGCGCTCCGGACAGGAGAAGTGAGTCTCTCGGTCACAGTAGACACGGGGACAACGGGTGCAACAGCGAGCAGCAGGCGGTCGGCGCCGGGCGGCACGTGCTAGTGTTGCGCAGGCACGCCAACACCGTGCGCGCGCTCGACCCGCGCTCCGGACAGGAGAAGTGAGTCTCTCGGTCACAGTAGGCACGGGTACAACGGGTGCAACAGCGAGCAGCAGGCGGTCGGCGCCGGGCGGCACGTGCTAGTGTTGCGCAGGCACGCCAACACCGTGCGCGCGCTCGACCCGCGCTCCGGACAAGAGAAGTGAGTCTCTCGGTCACAGTAGGCACGGGTACAACGGGTGCAACAGCGAGCAGCAGGCGGTCGGCGCCGGGCGGCACGTGCTAGTGTTGCGCAGGCACGCCAACACCGTGCGCGCGCTCGACCCGCGCTCCGGACAGGAGAAGTGAGTCTCTCGGTCACAGTAGACACGGGGACAACGGGTGCAACAGCGAGCAGCAGGCGGTCGGCGCCGGGCGGCACGTGCTAGTGTTGCGCAGGCACGCCAACACCGTGCGCGCGCTCGACCCGCGCTCCGGACAGGAGAAGTGAGTCTCTCGGTCACAGTAGACACGGGGACAACGGGTGCAACAGCGAGCAGCAGGCGGTCGGCGCCGGGCGGCACGTGCTAGTGTTGCGCAGGCACGCCAACACCGTGCGCGCGCTCGACCCGCGCTCTGGACAGGAGAAGTGAGTCTCTCGGTCACAGTAGACACGGGGACAACGGCTGCAACAGCGAGCAACTGGCGGTCGGCGCCGGGCGGCACGTGCTAGTGTTGCGCAGGCACGCCAACACCGTGCGCGCGCTCGACCCGCGCTCCGGACAGGAGAAGTGAGTCTCTCGGTCACAGTAGACACGGGTACAACGGGTGCAACAGCGAGCAGCAGGCGGTCGGCGCCGGGCGGCACGTGCTAGTGTTGCGCAGGCACGCCAACACCGTGCGCGCGCTCGACCCGCGCTCCGGACAGGAGAAGTGAGTCTCTCGGTCACAGTAGACACGGGTACAACGGGTGCAACAGCGAGCAGCAGGCGGTCGGCGCCGGGCGGCACGTGCTAGTGTTGCGCAGGCACGCCAACACCGTGCGCGCGCTCTACCCGCGCTCCGGACAGGAGAAGTGAGTCTCTCGGTCTCAGTAGACACGGGGACAACGGGTGCAACAGCGAGCAGCAGGCGGTCGGCGCCGGGCGGCACGTGCTAGTGTTGCGCAGGCACGCCAACACCGTGCGCGCGCTCGAACCGCGCTCCGGACAGGAGAAGTGAGTCTCTCGGTCACAGTAGACACGGGGACAACGGGTGCAACAGCGAGCAGCAGGCGGTCGGCGCCGGGCGGTACGTGCTAGTGTTGCGCAGGCACGCCAACACCGTGCGCGCGCTCGAACCGCGCTCCGGACAGGAGAAGTGAGTCTCTCGGTCACAGTAGACACGGGGACAACGGGTGCAACAGCGAGCAGCAGGCGGTCGGCGCCGGGCGGCACGTGCTAGTGTTGCGCAGGCACGCCAACACCGTGCGCGCGCTCGAACCGCGCTCCGGACAGGAGAAGTGAGTCTCTCGGTCACAGTAGACACGGGGACAACGGGTGCAACAGCGAGCAGCAGGCGGTCGGCGCCGGGCGGCACGTGCTAGTGTTGCGCAGGCACGCCAACACCGTGCGCGCGCTCGACCCGCGCTCCGGACAGGAGAAGTGAGTCTCTCGGTCACAGTAGACACGGGGACAACGGGTGCAACAGCGAGCAGCAGGCGGTCGGCGCCGGGCGGCACGTGCTAGTGTTGCGCAGGCACGCCAACACCGTGCGCGCGCTCGACCCGCGCTCCGGACAGGAGAAGTGAGTCTCTCGGTCACAGTAGACACGGGGACAACGGGTGCAACAGCGAGCAGCAGGCGGTCGGCGCCGGGCGGCACGTGCTAGTGTTGCGCAGGCACGCCAACACCGTGCGCGCGCTCGACCCGCGCTCTGGACAGGAGAAGTGAGTCTCTCGGTCACAGTAGACACGGGGACAACGGCTGCAACAGCGAGCAACTGGCGGTCGGCGCCGGGCGGCACGTGCTAGTGTTGCGCAGGCACGCCAACACCGTGCGCGCGCTCGACCCGCGCTCCGGACAGGAGAAGTGAGTCTCTCGGTCACAGTAGACACGGGTACAACGGGTGCAACAGCGAGCAGCAGGCGGTCGGCGCCGGGCGGCACGTGCTAGTGTTGCGCAGGCACGCCAACACCGTGCGCGCGCTCGACCCGCGCTCCGGACAAGAGAAGTGAGTCTCTCGGTCACAGTAGACACGGGGACAACGGGTGCAACAGCGAGCAGCAGGCGGTCGGCGCCGGGCGGCACGTGCTAGTGTTGCGCAGGCACGCCAACACCGTGCGCGCGCTCTACCCGCGCTCCGGACAGGAGAAGTGAGTCTCTCGGTCACAGTAGACACGGGTACAACGGGTGCAACAGCGAGCAGCAGGCGGTCGGCGCCGGGCGGCACGTGCTAGTGTTGCGCAGGCACGCCAACACCGTGCGCGCGCTCTACCCGCGCTCCGGACAGGAGAAGTGAGTCTCTCGGTCTCAGTAGACACGGGGACAACGGGTGCAACAGCGAGCAGCAGGCGGTCGGCGCCGGGCGGCACGTGCTAGTGTTGCGCAGGCACGCCAACACCGTGCGCGCGCTCGACCCGCGCTCCGGACAGGAGAAGTGAGTCTCTCGGTCACAGTAGACACGGGGACAACGGGTGCAACAGCGAGCAGCAGGCGGTCGGCGCCGGGCGGCACGTGCTAGTGTTGCGCAGGCACGCCAACACCGTGCGCGCGCTCGACCCGCGCTCCGGACAGGAGAAGTGAGTCTCTCGGTCACAGTAGACACGGGGACAACGGGTGCAACAGCGAGCAGCAGGCGGTCGGCGCCGGGCGGCACGTGCTAGTGTTGCGCAGGCACGCCAACACCGTGCGCGTCACAGTCAGACACGGCCGTTCTGACAATTGCGGGTCCCCTTTGACGGATCTGTGTATACTTAAAATCACGTGGAATAGCAGTTTTTTTTTCATGAAATTGTGATTGCGAGCCATTTTTCGTACCCCTGACTGAACAAGGTTTGTTCGAGTTAAATTGTGTTAAAGGGTTGCATTACGTGTTAAGTATATAGGAGCGTTCAATGGCCTTGTTAATATCTATTATACTGTTTATATTTATTTATATTTGGAGAACCAACAGCTACAGAGACACATTGATTATATAGATCAAATACAAAAAGCCAATTACAGGTTCCCACTGAAAGCATCAAAGTAGGTAAACATCTGTGAGACTATGATTACATTGAGATTTCCTAACTAGGGGTTACAAAATGATATTACCACAGATGGAACTTCAGCGTGGCGGAGCACCAGCTAGCCCTGTCCGCCAGCCCGGAGTGCCTCGTGGCCGCGGGCGCGGGCGCGGGCGCGGGCGCGGGCGCGGTGGCGGTGGCGGTGCGCGTGGCGCTGCCCGAGGGCACGGTGGCCGTGGCCCGCGCGGACGACGACAAGCCGCTATGGCAGCAACAGGTACCTGACTACGACTGCGTCAGCTCATCGTTATCATCATTTTTCTAGAGGTGTCCTGGTAATTAAACGAGGCCGGGGTCCGCTTTAGGACCTAATGAATCCCATTTTAGATTACACGTAAACCGTCTGACCATCCGACCCAAAGGGAAAACTAAACTTTGTGAGAGTGGACCACCGGTTCCCTCGCGATGTTTTCCTTCACGGTGAAGCTACCGTTCAATATCAAATGATTTGTACATAAGTTTTTTTAGAAAATTCCAATAAAACTATCCGGGGTTTGAAGTGCATGCAAGCCGCCTTACCGCTCTGCTAAAGTGGCTTAGCAGCAGATCAGTTTATTTGTGTACATAATCTCTACTAAACTACGCTCTACAGCAAATTCACCCACCTCTTTTCAACTCCTCGCATTAGAAGGAGACTTCCGCTTGTATTATAAATTTATAAGTTGTAAATTGTTATGCAATGGGCCCCAGACTTTTCGACTCTACACCGATTTTACAACGCTTTTTCTTTCGTGATTCTTCTACAATTTATTCTAGAGTGTTCAAAATTCTTACGGAGATCACAGTAGAAAAGTTTTTCGCACGTTTTTAATAGGGGTGTAGACACTAAATAAAATAATCAATAGTGTCATATTTTCTCGTAAAAGGATTAAAAGTGTAGTCAAATGGAGAAAAATCAACGCAAGAGGTTAAATAGTCACGAAGTTATAAGTGTCCAAAGTTTTACGAGTAAGAAGGGGTATGTTCTGTCCCATTTTCGCAAAACGCATCTTCATATGAAACGATGACGTTCGCCGCTTGTGTCGTCACTAATAGACAGCAACGTATCGTGCCCCGTCGTGTTCGGCGCCGCGGTCGACGCGGCCACCGCGCGCGCGTCGCATGACGCGGCAGCCTCGCGCAATGTGACGTCACACACCGTTGGCATTTTCTCTCTCTAACAAGCAATATTGAAACGGATGTAGTTTCGTAATTCTTTGAGATATCTGAATGGGATTTTCGACACTAGGCATATTTTTTTGCCTTCTTTCTTTCGGAGTAATAATAATTTTCGAGTGTACACCCGTATTATACAGCTTTAGTTGTTTGTGTGTGGCAGCTGGAAGCCCCGGTGGCGGGCATGTGGCGGCTGCAGGCGGGGGCGCTGCAGACCATCGACGTGCTGTGGGAGAGCACGCGCGCGCTCGCCGACGAGCCCGCGCCGCCCTCGCTCTACATCGGCGTGCACCGCACACAGGTACCCAAGCGTAACACGTGCTTGACCCAAATATGACACGCCCTTCACCCAACTATAACACGTCATTGACCTAAGTATGACACGTCCTTGACCAGAGTATGCACCTCCTTGAGCCAAGTATGACATGTTCTTACCCAAGTATGGCTCGTTTTTGACCCAAGTATAACACGTCCTTTACCCAATTATAACAAGTCCTTGACCCAAGTATAAGAAGTTCTTACCCAAGTATGACACGTTCTTGACCCAAGTATGCACCTCCTTGACCCAAGTATGACATGTTCTTACTCAAGTATGTTACGTTATTGACCCAAGTGTGACACGTTCTTGACTCAAGTATGACACGCTCTTACCCAAGTATGACACGTTCTATGATCTGCTTATAAGAAAGCCGCGGCCTTGAAAGACGGCGACCGAGATGCGCATTTGTTTTCACCGCCTTTCGCTTACATCGTAATGCATAAAGTCGCCGTCAATGGACTTTGCTAACTATGAAAACAAACCGCCATATTGAAATTGTCTCTGAAAGATGAATTTACTAGTGATGGGGAAGACTCTTACTGGACTCTTTTATATTGAATATAAAAATATCGAAAGTAAAAACAAGTAGGTTTTTTTTAATCCTCTTTACCCACTGATAAAATCCTACGAAAGTACCGCGTAGTGTGCACAAACGCGATGCGCGGGTACAGAGCGTGAGCTAGGTAGTGTGTAGCGGCTTTACAATATTACCAACTTTATTGACAACACTACCTATCATAGACAATTGTAGAATTTAAAAGAAACAAAAACGTCATTCCATCAGGTCATATTAACCATTATGAAACCATTTTAAACTTTTAATGAGACATCCAAGATTCAGTTATATATTTTATGGCTTTGTATTTTAGGGTAACGAAAATAGGGAATAGTGTATAGTTTCAGTGTTGTTTGATGAGAGAAAATAAATAATAATATAAAAATCATTTATTTTCAGACACTAAGTAATAGTTGCAAATGTATAGATACTAATTCATCACTATTTTAACGAATCACCCTATCCACTATTTCACACTTTTAAAATATTTGTGTCCGCCTGCCCTTAGCCGAAGGGCAGGTGTTTGATGAGGTCATGTGAAAATTCATGTAGCGACAGTGACAATCAAAGTTACTTCCTTTGATTACATAGTTAGCAAAGTCCATTAGCGGCGACTTTAATAGTAATAATTGATTGATCCATATTTGTCCGCAGCTGTACATCCAAGAGAGCCTGCTATACGCGCAGAAGTTGGAGACCTCCGTGGCGGCTGCCCCGCTGCCCTGGAAACTGAAACAGTCCCGTCCGCTGCTGTCCGCCGACACGGCGCTCTCGCTGCAGGAGCCGCCGGCTAACACGCTGTCGCTTATCACCCTGTACGGGGCCGAAACCAGTGAGTTTACTATCGACGTTTTTCATGAACGGACGGAGCGTCGGCAGCCAGCTTTTAGGGGTTCCCCAGAGAGGGTTAAACGGGACCCTGTTGCTAAGATTCCGCCGTCCGTCCGTCTTGTCTGTTCGTCTGTCACCAGGCTGCATCTCATGAACCGTGATAGTTAGACGGTTGAAATTTTCACAGATGATGTATTTCTGGTGCCGCTATAATAACATATACAAAAAATATTTAGGGGGATCCCATACAACAAACGTGATTATTTTGCCGTTTATATAGATATTACGGAACGCTTCGTGCGCGAGTCCGACTCGCACTTGGCCGGTTTTTTTTTTTCATTCGCCGTGTTCAGGATGATGTTAACGATGATGATTCATAGACATCCATCAAATCTATTGTAGATTAACCCCCTTATTCATAAAACTTACTACTAAATAAAATGTGCTTTGTCCCTTTCTTACGAACACAAATGTCAAAGTGACAGATAAGGAGAAACGAAGTTTAACGCCATTTTAGTTAAAACAGGCTTGTAGTACGTTTATAAATCGGCCCTAAATGTCGTTGAAGTCGTGTTTCTCTGTCACTTTGAAAATTTGTGTTTATTTAAAAGGGACTTAACAACACATTTTAGTCAAACAGGCTAAATAGGACCTTCGTTACTAATACAATATGGACGTTTGTTTACCGTTAGCTTTCCTGTGAAGGAAAACATCGTGAGGGAACCGGTCATATCTCAATAATGTCTAGTTTTCCTTCTGTTTTGGAAGGTCAGATGGCAATCGCTTCAATAAAACTAGTGCCTATGCCAAATATTGGGATTAGATCTCAAAGCAGACCCCGGGCTCCTTTGGGACCCAACTGGGAATAACGCTGGGAGGAGGATGAGGATAAAAAGTTTTATGAATAACGGGCTATATGTTAGCATTTTACGTGGGATCTCGCGGGGGTCTCGGGCTTTTGCATGCTTATAGTTCATCTAACACTAGAGACACACTACCCAATGAGATAAGTCATCGATAAATTATTTCTGGTCCTGAAACGCCGATGCGATTCCATGCCTCAGATAAAAACATTCCGCTAGCGTGATGAACAACACCGACCTTTCCGCCACTACACAGCATTGTCTTATTACGATCTAACGGTTGTAACTTGTTTTACCGACAATGAATGTATGTTTCGAAGAATTTACATTTCAATGAAACCTTTTTTTCAGAATCCAGGAATGTTATAAAACAAACCTAACCTAATGGGATCTGCAGAATAACCTTTTAGCTGTACCTAAAACGTTTACGGTTTCTGAGTAACAGCAATTCGATGAAACGAAAATTCGGCGAAACGATGCATTCGGTGAAACGTTTGTAAGGGGACACCGGATCTATCAGCCTCTCTTTCCAGCGAACCACGGGTTCTTCCTGTACCTGCAAGAGACCTGTGACCAGGCGGTGCAGGTCACAGAGGAGTTGGTCCCGCCGACCCCCTACCCGAGAGACAACGGCGACCACCATCACATACACGTGCACGTCTCGTCCCTCTGGTTCTGGTGGAAGGAGGTATTTCTTTCTTTATTTCATGCTGTGTGTGTGAACCACGGCTTCTTCCTGTACCTGCAAGAGACCTGTGACCAGGTGTAGGTGACGGATGATGTTCCGCCAACCCCCAACCAGAGTGACAATGGACGAAAACGACGGGTGTAATAAAACATATGTAGCTGTGTGTAATATTGAAGTTAGCGTACAGCCAGTGTTCTACAATAGATGCCGTCACGACAGTCAAATATAATTTCAGCCAACATTTGTATCCCAGTAAATAATTTAACTAAGACAAAGCGATCTCTCAGCAAAGTACTAAAGTACTCGTCATTGTCATGAGCCGACTGTACATGAATACAATTGTTTGTATGCCTAAGGTCCTGCTGATAGCTGTGAGCTCCGCGTTGCTGATGAACCTGATGATCTGGCCGCGGTTCTTCGCGCCCAAGTTCAGGCCGCCCACGCCCATGCCCGTCGGCCAGGTGAACTATTCTTTCCTAGATGTCTAGGTCAATAGGATGTGGTAGAAATAGGAACTAATACTATTTGATACGAGCGCGAATGACCATTTTATTGAAAGTAAGTTTAATTTGATATCAACTTAAATTCCACATAAAACTAAATAATCACACCTGATCATCAAAAGTCCTCGATTGTGTAATATGGTAAAGTAGTTTTTTTTTCATTTTTAGTTAGCAATTGAATGTGTACATGGACCTCAAATACAAGCTGCTTCACATAAAAAATAGTAGTAAAACTGTTTTACAGGACACAGGCCTTTATGAAAAGTTGATAGATTAGATTAGATTTCTTTATTTCATAATATGAAAATACAATATAAATTATCCTAGGTCAATTTACACGACTTGATATTATGATCGTCAATAATAAAAACTTGAATAAAATTATTTAAAAATATTACAAATTATAAATGTCAATACAGAAGTTAATTTTAACTAAAATAAGGCATCCCAAAGGAGTTCGTCAAAACTTTTTCACATAACAATCATACTACATTACATTAACCAATACTAAATGCAAATTAATATAGAATGTCAAACATATTTCCTTTTCATAAAGTCATTATTTATTTATCGTATGGCTGATAGTGATAATATATCTCTACTTCAAACATGTACACCTACCGCGTCTTCGGTTAAAGTTTTAAAATCCTCCACTTGCCCGTTGTATTAACACAATAAAAACTATTTTCCAATAAAAAGATTCTAAGTTGGCGTTTGCATGTTTTGTCAGATGATTCATTTTTTAATTTGTGGGTCGAACAAGGATTCCCGTGACCTCGACCCGTTTGAACATGTTACTTCACATTCCTCACAAACACAAGTGCTTCGAACGAGTAAAGGGAATAATGGGTCATACTCCGGTGAATTCCAAAAAGCTTCTTGCATGAATGTCTGTTTCATTCCGGCCACCGAAGTGCGAAGTGTTTGAGTGAGTTTACAAATCTCATAGTAGCAAATAGTGTTACAGTTTTATTAAAAGTTTATTTGACCGGCTCGCTCTTGCCTTTCGAGGTGCTTTCACCTAGAAATAGTTAGAAATTGTATCAAAATCTAATATTTTTACGCGGATATTGCGGCTGTGCCTTTTCTGAAATCATACCAATTCAGGATGTCTATTGATTTGTCATATATTCAATTTTCATAACAATTCCTACCGATTGTAGGAAGTGATAGTAGTGGAGCGTCACTACGAGCGGCCGCCTTCCTCGGGCGCGGAGTACTGCGGCCGCTACGAGCACGACTTCACGCCGCTGCGCTGCCTGGGGCAGGGCGGGTTCGGGGTCGTGTTCGAGGCGAGGAACAACATCGACCACTGCTCGTACGCGGTCAAGAGGATCACTCTGCCCAGGAGGTACTTGTACTGTTGTGGTAGGCCCTGAAGCCACGATCAGGATGGGCATGACGGACTAACCGCGGTATAGTATTTTTCACAATCGTGTTATAATAGAGAGCTTTTTAGTCGAGTACCGTGTTTAGGCCACGAAGCTTGCTGAGTGGCCTAAGTAAGGTACGAGATTAAAAAGCTTGATTATGACACTATTGTGAACAATACTTTTTCTACGAGTCAACTGAACAAATTAAACAAACTTGGTATCTATTGAAAACGAAGTGCAACCAACGGCTTATTCTTTTTTGTGCGTTGATGTCTATTTACCTTTTGACTTTCTCATGACGGCGTCCTATTGATCAAATACATTATAGTTCAGTAAAGGCGCCACGTGATTGGTCAATTTCATTACAGTTGTCTCAACAGTTATGAAATGTTGAGTTGGTAGCTCCATAGTAAAAAGTATGTGATTTAAGTTTGGTGTACGAAGTCTTAATTCAAACATTAAGGTCGACGAGTATAAAAAATATTTTGACTACCGTCTTAAACCCCAAAAAGTGCGTTCAGCATTCGACCGCGGCCGCAGACATTATGCGCCAGTTGAACGGTCGCATCCAGCCCTGTGGGATCGTTCTTTGTGGGGCGTCCCCTGACTCCGAAGCTGCCCACCCCTGAATACAGTATTATTTGAAGTGATCAATGTTATCGTAATATGACAGGCGGTAAATGAAACTTTTATTCTACTTAATGAATTGACTCTTTGACCGTGCCCTTTGTAGCGAGCGCCAATGGAAGTTGCCAACACAGCACTGGACACAACCTCACAATTTGTCAATTATATTGTTAGTAATATTTTTCTCCATGTAAAATTCACATCACGGAGTATTAAAATAAGGTGACTGAGATGACGGAGAAAAAAGGGTTTTCTTAAATCTGCCGTAGTTTATTGACCAGAGATTCGGGCAGACCGTGCTCAAGTCTTCAGGCATACTTTATTTCTCGTGTTCCAGAGAATCGAAGCGCGACCGCGTGCTCCGCGAGGTGCGCGCGCTCGCCAAGTTGGACCACGAGAACATCGTGCGCTACTTCAACTCCTGGACGGAGGAACCGCCTCCCAACTGGCAGGAGGCGAGGGACGCTATCTGGAAACGGTGTGTTCCATGAACTCTAAGTCTACCCTAAAATTAAATGTTACGGTTCATTTTTATTACAGGACAATTCTTTTCAATGTCGTTATCCCTCTGGACCTTATTAGCGAAACTGATTTTACCCCCCCATTTAAACTACCATCCAGCAACAATATTTAGTCATCCGGCATCTTTTTACAAGCTTTATAAATAAGTTTCTGTCAAAAAATCATTTTTACAACTACTCGAGACGATTATAACGCGTCCAAACTTAAAGGGGCCCGTCTGTTAAGTCTTGAATTCCCATGGCCGCCTTCTGTCTCCATCGTCAGATCAGCTCGATGTTACCATAATATTTAACCGTCATCCTAACTATACTTAAACCCAACATTTAGCTCAATCGGTTGAAGACATATGCTTCAAAATTGAGTTGCATGATTCCACCCGAACAAACACCCATATATACACATACATTGCACCTGTCGGTCCCCGCCGCCGCGAATTCACGGCCAAAATGGTGCCCCCTAATTTCCCAAAAAAAATGCATAGATTGTTCCGTCGGTTCCCGCGACCGCGAATTCGCGGCGACGATATTTGCACCTATAGGTTCCCGGCGCCACGAATTCATGGCTTGGTTCTCACAGTTGAAAAAAGACTTTGATGCAAAGAGTATACAGTTCTTATTCTATTGGGTGATTTCTAATTGCGCGATGAAATTAGCAACACATTGGTACCAACCGAAGCTTGACTGTCAATACTGATGACTGAAGTTATGACGAGTTGAAAAACCGTTACTCTGTAATTCACAGTTTTCTAAGACGAATAAAACGATATTATTACGGGTATTTATTCAAGTAATTTCCAATTATTGATAGCATGTATCTTTGAGACCCAGAATAAATACTAAATGATATAGTTATAATCCGATATCTTTATTTTCGCTTTATTGCGCTGCTTAGCAGCAGTTACAAATTGCTGGAGAGACTAATTTATAGAAGGATATCTCCTCTCATAGACCGTGTGGTACCGGTAGAACAAGCGGGCTTTAGAACAGGACGTAGCTGCACAGACCAGGTTCTGGCTCTAACAACACATCTTGAAAACGGCTTCCAGAAAGGTTTGAAGTCCGGGGCGGTCTTCGTTGATCTCACTGCAGCTTACGACACCGTATGGAGAGAAGGCCTTCTGTTCAAGCTGATGTCCGTAGTCCCAAGTTTCATCATCATCATCATCATCATCAGCCTATATACGTCCCACTGCTGGGCACAGGCCTCCTCTCATGTATGAGAGGGAATGGGCAGTAGTCCCCACGCTGGCCCAGTGCGGATTGGAGACTTCACATACACCTTTGAATTTCTTCGCAGATGTATGCAGGTTTCCTCACGATGTTTTTCCTTCACCGAAAAGCTAACGGTAAATATGAAATCATATTCCGTACATAAGTTCCGAAAAACTCATTGGTACGAAGATTGGCCGGGATTCGAACCCACGACCGCCGTTTGACAGCCGCATGCCTGAACCACTGGGCTACCGTAGCTCCAAGTTTAACCATGGCCAACTTAATATCTAACATGCTCACTGAGAGACGATTCAGAGTACACATGGGTTCGGAAGTTAGCGACATCAGGAAGCTCAGCAATGGGCTGCCCCAGGGATCCGTGCTCGCGCCTATATTATTTAATTTATATATTCACGATATTCCTGTCGTCTAGATAAACTTTCTAGCCACGGTACTGGTACCGTGGCTAGAAAGTTTATCTACGCTGACGACATCTGTCTTGTGACGCAAGGCAAAGATTACGGAGTCCTAGAGTCTACACTGTCCAAAGATTTGGAGGCGCTTGATGGGTTTTTTAGAACTTGCGACTGACCCCCAGTACGAGTAAAACTGAGGTGAGCTGCTTCCATCTACACAACCAGTCTGCCAAACATGAGCTAAATGTGCGCTTGAGACGCTCAATAGTAAGACACAACTTCTTGCCAAAATACCTTGGCGTCACTCTCGACCGTTCCGTGACGTTTAAACAGCATCTCACGAATACAGCTCGCAAACTACAGACTCGCAATAACATTGTTCAGAAATTGAGCGGAACCACCTGGGGAGCTAGTGCCGAAGTGCTGCGTACGTCTGCACTATCCCTGGTGTATTCCACAGCCGAATACTGTGCACCAGCCTGGCTAGGCAGTGCCCATACCGCTAGGGTTGATGTGGAACTGAACAAAGTGATGCGCATCATCTCAGGAACGCTTCAATCTACCCCTTGTCACTGGCTCCCAGTACTCTGCCAGATACCCCCGTCGGACTTGAGGAGGAAAGACGCCCTCCTACGAGAAATGGCCAAGATTGAAAAAAGCCCTAGCCTCCCGATTCATTTGGAGTTCATGAACCCTACCAACCACCGCCTAAAGTCCAGGAACGCTTCGTATAGCATCGCCAGAAATCTACTCGACAATAATTTCAACCTGATGCAAGAATGGTCAAAGTTATGGGAATCGGAGATGGCGGGAATGCTAGGCTCCAGGATCGTTCCAGGTGCCACAATAGAAGGGTCAGATCTTCCAAGACTACACTGGTGCAATATTAACCGGCTACGTACTGGCCACGGCCGTTGCGCTCAATATTAAACATCGTTGCGGTTGGGTGGAGTCACCGGCTTGCCCCTGCGGTGCCGACATACAGACCATCCAGCACATCATCGAGCACTGCCCCTTAACGCGCTACGCCGATGGCCCCCCTGAAGACCTGATCACCCTTAGCGACGAAGCCATCAAATGGCTGATTGGCCTTGATATAAACTTATAGTGATTATTATGTGTGTTACTTTGTGTAAATTTGCCATACGATTAAATAAATAAATAAAAATCTTTATTTTCTTAGCGTATCTTTGGAGAATGACCATTTGTTTTCCTTTCTGTGAAAGAGCCATGGTTTATACATTGTAATATGTTGTATGTATACTTATTTAATACCAAAACACAATGAAGTCTCTTTCATGCCCTTGTCAAAAATGTAAGCATTTACATTCCTAAATATAAACACGACAGACATACGAGCGATAACGTTCAGTCAAGTGGTTCGCGTCAGCTGAAATTAACTCGGGTCTCTCAAGACCAACCGCGTGACCACGTGACCGGGAGAGGCGAGTATCAAAAAATCGACCGCGAATTCGCGGCCGCGGGACTCACAGGAGACATTCGCGGGAGGGCCGGGGACCGCGTGTGTTACCCCCAAAGAATAGTAGTTTTAACCCTGCGGGGGTGGGGGGGGTAGTTACCCCCAGGTTCTTAAGCAATTCATTATCATCATCGTACGGAATGGTATCGAATTGATATTAATTTGTAATAGCGACTTTGCCATGGTTTTTAATATTTTTTGTTTTCATTTGCTTAATGGTACATACAAATATGTATCTTTATAAAATCGTACCCTTAACTAAATAGAGTAACTGTTTCTCTCGCCTCCAGTGAACTGAACATGTCAGTGGACATTTCGGAGGACTACACAGTGGAGTCGCCCACGCCGGCCAAGCCCCGCGAGGACAGCGTCAAACTCAACCTCCACAAGGCTATAGACGACTGTGTGGACGCACTTGACTTTGAAAACCAGCTCTCTGCTAAGAGAAACAGGTAAATACCACGAATTATTTGATTTAAAATGTTGGTAAGGCGAGACGATAGTAGTGCCTACGGCAGAGTCGGGAGAAAAGGGTCTGATTTTGGCAGCCAATGTTTGTATTTACGTTTATTCCGCCGTTTGGCGTTTAAGATACTGAAACGATTTTGATAAATGAGGTATCAATCGATTCGTTAGTATGCTCCGGGCGACATAGGCTACCTTTTGTACGAAAAAACAGTTAGTTTTCCGTAGGCGGGATATAGTGTTTTTCTTTTTTTATGCTTGTGTTCGATTAATGCAGAGGCGCTGGTCAAACCATACGGCATGCGAAAAATTCATAATGACCGGTTGGGGTAACAAACCCTCACTCTATTCTACATTTTGCAATTTGATTAATTGATAAGAAATCAGTGTCTCATAGTGCCCGGAAAATAATCAATCTGCCACTTCTGTGATTAGATTTTTGAACAACGTTTTGTAAAGTAGTATAATAATTTATTTTCTGCAGTATATAACAAAATGTTATTTAACATTAACTAAAGTAAATTAAAGCCATGTAAAATCTAAAAAAGGGCGACGTAGCATTATACCGAGGATGCTGGCGGCATTTCCTCGCTGAATTGCAATGCTGATGCGTATCGCGAGAAAGCCGCCAGCTCTTAGGTCACCAGTTACATCAACCAGACGTTTCGCGATTATCGTAAATAACTAGCGCACTTGTACCTTTCGGACCGAGGGTCTCGAGCCCAAAGGGTACAAAGTTGCCTGTCTCTGCCGAGGTCTCTATATTTACTACCACACCAGCATCCATCCCAAACTCCACGGAACTATAGACATCATCAGGTCTTTGCCATCGTCTCTGACATTGCCAGGTCGGCTCAAGCAGGCAGGTACATTGATGATGGCTCTTGACCGCCGGATTATATCATTAACTAATGGAATATGTCGTTCACTCTCAGATCTTTAAGCTGTAACGACTCGTTCAGCATAATTTTCGACGAGAACCACACGGGGCAGACCCCAACGCTCCCGTACACGGGCCAGACGCCGACCTTGCCCCGCACTGCGCCGGGATCCAATGAGGACTCCTTCATAGTGTTTGCGAACGAGAACGAGAGCCGCCAGGCCTCCGAGGCCAAGCGGGAGAGCTCCGTGGACAAGAGACTGGAGAGGGTTAAAGGGTGTGACAGCTATACGAAGAGTAGTACAGGGAAGAAGAAGAAGGTGAGAATGTGTTGTGTTTATTTCAATCACTGGGACATTCCACTATGATAAATACTTTTTGTGCATAAAATAGAGATGAATAATTATAAACACTTTCCCAAATTTGTAGATGTCTCGAAATATTTTCCTAGTAGTGGTACGTTAGTTCTCAATCGGGCCTCAATGTTTATTATGAAGTTCCCCACCATACTGGGTTTATATTACAAAAATGTTTCATTTGGAGCTCAAATTACCACTGCGTTACCAGTCCCCATGACCCCTCCAAAATAATATGTTTTGGAAGATTATCAGAATATGTAAAAACTAATGCGTACAAGAGACTTTTCATCATCATATAAGCATCATATAGCATATCAAAAAGTATGTTGGCCCTGCTATCGATCTCGCTTACAGCGAATGCCCATTGGCGCCATTCAAACCTAGATATATTACTGTAAATGTACCTACCTACGTTTAATTTCCTCTTTGTTTGAGAAACTCTTGTAAAATGCATATATTTGTTTATAAAGTCATACAAAATAATGAAAAGCTATCGATCAAATAGTTGAAAAATATCACTGCTAAATTGTCTACACCAGGAATATGCCGACATTTCTCTCGAAGTTGTGACCTTTGACGTTTTCCATACCGAATAAAATGTTACAAGGAAAGCAGAACTGTGAAGACATTATATTTATGTTCAAGAGTCATCCCACGGTTATTTTTATTTGCTCACAGAAGGGCCATACGCGGCACTGGTCGCTCGACATGGTGGTGCGAGAGAGCGAGACGCCAACACCGTCGAAGATGTACCTTTACATACAGATGCAGCTCTGCATGAGGGACAGCCTACACGACTGGCTGAGACAGAACAGAACGAGAACGTCTAGGGGAGACAAAGTAAGTTACACTAGACTAGACACCGCGCTCACTGCATCATGAAATAAATCAATTTCACGCCACTGGTCGGAAATGTGGCAAAATGTGGAAATGTACGTCGGACGAACAGGCCATCTATGAATTCAAACTGTCCAACAATGTATTTGTAGACCGCGCGCGGGGCCGCGCTCTTTTGTTTATAGTACATTGTTGTAAAGGCTAGAAAGTAGGCAATAGATGGACGACTGGGTTCGAGGTCCGAGCCGCAGGTGAGGACCTCGAAGGAGACGAGTCCATCTATTGCACTTTTGGCCGAGACATTACATAGTGCTTTTCACGCCTACTGCGAGGAAATCGCAAATAATTATAATTATAAGTCAAAATTAAGTACCTAATTAAATATCATAATATGAAAACACTTTAGCGCGGCCGCGGCCCGGCGCGCTGCCCCGCGCGGGCGAGCGGGGCGGGGGCGGGGGCGGGGGCGGGGGCGGCGTTCGAATCGCTGTTCAAACTGGCCTACAAGAACATTGTTGGACAGTTTCAACTCATAGATGGCCTGTTCGTGCGATGTCCAACTAGCCCCAGCTTTGAAGCCTGAATTCTGACCATCTTTTGCCACATTTCCGAGCAGTGGCGTGAAAATATTATTATCTTTAATTTGGTAGTTAATTTTGATTTATAATTAATAATAATTTGCAATTTCCTCGCAGTAGGTGTGAAAAGCACTGTGTATTGTCTGTGCCAAAAGTGTAATAGATGGACTCGTCTCACTCGTCCATCTATTGCCTACTTTGTAGCCTCTACAACAATTTACTATTTATTCTGCAAGTAGGCCGCAATGGCGCTTTTATATTTTACATACATCATGAGTGCATGAGGGATGAGAAATACCGAACGGCATGTCATGAAACTCGTAATCGCCGCTTGACGTAGCAAACGTCTTCACTGTATTTGTCAAGCCCCTGGTTAGGGCAGAATAGGACGAGGAAGTCTTACCGACAAAGTTAGTTATATTTATTTTTTCTTTCTTTCTTTCTTTCTTTCTGTCTATAATAAACACCAGTGACGCACCTGTAGAGGCTACTTTGAACAAAATAATTTATTTGCAAATGAGCAAAAAGGTTTCTGTAAAAACATTGCTATTTATCATGGCATGTCAAATAAAATAACAAGTTTACGCGTTGCCGTAAAATATTTACTTTGTGCACTAGAACATTTATGCTCAGGATTTTATTTTCATTCACAAAATACCAATGGCATTTTGTGCAGCTTACATACAGCACAAAGGCTAACTTTGCAAGCATGAGAAGTGAAAACAATATTTCAGGAGATGATAATTATGCATTGAATTACTTACAGTATTTTACTGAACGTTAGTATTTTATTATGAATTAAAACAAACATTTTAAGATTCCGGATAGAGCTGAATTGTAGTATTCATCATTCGCTTGTCCTTATCTCATTTACTTTGAGCCGGCGCAGCATGTTTTTCCTTCCATACCTCTATCGCCCGTCAACTCGTCACACACATATTTCCTGTTCATATCGTCTCTCACGCAGTGACCTTTTTCTTAAATAAAAAAGTGATATCAAAGTACCACTTGTTTACTATGATTATATTGACTAACCCAATGTTTTATTACAGATAAAAACTCTCTTCAGCCAAATAGTGGCAGCCGTTGAATACGTTCACCTAGCCGGCCTCATCCACCGCGACCTGAAGCCGAGCAACATATTCTTCGCGCCCGACGGCCGAGTAAAAGTTGGGGATTTCGGGCTGGTCACCACCATGGGGGACTGTTCCCAGGATGGCTCAGCACCTGAGGAAATGGATGCGTATGATAGACATACGTATAAAGTCGGTAAGTTACTTATTTATTTCATTATCATGTCAGCTGACAGACGTCCACTGTCGGACATGAGCCGGGTGGCTCACGACCGGTCGTTGTGACACTCTTTGGGGGAGGACACACATCATTACGCCCGGCTCGCGCGGCAGTCTAAAATGCGTCGCGTTATAACCCGATGGGGTTTCCTTACACTCAATTCAAGTTAACGACCAACGCCCAACGTCGAAAATCGACCAGCGCTCGATAAAACCGCGCCGCGCTTTCAAACCGCCTTCGTGTAAATAAGTATGAAGCTTTACCTTCCATTCATATTCATTTATTATTAAAAACATATTTTACAGAAAAATGGCTTAATACTAAAATATTATATTAAGGGGTACATTTTTGCGAGAGCCTGAACTAGGATAACCTGTGTTTCAGGCAGTAGGCAAGATCAGTATATTTTAAACATACGTGCAAACCATAAAAATCTACGTTTAAATTCGGTACAAAACGTAATAACTATACAAAGTATTTATTAATTAAATTTATATTATGTTTCCTAGGACGACCTAACGTCCAATGTCCGTCATTTGAAAAGGGCTCCGCGCACGATCGAAAGTAGCTGTTTGCGTCAAGATATAAATTCCCATTACAAGCTTTGCTTAGTTTGGGATTAGGTCGATATGTGTGAGATTCCCCAAAGAAATAAATTTAAAATTATACACACTGACTAGCGCCGATTTGCTAAATTCGGCATCAATATCGCCAAGCATCCGGAGACCTCCAACGGCAAAAGCGTTCATAGCTGTATATAATTTTTCATAACTGTATCGCATCTTCTGACCCATTGATTGCTCTGTTCAGCCGTTCACAACCTTTTCCTTTTATATGTATAGGTTGGAACCATTTGATTTTTGTAGGAAAAGGTCAATCATTTGATTTTCTTCCAGGCACCCATCTATACATGTCACCGGAGCAGCTAGCGGGCCGGCGATACAACTACAAAGTGGACATCTACTCCCTCGGCGTGATCCTGTTCGAGCTGCTCCAGCCATTCGACACGGAGGCCGAGCGGGTGTCGACGCTGACCGCTCTGCGCGCCGCGCGGTATCCCGCCGGCTTCGCTGCCGAGTGTCCTAGTGAGGTGAGTACACTGTGAGTACTACCACTAGGTAGCTCTGCTCCCTCGGCGTGATCCTGTTCGAGCTGCTCCAGCCATTCGACACGGAGGCCGAGCGGGTGTCGACGCTGACCGCTCTGCGCGCCGCGCGGTATCCCGCCGGCTTCGCTGCCGAGTGTCCTAGTGAGGTGAGTACACTGTGAGTACTACCACTAGGTAGCTCTGCTCCCTCGGCGTGATCCTGTTCGAGCTGCTCCAGCCATTCGACACGGAGGCCGAGCGGGTGTCGACGCTGACCGCTCTGCGCGCCGCGCGGTATCCCGCCGGCTTCGCTGCCGAGTGTCCTAGTGAGGTGAGTACACTGTGAGTACTACCACTAGGTAGCTCTGCTCCCTCGGCGTGATCCTGTTCGAGCTGCTCCAGCCATTCGACACGGAGGCCGAGCGGGTGTCGACGCTGACCGCTCTGCGCGCCGCGCGGTATCCCGCCGGCTTCGCTGCCGAGTGTCCTAGTGAGGTGAGTACACTGTGAGTACTACCACTAGGTAGCTCTGCTCCCTCGGCGTGATCCTGTTCGAGCTGCTCCAGCCATTCGACACGGAGGCCGAGCGGGTGTCGACGCTGACCGCTCTGCGCGCCGCGCGGTATCCCGCCGGCTTCGCTGCCGAGTGTCCTAGTGAGGTGAGTACACTGTGAGTACTACCACTAGGTAGCTCTGCTCCCTCGGCGTGATCCTGTTCGAGCTGCTCCAGCCATTCGACACGGAGGCCGAGCGGGTGTCGACGCTGACCGCTCTGCGCGCCGCGCGGTATCCCGCCGGCTTCGCTGCCGAGTGTCCTAGTGAGGTGAGTACACTGTGAGTACTACCACTAGGTAGCTCTGCTCCCTCGGCGTGATCCTGTTCGAGCTGCTCCAGCCATTCGACACGGAGGCCGAGCGGGTGTCGACGCTGACCGCTCTGCGCGCCGCGCGGTATCCCGCCGGCTTCGCTGCCGAGTGTCCTAGTGAGGTGAGTACACTGTGAGTACTACCACTAGGTAGCTCTGCTCCCTCGGCGTGATCCTGTTCGAGCTGCTCCAGCCATTCGACACGGAGGCCGAGCGGGTGTCGACGCTGACCGCTCTGCGCGCCGCGCGGTATCCCGCCGGCTTCGCTGCCGAGTGTCCTAGTGAGGTGAGTACACTGTGAGTACTACCACTAGGTAGCTCTGCTCCCTCGGCGTGATCCTGTTCGAGCTGCTCCAGCCATTCGACACGGAGGCCGAGCGGGTGTCGACGCTGACCGCTCTGCGCGCCGCGCGGTATCCCGCCGGCTTCGCTGCCGAGTGTCCTAGTGAGGTGAGTACACTGTGAGTACTACCACTAGGTAGCTCTGCTCCCTCGGCGTGATCCTGTTCGAGCTGCTCCAGCCATTCGACACGGAGGCCGAGCGGGTGTCGACGCTGACCGCTCTGCGCGCCGCGCGGTATCCCGCCGGCTTCGCTGCCGAGTGTCCTAGTGAGGTGAGTACACTGTGAGTACTACCACTAGGTAGCTCTGCTCCCTCGGCGTGATCCTGTTCGAGCTGCTCCAGCCATTCGACACGGAGGCCGAGCGGGTGTCGACGCTGACCGCTCTGCGCGCCGCGCGGTATCCCGCCGGCTTCGCTGCCGAGTGTCCTAGTGAGGTGAGTACACTGTGAGTACTACCACTAGGTAGCTCTGCTCCCTCGGCGTGATCCTGTTCGAGCTGCTCCAGCCATTCGACACGGAGGCCGAGCGGGTGTCGACGCTGACCGCTCTGCGCGCCGCGCGGTATCCCGCCGGCTTCGCTGCCGAGTGTCCTAGTGAGGTGAGTACACTGTGAGTACTACCACTAGGTAGCTCTGCTCCCTCGGCGTGATCCTGTTCGAGCTGCTCCAGCCATTCGACACGGAGGCCGAGCGGGTGTCGACGCTGACCGCTCTGCGCGCCGCGCGGTATCCCGCCGGCTTCGCTGCCGAGTGTCCTAGTGAGGTGAGTACACTGTGAGTACTACCACTAGGTAGCTCTGCTCCCTCGGCGTGATCCTGTTCGAGCTGCTCCAGCCATTCGACACGGAGGCCGAGCGGGTGTCGACGCTGACCGCTCTGCGCGCCGCGCGGTATCCCGCCGGCTTCGCTGCCGAGTGTCCTAGTGAGGTGAGTACACTGTGAGTACTACCACTAGGTAGCTCTGCTCCCTCGGCGTGATCCTGTTCGAGCTGCTCCAGCCATTCGACACGGAGGCCGAGCGGGTGTCGACGCTGACCGCTCTGCGCGCCGCGCGGTATCCCGCCGGCTTCGCTGCCGAGTGTCCTAGTGAGGTGAGTACACTGTGAGTACTACCACTAGGTAGCTCTGCTCCCTCGGCGTGATCCTGTTCGAGCTGCTCCAGCCATTCGACACGGAGGCCGAGCGGGTGTCGACGCTGACCGCTCTGCGCGCCGCGCGGTATCCCGCCGGCTTCGCTGCCGAGTGTCCTAGTGAGGTGAGTACACTGTGAGTACTACCACTAGGTAGCTCTGCTCCCTCGGCGTGATCCTGTTCGAGCTGCTCCAGCCATTCGACACGGAGGCCGAGCGGGTGTCGACGCTGACCGCTCTGCGCGCCGCGCGGTATCCCGCCGGCTTCGCTGCCGAGTGTCCTAGTGAGGTGAGTACACTGTGAGTACTACCACTAGGTAGCTCTGCTCCCTCGGCGTGATCCTGTTCGAGCTGCTCCAGCCATTCGACACGGAGGCCGAGCGGGTGTCGACGCTGACCGCTCTGCGCGCCGCGCGGTATCCCGCCGGCTTCGCTGCCGAGTGTCCTAGTGAGGTGAGTACACTGTGAGTACTACCACTAGGTAGCTCTGCTCCCTCGGCGTGATCCTGTTCGAGCTGCTCCAGCCATTCGACACGGAGGCCGAGCGGGTGTCGACGCTGACCGCTCTGCGCGCCGCGCGGTATTCCGCCGGCTTCGCTGCCGAGTGTCCTAGTGAGGTGAGTACACTGTGAGTACTACCACTAGGTAGCTCTGCTCCCTCGGCGTGATCCTGTTCGAGCTGCTCCAGCCATTCGACACGGAGGCCGAGCGGGTGTCGACGCTGACCGCTCTGCGCGCCGCGCGGTATCCCGCCGGCTTCGCTGCCGAGTGTCCTAGTGAGGTGAGTACACTGTGAGTACTACCACTAGGTAGCTCTGCTCCCTCGGCGTGATCCTGTTCGAGCTGCTCCAGCCATTCGACACGGAGGCCGAGCGGGTGTCGACGCTGACCGCTCTGCGCGCCGCGCGGTATCCCGCCGGCTTCGCTGCCGAGTGTCCTAGTGAGGTGAGTACACTGTGAGTACTACCACTAGGTAGCTCTGCTCCCTCGGCGTGATCCTGTTCGAGCTGCTCCAGCCATTCGACACGGAGGCCGAGCGGGTGTCGACGCTGACCGCTCTGCGCGCCGCGCGGTATCCCGCCGGCTTCGCTGCCGAGTGTCCTAGTGAGGTGAGTACACTGTGAGTACTACCACTAGGTAGCTCTGCTCCCTCGGCGTGATCCTGTTCGAGCTGCTCCAGCCATTCGACACGGAGGCCGAGCGGGTGTCGACGCTGACCGCTCTGCGCGCCGCGCGGTATCCCGCCGGCTTCGCTGCCGAGTGTCCTAGTGAGGTGAGTACACTGTGAGTACTACCACTAGGTAGCTCTGCTCCCTCGGCGTGATCCTGTTCGAGCTGCTCCAGCCATTCGACACGGAGGCCGAGCGGGTGTCGACGCTGACCGCTCTGCGCGCCGCGCGGTATCCCACCGGCTTCGCTGCCGAGTGTCCTAGTGAGGTGAGTACACTGTGAGTACTACCACTAGGTAGCTCTGCTCCCTCGGCGTGATCCTGTTCGAGCTGCTCCAGCCATTCGACACGGAGGCCGAGCGGGTGTCGACGCTGACCGCTCTGCGCGCCGCGCGGTATCCCGCCGGCTTCGCTGCCGAGTGTCCTAGTGAGGTGAGTACACTGTGAGTACTACCACTAGGTAGCTCTGCTCCCTCGGCGTGATCCTGTTCGAGCTGCTCCAGCCATTCGACACGGAGGCCGAGCGGGTGTCGACGCTGACCGCTCTGCGCGCCGCGCGGTATCCCGCCGGCTTCGCTGCCGAGTGTCCTAGTGAGGTGAGTACACTGTGAGTACTACCACTAGGTAGCTCTGCTCCCTCGGCGTGATCCTGTTCGAGCTGCTCCAGCCATTCGACACGGAGGCCGAGCGGGTGTCGACGCTGACCGCTCTGCGCGCCGCGCGGTATCCCGCCGGCTTCGCTGCCGAGTGTCCTAGTGAGGTGAGTACACTGTGAGTACTACCACTAGGTAGCTCTGCTCCCTCGGCGTGATCCTGTTCGAGCTGCTCCAGCCATTCGACACGGAGGCCGAGCGGGTGTCGACGCTGACCGCTCTGCGCGCCGCGCGGTATCCCGCCGGCTTCGCTGCCGAGTGTCCTAGTGAGGTGAGTACACTGTGAGTACTACCACTAGGTAGCTCTGCTCCCTCGGCGTGATCCTGTTCGAGCTGCTCCAGCCATTCGACACGGAGGCCGAGCGGGTGTCGACGCTGACCGCTCTGCGCGCCGCGCGGTATCCCGCCGGTTTCGCTGCCGAGTGTCCTAGTGAGGTGAGTACACTGTGAGTACTACCACTAGGTAGCTCTGCTCCCTCGGCGTGATCCTGTTCGAGCTGCTCCAGTCATTCGGCATACCTGAACCACTAGGCTACCGTAGCTTTATTTGTGTAAGATTGTCCGCAAATATTAACTTTTGTTTACCTATTAACTCCAGGTGGAAGTGCTGAAGCTGATGCTGAGCGAGGACCCTTCTCGGCGGCCCACGACGAGCGGAGTGCGCGCGCGCGCCCCGCTCTACCAGCAGACAGATGACGCGTTCCACTTCACCCTGCCCTCGGTGCTTGCGTGAGACATTGTAAGCCTTGTGATTATCAACTTAGAATGCAATTTCGAATGCAGGTGCCAGCGGTCGCGTGAGCCGTTTTCAATGTTGCGTTTATCAGCTTAGATTCAAATTTCGAATGCAAGTGCCAGTGGCCGCGTGAGCCGTTTTCAATGTTGTGTTTATCAGCTTAGATTCAAATTTCGAATGCAAGTGCCAGTGGTCGCGTGAGCCATTTTCAATGTTGTGTTTATCAGCTTAGATTCAAATTTCGAATGCAAGTGCCAGTGGTCGCGTGAGCCGTTTTCAATGTTGCGTTTATCAGCTTAGATTCAAATTTCGAATGCAGTTGCCAGTTCTCTTGTTTTATTATGATGTTTATATTGTTACTCCGAACTGAGAAACCATAGAAGTTTAAGGGTAGAAGGGCTATGTCGCCAGTTTGCGACCACTCAGGTGTATTGTTCTGAAAGGACATTTTCTCGATTTTTCAGTAGATTCATGTTTAATAACTAGTTAAAAATTTGCATATGGCCCTCGGTTTGTTTAAGTCTGTTTAAATGGGTTACGTCACGGGCGTAATGTTATGTAAAATGTGTTTTGTCTTTTTCTGTCAAAGTAGCAGGCAAACTAGAACGAGTTGTACTTTTAAGTGAAACAGATTTGTTGAATTTGAATAATGACAATAATGTTTACAGTTAGTTATTATTCCAGTAAAGAATAATGCATTTATAATGTATGATCCAAAAAAACATATTCATTGAAAAGCTTGTTTGTTTACCTACTGGTATATATCGTTGATGAATCAATATTGAAAAGGATAACTTACATTTACAATCTAAATGCAAGGAAAGGAGTGCTTTGCAACCTATTTTATAAGGTTCTCCTTTGATTCCCCTAAATGCTTCATTTGACCTAATGTTTCAATAGACCTAATGCATTTTTTTCTTAAATAGTAAACTTTATAGGATTATTGCGAAACAAACCTGAGCTAACCTTAATGACTTCTATTTCATAAAATTCAAATAAAATCCTAACAGTTACTCCTCTTTCTAATTTGCACGGTGCACGTGAGAGAGGAGACGCTCAGGCGCGCGCGAATGAGCAGCAAGTTGTTGTAGACAACAACAAGACACTTCTCGCGTCAACATGGGAGTAACATTAGCATGTCTATCATGGGACGGTCGCGTGATAGCCGTGCTGGGAGGCCAGCACCATCTGCTATCTCTGACGCGACGCTCGCATTACAGACACACTGTCTGAAAAAGGAGGGTAGATTTTCTCGCATCTTGCTTCGCGGTATCAGTTAGACCCAATGAATAGTCAAGACTATAGACGGCTCGATATTCGTCAACATTTTCGTTTTTAAGAGTTTGTAAATTGTTTCGGAAAGTTCTTATGAGTTTTAAAATTATAAATTGTTTTCTCAGTACATCAAATAGGGCGTTGGTCTCAGACGGTCCTGAACGCAATTTGCCTAGTTGGAGTTTTGCCCACATTGCAGTTTGACCACCGAGCATTATGCCTAAAACGCAAAGTGACCACTTATAGGTAGGTTAGGTTCGTTAGGTTTCTTCAGATGCCCGAAGGGCAAACAGACCAGAAATAGGAGCCCCGCTCCGCGGGGCTCCGTCAATATCGCTATCGTAACCTCAAAACGACGAAAATGTGATGTAGGCATTTTGCGTTTTAGGCATAATGCTCGGTGGTCAAACTGCAATGTGGGCAAAACTCCAACTAGGCAAATTGCGTTCAGGACCGTCTGAGACCAACCCCAAATAGGTAGGTATATGACGTTTAACGGCAAAGATAATATTAAGTAAGAAAAGGACTTGGGATTAGTGAAAAATAGACTTCGTATTTCTGAATTTATCTCTGTAAGGTTAATCTACATTCAAGCATTACAAAGAGTAATTTACAATGTTTAAGTGTAAGTATTTTATAGGCATTTCAAGTCGTTACCGGTATAGTTTGTCGGATTATATGTACATCTAGTGTAGTAAGGGGCGGATCGCGAGAAACGATGTAGCGTAATTATGTGTTGTCCCTAACAGTTGCAGTGATGGCAAGTTGGGCGTTTATTCGTAGATTCGTGAAGTCTTCTTGTTGCCATTGGCAACACTGAGAGCCTTGACCAAAGACGAGGACCTTATTAACCAGTGTTGCCATTTTAGACTTATTTTTTAGCTCGTTACTCATTGAAAAGGGCCTCAATAGTAAACTTTGATGCTTGGAATCACGATAATGTTCCCAGTTATGTATTTTCCTCAGTTGTTCGGGTCCCACACATCATGGTTTGATTATACGAAAGTTGGTTGATTGTACTTGTGTGCGCAAGCTGAGCAGCGCTAGAGACTGACCGCTTATAAAGCCCTCTTTCGTGAGTTAAAACATCTGCATGTCATTATGACGAAAGACGACTTCACATCGAGTATGATTTTAAATGCCTAATTTGCTATCGGTATTTTAATAATATTTTTTATTGAGAAGGTAATGTGTAAACAGTCATCATGTTCACCCCTTATTACACCATAATCACAATGACAACTCTCCGTAATTTTCTTGAAGACAACTACCAATGGGCCCCAAGGAACTATTGTTACGTGTGGATCCAGAAATGTATGATGAAGTGTCATTTTCGGCAGACAATTATCAAGTTGATGAAATTTAATAGGGGCTTGAAATGATGACACGAGGGTACAGCAACGTCCCTCAATGACTATACCGAGGCTTCGATTTACTTTAGCGAGAATACACGGGTGTCTCAGTCTTAACACGTTCTCAACCAAGAACCCGCCTAGCGGGCACTCGTAATGTTTGCTCAGATGCCGGTTGAGCCCGCCAGGCGGGCAGTAGTATGAACTTACACGGCTAGCGAATTCTGTCGGGTTCTGGTGAAGTTAAGCTACTGGCAAAAATGCACTCCATTTTATATCAATCAGCGGCAAATTCAGCAATGCGGATAATGTGTTCGATGTAATCTGAATATGTTCTCTTCTCAATGCAATATCTCTTCTTAATCTATTTACGATAACGTTGGATGTATTATAATGTTATATTGTAGTGGTTAGCTGGGTTACCTATCTGAATCACTAAAATTTTTTGTCCTATTTTCATTTCGGCATTTACTATTCGACAAACTTCGTTTGCCTTTTTTTTCGTTTGTGCGACACTTTAGTTCGCGACGTTTACGGCTGGTCATTTTATGGTTTAGCTTTTGTAATTGTTTGACAAATCCATGATTCCCAATTATTGGTATACCCGCAATATCGTTATACCGACGTAACGATTCGGTTGATAATCTGTTCGTATTTTATCAAATCGGCTTTAATATATTTGACATAATATTTTTGTTTATACGGAGCACACATATGTTACTAATTCATATGGTTGTTTATGAAAATGGTTGTTACCTTATGCATTTTCAATATTAAAAACATTAGCAAAGAGTTTAAAATTAAACTAAGGTTATCCTCCTAAAGCTGCATTTATGGTAAATAATGTATATGTCGGCGGGCGATTGTAAAATTCGCCAGATCACGAAATTCCGACGCATATCGCATACGTAAATGAAAAAAAACGGAGTGCGGACTGATAATCTCCAGCGAGTCGACGCCACCCCGCTGCGCGGGGTGTCTATTTCTGGTCTGAGGGGCACAAGTGAACCCTAACCTAACCGACCTAAGACACAGTTCGCTTATGACAAGCCATTTTTGTCCGCCCTGACTATTGGCTCCCAACAAACACGGCCGCCATCGCATACGCAGCGCCACCAGTGGCCAAGAAAGAAACTACTTTTCGATGTGCCTGGTATAGAGCTAGGAATATCGACGAATGCGTTGTTCTCATCGATCTGCCGTATTGTTTATCAGGCACATCGTAATAAGCCTGGCCAACTTTTAGGCATAACATGAAATGGCGGCGTTTCAAGTTATTTCTTCCAACCTGACCCATACTTATACAGTACATTATGTAAGCATTAGGTAGTAAAATAGTGTTCGGTTCTGGCGCTTCCTTGGCCGCTGCCGCGGCACGCAAGCTACGCTCGCTCGGCTCGCGCGCTGTAGGGTCGCTGTTCACCTGACACTCCTCCTCTCTTCGCTCGTCGTCTTACCTACACCGACCTGCCTTAGTCTCAGTAAAACTACTTTTGAATTTCCCTCAAAATGAACATTTGGCTAAACGTATGAAATGCGGAAAGTAATGATGGATAAGTAAAAAATTGGCTGTGAAACAAAGTTGTAACAAGCCAAAGCCCAAATGACTGTAGCGGTAAAAGTTTTTCGGACAACTGAAACATTTGGATAACATCAAATGGTAAATGAAAAAAGTAATGAATTGTATATTCGGAGAACTCATAATAATACGAAAAGTTTTCGGACAAACGATATTCGGTCAAAAAATTTTAGTGATTGCGATAGGTTACCGGTTAGCTGTTTTGCTACTGAATGTTGTAAGTAAATATGGCTTCATTTCTTGTTTCCAGTTTTTTTGTTGTGTTATTATAACTTTAGTTATACAATTTTGCTAGAGGTTTATCTTCGCGAGGCCGAATGAAATTGATGTTCCATAAAAGAAACTTGCATTTATTTTCTTTCACGGAATTGTTGAACAAAATAAATTCGACCCTATTTTCTAAACTACTTGATTCAAATTTAAAAAAAAAAGTTGTTCATCGGGCGTAGCGAAGACATGGTTTTAGACACCCGTTAGATTTCTCTAAGTTCAAGAGTAAAGAAATAAGAGTGTATTTAAAATGGAAGACTGCCTCCGGTATTATGAATGAATGTTGGTATTTTTGATAATGTCCTCGTATTCAAACGGAATGAGTTAGGAATAAATTGTATTACATATATTAGTTAAGTTTAACACTCGTTGAGATCGAGTACGTGGCATCACATGCATTGTTTTAGAATTATATTATTATTGTAATTATGACATAATTTTGTGCGAGTCATATTAATTAAGTAACGTTGACGAATTCTTGTTTTATTGTAACCTCCCGAGTCCCGAACGCAAAAACTGCGTCCGAGTTGTATTTTATGTCTTTGTATTTTTCTTTGTTCAGTACCGTTGGATATATTTTTACGACTACAATTTACATAGCACGTAGAATCGATGGCCGTTGGGGCGGAAAGGTTCTCGAGTGGCGATCACGTACCGGAAGGTGCGGCGTGGGTAGGCCCCCCTACAAGGTGGACTGATGACCTGGTAAAGGTCGCGGGAGTCCGCTGGATGCGGGTGGCGCAGGACCGGTCACTTTGGCACTCTTTGGGGGAGCAGCAGTGAACGTGTTTCGGCTGATATGATGATGATGACTATAATTTACTTCAAAAACAAAGTTTAAACCCAGTTCAAATCGGTACTTAACCAAATCGCTTAAAGTGTACCTACGAAATTTGAAGAGCCCTTGATTCCTCCCGGTTCCCGTCATCAGATTCTGAACTGAAGACTATGGGACCACCTAGGAAGGATATCCTTTCAAATAGAAGAATAATTTTCCAAATCGGTCCAGGCGTCTTCTAGCAATCTGGGAACATACATAAAAATATTCCGACCAGTGTACAAAATAACCACAGAAGTCTAACTATCTGAAACATGCTCAGAAGAAATAAGAAGAAGCGCATACTTCGGAAACATCTATCCCTTGCTCACTTACGGAGTAATATACTGGGGGAACTCTACAGACGTCCAGTCTACTTTTCTTTTACAAAAGAGATGCATACGCACTATTTATCACATTCACAATCAGCAATCACTAAGAAATGTATTTAGAGAAAAAGGTTTCCTTACCCTCACTAGTATCTACATTTTAGAGCTTTGTACTTTTGTCAAAAACAATTCTGAGTACTTTACAAAAATGTCTGCAGTTAAAAGCAATTTACGTCAGCAATATAAATTTAACATAATCCTACCTAGAGTAAAAAGTAGTATATATAAAAAGAGTGCTCTCATAAGTGCTATTAAAGTATTTAATAAGTTACCGGCCGAACTTAAGGTTTTAGAAGGGTATAAATTTAAAAACCATCTTAAAAACTGGCTGCTTCAGAAAGTATTCTACAACCTTAGTGAATATTTCGCATCTTAGTTGTAAGTTATTTAAGTAATACGAATTGTTGTATGCCCGATATTGGGTAACTGTTGAAACCAATTCTGTCACGTCCAGCTTATGTACACAGTTATACAATAAAATATTCTATTCTATTCTATTCTATTCTATTCTAAGCAGCGCCGCAAAATGGCTCCACAGAATGAGTGGCATCATTTATTTATTTATTTATTCCATTTGACATTGTGGCTTACAGTGCGGTCACCAAATCGCGTACAATGTTATTTTATTTACTTACTAACTTATTACTACTTAATTATTCATTTAAATTTATCATACAGCATAATTGAACTAAATAAAACATATATTAATAATCATTGTAAAATTCTAAATAATTCTATGTCACATCTACAAAATTTCCTATATTAATCTTTATATAAAATATTTAAAAAGTTAATACATTTTCTGCAAAATCTACCAGCACTAACACAGAATATGTCCAAGTCGTAGCCCTCGACAGCCACTAGATTTAAGAGAGCTAACGCCCTAGGGGTGGGGGTGGGAGCGTTGCCGCCCTGGCGGGTGCGCGCGCGCAGCCACGCGAACAGGCGGCGCCGGCGGCCATCATGCCGGGATGGGGGCGGGGTTTCAAAACGGTGCCAGTTAGCCGATTAGTTCGAACATGCGCAGACCGGGTTTCAGGCACGTGTTTGGTAGTTTGTAACGAGCTCGCATTATTTGGGTTTTTTGTTCGCTGATTTCGACGAATTGTGAAGCCTGTCAAAAAATATTGGTACTAGTTCTTACTGTTAGCTTTTTTGGAGACATCCAACAACTAAAACTTCTAATCACACGGTTCAACTCACGTATTCAATGTCACTCCGGGCGACATGTTTCGAACTCTTCGGGAGTTCTTCTTCAGGATGAGTGTTCTCGCGGCGGTGTCGCTCGTAACACTGTCCGCGCCCGCTCCTCACGTCGAGCGGCGCGCGTCGCACGCGCCGACAGGGCAGGGGGAGGGGGAGTTAGTTAGTTATGTGAGATTGCGGCAGGAGGTCATCTCCTCCGAGAGACGACAGGCACACTGAACTCACTGTGTCCACGGGATTGTCACCACACGCTGTCCACTTCAATTTAGGAATGATAGTTCTCCACGCTGGCGGTAACATCCAGCCCCCATCACGATTAAAATTTGGGCGGCGCTCAATCTCATTGAATACGTGAGTTGAACCGTGTGATTAGAAGTTTTATTTTAACATGTCTCACTATAGTTTAAATTCGATCCAACAACTACTTGGAGGTTGATATGAGCCCATATACGGAGGGTTTATACGGTGTTTAGCAGTTGCTGCGGCCATCATCTGGAGACGGTAGGTGGCCAGCGGATCACCAGATCAGCTTGTTTGATACCATAATATTGCGAGATTAGGATTGGGATAGGACGCAAATCGGATTGTTGCACTGTAAAATGATATCACACAGAAAATGTACAATAGTGTATTGTCATGGGAATGCTTACATAATGAGAATTTATAGACTAATATTACCTATGTATAGATCGTTAACACGTTCGCAACCAAGAACCCGCCTGGTAGGCACTTCTCAGATGCCGGCTGAGCCCGCTATAGGCGGGCAGTGTACGAACTTAGGGTCTCCCCACACCTATCGACGCGGAATCGGCTTCCGCCGAGTGTTTTGTACCACACTCCTCGTGTTTTGTTCGTAATTCCGTCGATGGACGTCGCTTCGCGTCGGCCGAGCCGATTGACGTCTTTTTCGCTATTATTGCGTGGACATAAAGAGTTTCTTGATCGGCTAACGCTGATTCCGCGTCGATAGGTGTTGGGGAGACCCTTACACGCCTAGCGAATTCTGTCGATTTCTGGTGAATTGTTCAATTTTCAGTCCGGTTGCTAAAGTGTTAATCTACGAAGATGCGTTCCACTCTAAATGAGGTACCATTTTTTCATATACCTAAGTAGGTTAGGTTAGGACTTTGGACCATTTACGTGCCTTTCAGCTTTTGGGGTATTTTTGTTACACGCTATGGTCTAACAGAAACCAAGCACCCAACGCAGTCGGGAGAATGGTGCGCGTCTTCGTCGATAAAACTATACAGGGCGTCCCACGCCCATGCCACATGGAGGGAAAGTACCTTAAATATTGTAGCTAGAACATTTTACTGAAAGAAGACATTATTTTAATTTTAAAAACAATTTTATCTGCGTTCATAGATTTTTGAATAATTATACGTTTGAACCGAAAATCGAACCCGCTACACGAGAATAAAAATCACCTGTAGCTTTATCATACCGATCGAAAGGGTTCATCAGAAGGATTAATTTATACTTTCTTACCATAATTTGATGGTTTACTATCCATTTAGCATCACTACGTTATCAATTTGAACATGAGTCATCATGCCTATTGTCACCTCACGACGACCATTCTCCGTCCATTGCTGGATCCACAAGTAACCTAGCGACCACCACCTTAACTTCTAGAACAAGCAATGTATGGCGAATTGTCAGTGTCAGATGACAATTGTCAAGTTGGTGAAATAGCTAGGGGCCTGGTGCGACACAATATAGGCTAATAAAAAAAATATAACATAATTTATGTACAAGTTGTCTTTGAATAATTTTTTTGTTTTTAAGCAGTAACGCTGCTAACGAAAATTATAAATTTTAAATGAAAGGAAAAATTGAAAAATTTAATGCTCCGAGCCGGATTCGAACCGGCGACCACAGGCATTCATGGCCCGTCACTACTACCAACTGAGCTATCGGAACAATCTGGTTCGGGCACCAAATGGTATCCTGCTGTTTCGGCAAAATATTTTTCGCCAAATTTCACTTCCCACAAAACTTATGTTTCATTTCCCAAACGAACAAATAGCCCATTTTAGTTTCGCATTTTGTTCATTTGGTCAAAATATCATTTGGCATAATTTTGCTTTGTCAAATGTTATTAAGACAAAAGTTTATTAAGCAAACACTTTGTTCGGGCTAATATTGTTTTCGAAACAAAACATTTGTTCAAATTTTCATTTCGCATATTAGGTACCAGGGTGGAAAAAATGGCTTGTCATAAGCGAACTCTGTTTTTGGTCGGTTAGGTTAGGGTTCACTTGTGTCCCTCAGACCAGAAATAGACACCCCGCGCAGCGGGGTGGCGTCGATTCGCTGGAGACTCTCGATGAAAAGGGCGAAACCGACTCGGGGCTTGCTTGCATGCATGCTGCTTATTTGGATTATAGTATATTGTTACCTAAGTACCTATAGTACAAAAGAACATAAACTTACCTGTAAATTATTTACTTTTGTTTTTTACAAACTACCCGCTTAGCAAAATTATGTAATCTCACTCAAATAGATTTCGTATGCACTACACAATTAGGATCTAAATCATATGCCATGCAATAATTTGGAAAAAGAATGTTATGCTAAATAATACGGTTGACCAAATGAAATTTGACCATGTAAAACTTTGCCAAACAATAATTTGCGAAGTAATATTTTGCCATAGGAGATATTGCCAAGTGATATAATGCGAAACAATAATTTGACTAGTGTTTTTTTGCCAAATGATCATTTGGGAAACATTTTTTGGGAAGTGACACTTTGGGAAATGATTTTTGCCCATACAATAGAGAACCGCACCAAATCCCTCAATCAGTTCCTTCATACAACGCCATCGACGACATCTACCAGAAGACTTAGGCTTCTTAACGGCACCAACGTCTCAAATTATATTGAGAAATCGTCAGTAACGACGCGCTACCCCATACTAAATTAATTTTTTGTTCGATAGCTCAGTTGGTAGTAGCGACGGGCCATGAATGCCTGTGGTCGCCGGTTCGAATCCGGCTCGGAGCATTAAATTTTTCAATTTTTCCTTTCATTTAAAATTTATAAGTTGTCTTTGGTTCAGCGTCAGACGAGACAGAAGCCGGGCCCGTTGGGCGGCTGCGCGGGCACGCCGCGGCGCCGCATGCGGCACGCGTGCTCCTCGATGCGGCTGCGGACACGGTTCATGGTCTCCCCCACTCGACCCTCTCCCACATATGCCACGCTTTCTACTTCCCCACTCTCGTCGCGAGACGCCTCGGACCAGAGGCGCTCGGCGATGCCGCTGGCTCGCGGCCATACCCTGTTAATAAGAGGCACTGTAACGCTTTCGCAACCAACAATCCGCGTAGCGGGCGCCTACGCCGTAGTAGTTTTCAGCTACATACGAGGAAAACCACAGGATCGGCTACGAGCGTAGCGCGTAGCGATTCTTGGTAGCGAAAGTGTTAAAGACATTGCCAATAAATAATATTTAACGACCGCTTTAGACTAGTTGGTGACCCTGCATACGAAGCAAGAGGTCCTGGGTTCGAATCCCGGTAAGGGCATTTATGTTAGTGATGAGCACGTATGTTTGTTCCCGAGTCATGGATATTGTCTATGTATTTAAGCATTTACTTATTTATATAAGTATGTTTATCGTCGTACCCATAGTACAAGCTTAGCTTAGTTTGGGAGCTGGCTGATAGTGACTCCGCTTACAAAGCCAGAGGTTTGGATCCCGGTTTTAAGAGAATTTATTTGTGTGACGAGCACGAATATTTGTTCCTGAGTCATGGATGTTTTCTATGTATTTCAGTATTTATATATCTATACATATAAGTACAGTACTACCACAAATATAAGTTACACCGGCAATCTTCGTCCAAGCCGACGAGTGCTGACAAGTACTGAATGAAATCGAACGTATGACCATTTCAATAAAGACCTTGTCGCCTATGACCCCGCGTACAATTTTTTTTACAAATTGCAAAATTGATTTTAAACTTTTACTGAATGTCAAAAGTTCCTAATTCAAAAGCACTAAAGCGTAGCCTGGGTCTCAGGAGGTTACACGCAAGGTACAAAATGCAATGACAGGTGAACTCGTGCTTTCCCGCTCATGGCCAGACAAAATGGCGGGCGCCGGAGCTGCCGGCGTCGCGCGCAAATTTTCGGCCAATGGGCGTTGAAGATTTTACCCGCGCAAATGCGCTGCGTTATGTTATGGTTGGTATCTTTTTTTTTCAAAAAATGCTTTCAGCGCAGGTACATCGTTGTAACTTATATTTGTGGTACTAAATACTGTATGTTTATCGCCGTCAGTACCCATAGTACACGATTTATTTATTTAATCTTTATTGCACAAACGAACAACTTATCTTACAAAAGGCGGACTTAACGCCGTAAGCATTCTCTACCAGTCAACCTTTGGGCAAAGCAGACAAATTGCACGATTAGTGTGGGACTAGGTCTAATTGTGTCAGATTGTCAGCAAAATCATTATTTTACACTGACCTTTCCAGGAAGTTAGTGCTGTCCACGTACTCCCCCCACATGCAGGCCTCTCCCCCCACCATCCTGTGCACCAGGGACCTGTCGGTGATACTCGAGCGAGGATCCACGGAGTAGAACTTTTCCCAGTCGCCGCCGCTGTCGAGCATCGACAGGTACCATTCCGAGGAGAAAAGGGCTAGCCTGCCCGCTTCCAACACCTGAACACAAATTCTTAGTTATAGATAAACGCTTTATTCATAAAGATTGGCAAACCTCTGTTAACTAAAAAGTTTTTCAAACACAAATGTCAAAATGGCCAATAAATGCAAACGATTTCGACATTTTAGCTAAAATAGGTTTGGAAAATGTTTTGAATAAGGCCAACAGTCTGCAATCATTATGTTTAGTGCAGCTTAGATTTTAACCATCTCTGCCAAATAACCTTAGGACTTGCTATTTCCATGATGTTTCTTATGTATAGTCACAAAATATTTTCAATAAGCGTTCTAGGCGTTCAGCTGGTCAGATATCATAGAACACTGACAGAGGTCGTGCAGATACCCACCTCATTCATTTTGGATTTCCATGCACTCAACCAGATTTGTACCACCGTATCGTTGGACATGGGTATTTTTTCATCAAACACCTCCTGAAATGAGAGTGCGATTCATTATAAATATATAATATATTATACAAATATATCAAAAATGATTCATAGTAGGTACATATACATACAGGCCATATGTCCCACCAGTCGAACACAAAAGTAGCTGAACACCTTGATGTCTTGTCGGTTTCACCCGTTTGACAACATCGTATGGCAGTTGAAAGATAACTCAACAATCTAGTTAAATCAATGTGGTAAGGATTACTTGCCTCCCAAATGATGATCTTCCTTCCTCCAACGAGTGGCGTGGCGCGTTCCATGAACACACTGTGGAGCTTGGTCCATGACGTCATGTTGTGATGCAACATGTAGTCCAGGAGCGACGGGTTTGAAATCCTGAACAAATTGGGTCGTATGCGTAAATAAGTTTCTGTGAAAAACACAATTTTTGGTACAAGCTTTTATTGCCATCTGTACTTTTCTGAATACCGTCATCAACTACTAATTGAGACGATTTTAACGAGCTAGAACTCAATGGGGTTAACTACGTCGGTTAAGTATGAATTTCCGTGGCCACCTCAGATCAGCTCGATGGTACCAGAATGTCATCCAAACTATGCCCCCAAAATTTCAGCTCAATCGGTTGAGGTTTACAGTTCCAAGATTTGTCACACTAACAAACGAAAAGGTCGAGTTAAATAAAAGCTTGTAAAAGACCACATTCATACGCTCCGGCTAACCTGGGCTTTACTACAGTCTCTCCAACGGTGCCAAGTAGACTGCCGCTTTATCGAAGTACTGAAGTGTTTGTACGAAAACGCCACTATGTCAGTCCGACTCCAGAATCGGAGTTCGAAGCCTATCCCGCTGCAGCGGGGTGTCAGGCAAGGGGATGTTATTTCCCCAAAACTGTTCACCGCTGCACTGGAGGACGTTTTCAAGACTGGTCTGGAGAAGGCTTGGCATCAACATCAACGGCGAGTACATCACTCACCTTCGTTTGCTGACGATAGTCTTGGCTGAGACCATGGAGGACTTAAGTAAAATAGAAACACCGCGGTACAGAAATTGATCTCTACCGCTACCAATCGAATCTCCACGTACTCACCAGCACCTAGAGTCGACCTCATCGCCCCCAAGATGCAAGGATTTGTCCGGAAACCACTCCCCCACCTCCTGCAGCAGCTGGCCGAGGAACTTGTACGTGTGCTCGCTGGATGGGTCGAGGGGACCCAGTGACGTCACCTTCTTGCCGGTGTAGCACTTCGTTAGGAGGTGGGGGTAAGCCTGGCCCCAGGAGCGGACGTGGCCTGGAAAATTGTATGTATCAAAAGGTTTTCAATGTATCTCTATTACTTATGTACTTTCTCTTAGATTTTGTTTTACCGTGTAGTGTAAGCTTATTGGTGTCACACTGTTAGCTCATATATGTGTGTTGGCAGCTAGAAACTAAGCGAGTCCCTCGCTCTGTATACAACCCTACTGACCACCGGAATAAGTAATGGTGTGGTATATGGCTTTAGTCTTCTGTGAGGAGGAGGTATTTCCCCAGCTGGGCTGCTCCTGAGATGACGTTACCCTATGCCCTACTTCTTTAGTTGTAGAACAGCTAGCAGACGCAAGCCAAAAGTCGGATAGTTAGCACAGTTACCTGGGACGTCTATCTCGGGTATCACACGAATTCCCCTGTTCCTCGCATATTCTACTATCTTCTTGATGTTTGCTTTCGTGTACACCATGGAATGATGATAAGCTCCTTTTTCACTAAAACAAAAAAGTATGATATTTAAAGTAGGTGTTATTTTTCGTGGCATCTTAAAGTTCGATAATATCTGCCTTAAGTTTGGGAACTTCCCACACAAATATGGAAAGTTTGGGCTTGTTCATCACCAGGTACTTGTTCTGTTTACTTACGCTTAAGTAATGACGCGACGTGCCCTGTTATAAGTACTCGATACTCGCGCGTGCTATCCGTTCCTAATATTTACCTCAACTCCGGGAACTTCTCGCTCTGATACGGGAACGAGTTGTCGTCCACGATGTGCCAGTGGAACACGTTGAGCTTGTTCATCGCCATGGCGTCCAGGTTCGTGAGCAGTTTGCTCACGGACAGGTAGTGGCGCGAGGTGTCCAGCAGTAGCCCGCAATGCGGGACCCCGTCGTTCCAAATATTTACCTCAACTCCGGGAATTTCTCGCTCTGATACGGGAACGAGTGGTCGTCCACGATGTGCCAGTGGAACACGTTGAGCTTGTTCATCGCCATGGCGTCCAGGTTCGTGATCAGCTTGCTCACGGACAGGTAGTGCCGCGAGGTGTCCAGCAGTAGCCCGCGGTGCGGGTGCCGCGGGTAGTCGCGGATCTCAGTACTTCCTATTAGGAGATTCTGGAAATTTGTACTTAAATCAAGTATTTTGATTGCATGTTATCTCATCGGGCTTGTGGAAAAATATGAGGCGTAGTACTAGAAATATAGGCCCTGTAAGTAAGCAGAAGGGAGTGGGAATCTGGTACGTAGCGCATTGCTCGTGTAAGTAATGTTTTTGATTTATAGATATCGTACATAACATTTCATAATAAATAGTCTTCAAACCTAGTGTAATGACACTGAAAGTGGCTTAAAATAAAAAATATTGTTGCATAAAATTGGACAGGAATTTTAGAATTTCCGTTAAAGTGTTTGAATGCGTTCTCCTCCATATTCATCGTCAAGTTATTGCGGGTATTCGGTGCAAATATTTGTAATTTTTACATGGAAACACAACACAATGTAAGTTGCAATAAAGAACAAAAAACATGGAAAAAATTACTTAAAGTATACCGAAAACACAGAGTTCTATTTTCGGTCTGTTCTGCCAAGTGTGTCAATAATTATTTGCATTTTGATGAATGGGGAGGCGAGATTAGGTACCTTATAATCATCGGACTGGTAGACCAGATGCAGAAAACTCTCGATCCCGTGCAAAATGCCCCATATCGAACCGCTGGTCACCCTTGCCGTTGCTGATACCGTGAGGTTGTCTGAAATTATCAGGAAGTATATAGTCTCAGTATTTTCAACGGCATTCGGTAACCTAGAAAAATGTCTTCAAAGGTGATCGAATTGTGCTCAAACAACACTTGTCTACCTAATACGAGTAGTTGCGCTGACCATAGCTCCAGAGTGGTTAAGTTAAGACATACTTTATTCCGTTCCGTGTCATATAGCTTCGAATTCTGGCTGGTAGAATACCGTGAGGTTTTTATATATTTACCTCGCCTTTTCGATGGAGAAAAAACATGGTGAGGAAAATGGCCCATCGAACACATAATTTGCGATTAAATTCAAAGGTGTTTGTGAAAGCATCAACTCGTACTCGGCCAGCGTGGGGACTAGGTACAACCCATTCCCCCTAAGCCACGTGCGGAGGCGGAGGTCTGTAGGTACTGATCAATGATCGATACTTAAATACTATTTACGAGTAGATACATAGGTACGGTTAGATATTCACCACGCGACATTCCAGTCTAAAAGAGATGCAATATTCAAAAATAATTTTCGTAAATAAACCCATTTGCTGCCGCAGAAAAAAAATGCGTGGTGGCACCCCCACGCCATGCAAGTTTCAAGTCAATTGTTTTTGGACTTCGTATGACGTCACCGGCAGGTGGGTTGCAATAGTGACGAACCAGTTCCGTCACCGGCTGACACCGTTCGATAGAACGAGACGACGCTCCTATCTTGTCACTTATCGCGTGATAAGGCCAACCATGATACGGGGTCTGTAAGTAGGTACTGTCGACTTACAACTTTCGTCCATCCCATGGTACGGGTAAGTCTCGCACGGCTGAGTCAACTCCACATTGACCGCGTCCAAAATTGCCAGGTTCTGATGCGAACTCTGTCTGTTGTGGTAACGCCTCGCGATTCGAGATAGTTTGTGAAGCGTTTTTTCAGCTCTGTCGATAGCGTCCGTTAGGATTTGACATGTTCTTCCTGTTACCTTTAAACAAGAAATACTTTTACCGACTGCGTGAGAAGTTGTAAAATAAGTATTTTCATTAGTGACATCATAATAGCGTCCAGTGACCCATTTCACAATATGCAACACAGTTCAAATGGCCAGTCGTTTTCAGGAGACGCTACACGTACGAAATCGGCGGACTGCATGCAGGCCGCCGCGTTATTTCGGCCCGTGTGGATACGTGCCAGAAGCACGGCGTCCGGTCAAACCGAGGTCACTCCTTACTACATTTTCTGTGACCTTGCCTGGCCGTCCGCCTCTGCCAACTTCGCTCGTTTGGCGTTGCATTGGTCATGCAAACCAATGTGTAAACAGAGCTTTAGTCCTGTAAAAGGAGCTCCAACTTAGCTACCTCGATCGCGATTACGTCGGAAATAAAGCATTCGTCCCGCTCGCATTTAATCTCTTAAGGCCGAAACGCACTGACAGCGGTGGCTCGAGCTAATATGAAATGATCCGCACAGAGCGGCGCGGTTTTCTGCGCGGACCCTTTCGTATTAGCTCGAACATTACAACCGGTACCGGCTCCGCACCGCGCCGCGCCGCCCCGCCACCGCTCTCTGTGCGTTTGCAGCTTTATCTCCACAGCGGCTTATTAGCTACCACCAATTTGTTACCACTGGTAACATCTGATATTTTTTCTGTAATCACTAGGGACAAAGTAGTAATAGGTAAATTTACCACCGATTCACATCAGTGGTAACAGCTGGGAATAAAAAACACATCTGTCACTTCTAAAAAAATTAAAATAAACCATAAATACAACTGGTAACAAATTGGTGGTAACACGTGGGAATAATAACACAGGACGACATTCATACCTACTTGTATATATTTATTTAGGTACCCACTGTTTATTGTGTCCAATCGTTCACACATAGTAGGTAGGTACATATTTGCAGTCATTTATGTGTGTGTGGGATCATGCGATTTCCGTATTATTGTGACATATACCTACTAAAGCATGAATTCATTTTAAAACCACTGATACTTAAAAAGCGGAAAAGGAAAAATGTGTCTGCTGATGATAGAATAAGTATTAGGTATTTGTTTGTAAATTGGACTAGATATTAGTACTTAGGTAGGTACGTATCAGTAGCCGCTACACCAATTTCTTAATGTGACCGTAGTGGTACATACCAGCATAAAATCGATACACACAACAAAACTATACAGTTGGAACAAAATCGTAAAAAAGGGGGTAAATACCTACCTAGCAATTACCAACCGAACGTTGCGATGAGACTATCTGTTTGAATCAGGCTATCTATAAACACTAAGTAGTATATGTAAATAAATAGGCACTTGCATACTGGATGAATCTTACCTTGAAATCCAATTTATCTTTATCGACCAAATAATTAGTTTTGCCCTTTTTCTCATATTGAGGCTTAGGCCATATTTCACCTTTTGTGGGGCGATACTTCGGCCCCGGCACAATAGCATGGCAAAACACTACCAGTACTAGGAACGCTAAAACACAACGAACTATCATGTTGGTTCAACACAACTAAATAGGAATAGACAGCGCTTTAACCTAATGAGGAAATTAAACGCCTCATTACACGGAAAACGTTATCGCAAATTAATATATTATTAAAACGGCTCGCGTGTTCGTTTGTATTTATCACAACATCGACAACAAATTAATCATAGTACAATTTTAAGCCAAAATACACCTTATTTAAATGGGATAGGGACTTCGACGGGTTACTATTCGGTTGGCATTTCTTTGCGAGGCAACTGTCAAACTGGTGTTGCCAGTTGAACATACGTAAAAATACAACATGAAAATTGAAGACTCTTTTCTCCATGAGAATGAGTTTGTGTAATTTTGGTAAGCTTATGTTACTGACAATGCTTACTGTACTTTTTTTGCGGATTAATGAAAAGGACGGGTATTTGTTTTATTAGTAATTTACTTGTATTTTCTTGTGTAGTTTGAGAGATGATACGGCCGCCTTCTGTCTCCGTAATATGGCATTGTCATCTGGCTTGCTTATTATTTCAACTACCTACATGAGATGAAATAAAATGAATAAATGTGTTAATCTGCAAGTAGGCCGTATTGGCACTTTTACAAGTCAAAATTCTACCAGCGTTTCTGAAAAAGACCACTATTAAGAAGAAAAGCCGAAACAAACTCGACAGTCGACTCTTTGGACAGTCAGTGATCAAATTTTACTTGTAAGATTAAGACGTCCATAAGTGGTTGAAATAAAACTACACAACAACGTTAAAACAAATTTTAATAATAAATTAAACAATTCTTCATAAAATATATTTTTCGATTATATACATTAGACATAATAATCACAAGTATAATACTTACAAATGAATACTTCTTATTCTTACAACAATGAATGGTCATTCTCTCAAGCCCACATTCTCTAAATACAACATAAAGGCTCGTTCACATTTATTAATACTATAAGGCCCACCTATAGGCGCATATATATTTATTTTTTGCTTTAGGTTAAAACGACAGCTTAAACTCCCTGCTCGAGGAAGTAGGCAAATGATCGACAAATGAAAATGGGGCTTTATTCTCTTCCTTACCTTAATACGATCGAGTTACAAATATTTTTCATATGTATATAGATACAAAAGCGCGTTCATTAAGCATTTAAATAGATCTTTTACATAGTCAGTTTCACGTCATCAACTGGTCCTTCGACCCGGATCAATGTTTGGCTCGCCTGCGTTTCCGTAGCCTGGCTTGAGTTTCCCTTATTATTTCCATAAAATTCGTGTTGTCGTAAAAGCGTATTATTATCGTTAGCGTTTATTTCTGACAAGGTAATGTATCTGACGTTTAAACTTAATCATGAATAGAAAAGTAAACGTAGCTAATAAGGATTCATATGAGTGACAACACGTTGTACGACAACTTTTCTAGTTTCCATAAAACAGTGTGTTCAAAAGTATTAGGTAAGAATAGCAATGTCAGTGCCAATATTACTTTATCCATAACAATAAATTATCTCTAAATAACTTGTTGCCAACAAATCAGCTTATAGTCTCGCAACTGATCGTCGATTAACCAATAAAAAAAAAAAAATCTCAGCTGTTCGAAAAATAAGGTGTTAGGGGAGCTAGTTCGAGAGGAAGGGGTCAGACTCACAGAACTAACTGGCCTTGGTGGAGGGGTTGCAGCCCTTCGCTATCAACCCCCAGAGCAAGTGGCAACGCGCGAGGAGACTTCCAGTGCCTTTCATTTGAGACCCTAAGGATCTATTTACATGGTTCAAAAACTCGCATGCGAGCTTCATTTCATTGCAAGGTTTGTTTGAACTCGTCGTACCTGTTTCGGCAGCCGACAGCCTCACAATATGATGAAACTCGCTTATGAGTACTGGCGGTTTACATACAAAATGTTTGCTAAGATCATTACGTCACCTGGCCATAAAGTAGCATTAGCAATTTCGGAAAATCCCACTTCCTGGACAGGGAGACGTAAAATTGTGTACTCACCACGGGTGGGAATAAAGAAAGCCTCAGATCACATATTTATAGCCCTTGCCTTTGGCTTGGGCGTGAAATACTTGCAGTCTGAGACATTCCTTGTTTTACCGCCTAAGGTAAATAATATATTCTATTAATAATTATTATACAAGCACAGAATACATAATAAGTACAAGTACAGAAGGGACACTCCTTGGATCTTTACAAAAGGCGCTTTCTTCTCAGCCAAAACATTAAGATTTATGGCCCTCTGACGTCAACGACGTCGACGTCAGAGGGTTCCCCAACCCCAACGCCGGTTCCCCAACGTTGGGGCACCGGCATGTACTTGTAGCGATGAACGTAAATCGCGGAGTGTCCCGCGCCTGATACAAGCCTAAGACAAATTCCTACATAACATACTACCCGTTCACAATATCATGTTACATGTACCTCTCGATTCCTCCTTTTATTTTAACCTTCCGCGCTCGTTAAGCGCGGTTCACACCGTACCCAGAACGCCCATATGACGTCACACGGCGTGGTGCATAGATATTACAGCCGGGTGTAGTTAGGTATGTTGTATTGCTTTTTACACAAATTCAATAACATGTACAAACTTAGCTCGAATACAAATTAACTGAAACTTCTTTAGCGTCATTCGACGAACTAACGTTTTTCAGTCAGTATAGGATATTTAACTATTTGGATCAAATTGGTCGGACAAGGCAAATAAGGCAACATCGACCCTTTTCTAACACTAAACAAGGGCAAGCTACGCTTACATTATTTAGCGACGTTCAAATACGCGTATCAAATGAATCTACATTACCATATAAGCCACTGTACAAAGTTATGCTCATTTTGGTCTTACGCATCACATTTTTTTGTAATTAGGCTTATTATTATTCTAAAAACAAACACCTCCAACCTACTGTGGTCGAATGCTCACAAAATCTGTCTGCCGGACACATATTGGAGAGGAGTCCATTTTTTTACTTTAATATAGACTCAAGATTAATATCAGCAACGCCGAACTTGGTACCCTGATATGGTAGTGGGATCAGGGCGCCCAAAAGTGGCACCTAGAGCCCAGAATATTCCCACCTGTTACCACCGTCCACGAAAGTTGTTACCACTCGGACAATTCCCACCTGTTACCACCAGTTGTTATTACTGGTAACAGGTGCCAATGTTTCTAGATCATTTCTACCTGTCACTACCATAGTTGTTACCACTTTAGTCTGGTGCCCATTTTGATAGTTATTTCCCACCCACCACCAAAGTTACAACTGATAACAGATGCAAAACTAGCCAATTCCCATTTGTTACTAAAAAGTTGTTACCACTGGTAACAAATGCCGATAAAGATCATTCCCACTTAATGCTCAAATGCCATTTTTCTAGGCAATTTCCAGTTGTTACCACTAAAATGTTCGCGATAGTACTACCTTTAGTGGTAACAGCTGGGAATAACTCCATTGCCGCATTTGAGCGCTGATTTGAGATCCGTTGACAGCGCTCAAATGCGATATTAAGTGCCAGATTTCGCTTACGGGTGACCCGATTCAAAACCGGCATACAATCTGATCCGGGAACCTAACGGGAGCTGCGGGCCTTGAACTGTCACGAAAAGTAAACTTCTACAAGGCCTCAAAAGAGTCTATTGCTCTTAATGTACCTACTAGCTATAATATTTATAGCAGTGCCTAAAATTACATACTTATAATGAAGAGCATTGAAAACGGGTAAAATTGTTCCGAATTCCTAAAACTTGCCCGTTTTCATTGCTCATGAGTGTATAGAATTTTGCTTATTTATTATCACGCACATTACAACGAGATTACGATATTTACACCTATTTAGCGTCAGGGTAAGAGTGACGTAAAATATATAATAGGAATAACACAGTCAAAAATACATCTACTGGTTATATAGCCCGAAAAATATTTTTTAATAGATAACATGTACGTCCAGTTTTTTAAACTTGAATTTGAAGAATGTCGGTTTAAAGGTCACATAAAGTCAAATAATGATTATAAAAATGTCAATATAGACAAAAACAGTTTCATTAAAAAAATAGCACACAAAGATTGAAGCTAGTAGCTAGCTACCAATTTTCCACCAAGATTTCTTTACGACAAACAATCAGTCTACTTAAAATCATCATTGTCAACTCCTATTAAAAGTATGCGTCGTGTTGTTGTTCTGCAAGAAGCTAGGAGTCTTCCCCTCCTTCACCACCCTCAAAGCTTGGAGCACCCTGGCTGTATCCAGCTCCTTACCTGAAGCCTTCTCGCTATCTAAGCATATCTCCTCCATCCTCGTATTGAACTGCTCCAACACCTTAACTCTATAATCCACGGTAGACGCAACAGGGTTCGCGGTGAGCCATAGATACTCTAAACAGGGCAGTTTGCTAATATGCTGCACCTCCTCAACGTCAGTGACACAATTGCAGCTTAAATCTAAACTCACTAGGGAGTACAGTCTGGAGAATCCTTGGAGGGACTCCACCTTGTTTTGTGAGAGGTCCATTTTGACTATGTTACCTATTTTGGAGTGCCAGCTCTCGCAAATTTGGAAGTTGTTCATGGAGAGGTTTAGGACCCTGAGCTCGTGCAGGCAAGAGACGTCGCACAGGTCGCTGAGCTTGTTCGAAGACAAGCTCAGGTGCTGAAGCTTTGGCACCAGCTTGATCGCCCAGTCCATGTCCTTGATGTTGTTGCTCGCGAAATTCACTATTGACAGTTTCTTCCATTTCTGTAAGGGAAAATACAACATTTTTACGCATAAGGGTAGGCGCGCACGAATCAAGTCGCCGGCGACAGTACATCTGTCTCTTTTGCACGCTCGAAGTGAGAACAAAAGAGATGACCGGCGACAAAGTTGCTCGTGCGCGCATTACCTAAATCTGTAAAATCTGTCAGTGTTCGTTCGTAATTCAAGTTCTGTTCAATTCTAAGTATTATTATGTAGGCAGGTTCACTTCAGGCAGGCAAACTTTTTTTTATTTTTTTTTTATTTAGGTCAACGAACAATCGCTACAAGGTTGCTTAGTTGAGAAATTATAAAAACAAATACAAATATGCGCGATCCACACGGTTAACCACCAATTAATATTATAATGTTGCAAGTAAACAATAATTTTACTAAGTGTAAACTTCAAACCAGTCTAACGATTTTGTGTGTGATAAAGTTTTCTTTACAAGTTGGGCGATAAGGACTCAGAATGCGGTCTGTGTCGGATCTGTTGTTTACATTTGTTATAATGGTAAATGTTCGCAACGAACGTAGCAACGATAAGTAGTCGTAAAAGAGTAACTCCCTAATCGCTACAAGTAATCGGTTAATCGCATTATACAGGAAACATACCGGTTACAGTGCAATGACAATTGGCACCGATTACACAGTCAGTATTATTGCAATATTTTAATGACAATATTATCGTGATATTCAGTCCTGCAACCGGGGTTAGTTTGGGGTTAGGGTACATCCGGTAAAACGCTAGGAGGATGGCGATATTAATATTGTATGGATATTTTGCTTCAATAACGTCACGTCGTTTAACTTACATTTTTTTTACCATGTTATCTCATTTTATGCTTGAACATTTTCACTATGTTTGACTTTGCCTTATTAATCGTTACTTAAGTGATTAATGGATGACCGTTATTGGCCTTCTATTATGTCATTACGAATATTTATTAGTTATATCTAAGGCTGTTGTTATCCTTAATACCAATAAATAAATTAACAAAAATTTAAATAAAAATTGCGATAAAAATATTGTGATATGTTACGTGATACTCGCAATACCCACTGAGTAATACTCGTATATGCCGCAGGTGTGCGCAGATACAAACAACGTTACTATACAATGGATCAAGGGGCACAGTGGCTCTAGAGGAAACGATGCAGCGGACGAACTGTCCAGGAAAGGCTCAGAAACAACGGCATACGGACCGGAGCCAATCTTACCCCTGCCACAAAGCTACATATATAATCAACTGGATTTATACACCAAAGACCAACACCAAAGATACTGGGAGGACATAGACACATGCAGACAGACTAAAGAGATTTTGTCGAAACGCGACAACAAACTCACTACCGCACTACTGAGGACACAGAGAAGCCAACTACGCAAGATAGTTGGAATAATAACAGGACACAACACTCTGAACAGACACCTCTACAACTTAGGTATCACAGACAGCCCCATGTGCAGAGCGTGCATGGAAGCAGAAGAAACAACCAAACATATTCTACTGGACTGTAAGCAGATATAAGTATACAGGAAAAAACACCTAGGGTCTCCGGACACACTAAAGGACGCAATCAGCAATACCAAGGCACTCACAAACTTTCTGGAGGAACTGGGGTGGTTAGAGTAGCGCTACCCCACCGATTCACGCAAAATAGGCACACTGGATGTCGACTTGCGGAAACGCCCAGTAAAACTAACTAACTAACTCGTATATGCCATTGACCACTCCGATAACGCAATCTGCGTAGTACCCGTATGACCTATTTACCGGCCTTGATAAACGGACTCACGCACGCGTGACCCGCTATCAGTGAATGTCTTATGTCATTGCTGCGTTTAATCTGCCGTTACAATTAATTATGCAAACTTAAGCTATTTGCTTGGTAAATGTGTCTTGACATACATATGATCCGTATAATCATAGCCAATGTTTTGTATAGGAGGAAAGAAAAACATTAAGTTCAGGTAGAGGAAAATAATAGACGAATTGTTTTAATTTTGGTTTTCTACCCTAACAATTGCGTCCAAAGTTAAATCTAGTAATAAAAACTTTATTACTGAAACCGGAAACGCTAATCCATTCTGCAGAAGGTACCTATATTATTCGGTAGCTGATTTCTTGTCTCAAAAACTTTAATCATTTTAATAGCTCTTATTGTCTCGTATTTCGTGTGCAATTTTTTGATCCCATATCCTACTAGATTTCCGCGAATACATACATATTCTGCCGCGAATTCCCGTCCGCAGTAGATTTACTAATTCATTTATTTAAGGATCACCAACAGTTAATACATCAATATGCTAAAAAACTAACCTAGTACAAAAATCATCGTAAGATGCTTAGCCACTTACAGGTGACCACAGCTCACACACGTGTTGAATAAAGAATAATACCACCATAAAAATGACATACAATAATAATAATAAACAAACAGAATTTCATGTACGAGTACATAGTGAATTATGCACAGTGTGCAGTAGGTAGGACACATTCGAGGCAACCATGATAAACTAATACAATATAAGATTTCGATTAAAGTAGGTCGGCACAATCACCAGAGATTTTTAGATGACCGATTTCCGTAATAGTCCGTACATAAATGAATATGGATATCATGGATTTTACTAGTTTCATATCTGGATTAAAGATGGCAACTGTATGTAGTTTACTTGTAGCTCGATTTAAGGCGCCGTAGGTTCAGCGAAGTTAAGCGAACAGTGTTTTTGAAACAATATAATGCGTCTGTTTATAATAATATGGTTTAAAAAAAAATACGAATAGTAATCTTGAGGCTTTTCATCAGGGAAATCAGTGTTTAGAAACATGATTAAGCATTTTTGGCTCGATAGAAAAAAATCACGAACATAGGTCTAAAAGGGTCTAAAATACACTTAAAATACTTGTTACAAATTACGAACAAAAGCTAAAAATATTAAAATGGCTTCTAAAAATCGGCAATATCATGTTTGAGGGAAATCAGTGTTTACTTTTTTATTTATTTAAACGGCCAAATAATTAAAATTAAAAAACATGATTTCCGCGCTTCCGAGCACGCACTTCCATCTCGCTCACGCTTATGCTCAGTGAGAGGGAGAGAAGACCATGAACCTACGGCGCCTTAACATTGTACAAACAAGTTTTCAATATGGTTCAGCTTCTCGAAATGTATGAGGAAGGTAAACTAAATAACGTAATTGATTTATTATCTTCTCACACATGAGTAGTGAGTGCGCAAGGCCGCCGGACGTCCGTATCAAGTATCATTATTTTATAGACAACACAGTACCTATAAAATGTAGCTTTACTAGCTATTCTAAAATATACGACTCCTTATTTCTAGCAGGGGAATTGCGTAGTTTCCCGAATAAACGCACATTGTTTCAACAAAAATGTCTGAAAAAGTATGGTTTTGATGTGTCTTTAAGGTTTGCATTTTTCCAATAGTGAGATTTTTATTTATTTTTAGTAAAAGTTAAGAAATACAATCGTTTATGAAATTAAAAATTCGGTCGCTACCCCTATATCTTGTCTAAAATAAAACAGACGTTATATACTTCACGTATTAGAACAATTATAGACGGCGACTCAATGAAATTTCAAATTTTCGGGTTCTAAGGACCACCCTAAACCGCGCGAAATGTATCCTACTTATATTATAAATGCGAAAGTTTGCATGTTTAGATGTTTGTTACTGAATCACGTTTAAACGGCTCAACCGATTTAAATGAAATTTTGCACGATTATAGTTTATAGCCTGGATTAAAATATGGGATTCATAAAGCGTTCCGAAATGTTTTATAATTATCCAAGGACGCAATATAAAGATCTTTTGTTCCATCCACGCTGTACGACTGACATGTATAAAGAAATGCCTATAACATGAGCATTACGATTTACAATAAGTTGCCGATGGAAATAAAGGAACTTGAAGGCAATAAGTTCAAACAAGCTCTTAGAACTTGGCTCCTTAATCATTGCTTTTACAACATCAGCGAATATCTTAACCACTAATAAGTGTAATATGATGTTTAAGTTTGTATAAATTTTATTATATATTTGTAATTATAATAATTATAGTGATATACTGTATAATGTGCTTTCATTATAGTAAAATAAAAGTGTTAAACTTCAATATTATAATTAGTTGAAATGTTATTGAATGTGATTAAGGGCCACCATAATTACAAAAATGCTACGATATTTGTACATATTTGCATGCTGTTTGTAACAGTTGGAAAAGGTGAAACAATAATGCATTTACTCTAACACATGTAAACTTACCCTTTTTCTGCAAATAAATTTTATTTGATTTGATTTGATTTTGATTTGATAGTTTTTATTGCGGGTTACGAAGCCGAAGTTGCGGGCGGAAGCTAGTATGACATATTACAATAAAAGCTTACCACAGTGTCAGCTATGCTTGAAGGATCCTTATGAAGTATGTCCACAAGCAGAAACTCATTCATGGACACCACACTCGCCACCAGCACCGACAGCCCCACCAGGGTGTCCCGGAGGGTACCTGAGAAGTTACAGTTGATCGATTGATTGATAAAAACTTTATTTATTCCCACACCATACAAGGCATTGAAAATTCAAAATTGAAACAACAAAGGTAAAAGAAAATAATAATAATATACATATCTAAAGCAAGCATGCAAAAAGTACATTCTAAAATAAGCCAGTGTCGTGGCAGAGAAATGGCGCCGGAAAAGTAAGTTTTGCTCTACGGCGAGAGAGATCAAAACGCTACTTTTCTGTTCAAGCTACTTTTTTAATTTATACATTGGCATTGTAGCATTTACGAAATGTGCAAATTAAATAATCGATTGTACCTAATGTAATATTATATATAATATGATATTATAAAAATATAATATTATATTATAATAATATTATATAAGATTTATTATTAATAAAAATTAAGAAAAATTGTTCAAACTTCTTAATTAAGTTTAGCAATATCTTTTTTAAATTTCTTCATAGTCGGTGTGAAAAATAGTATGTGTCACTCGGTAGCAAAATTATTTACGTCTCGGGCGTAAACACTTGTATCCCTCACTACGCTCAGGATTCAATACACCGCCCTCGCCGTAAATATACTTTTTGCTCGCTTGTGACACAAATAACAATTGTTTTCAAAATCCGTGTGGTGTCGGGTTAGAATTTCACCACCCCCTTTTTCCGTGGGTGTCGTAAAAGTCGACTAAGGGAGCAGGGTTGAAGTGTATTGTGGGTGTTGGGCTAGCAACTGCGATATCACATTTTGTCGATCTTTTGTACCCACATTTATGCTAAAAATGGTGCTGGAACATAAGTTTCATGTGCTATGCCTACCCCTACCCCTATTGGGAACAAAGACGTGAATGTATGTATGAAAAAAAATGAAATACAGGTCTGTTCCAATTTTACTTCTTATGACAGAGTAGCACCTTTTAATCGGCCTTTGGGCATCTAAAGGGCAAAAGTTTTTGATTCATATTGATAGCTTATAAACTTACCAACACTTTGAATGCAGCCCATTGGAACACCAAGAATGGTCAGCTCCTGTAGAGACTTGAATGGTATCAGGTCAAAGTGCAGGTCATTCGGTACTATGTTACTGGTGCCGAGCTTCTCGTAGCTGCCTTCGATGTTCAGCGCCCGGAGTTGGGAGCAGTAGTCCAGAATGTGGCTGAAGTCATACATTTGGTCCAGTTTTTCCGTTGGTGGGCATGCCATTTTTAAACGCTCACTTATTGCATGTAACTGGAAGGATAATACACCTTTTAAGTTGTATGTCATCATTACAAATTGTATGCACACATTTACATCTGTATTCTGCCGTTTGCTACAATGTATATAAGTTTCTCTCAAAAATTTCAGTTTTGATTCCAGTTTTTTATTGCAGACTCTACTTTTCTTTAGACTTTGAGATGATTCCAACGAGTCCAACCTCATCGGGGTTACGTTAAAGTACTGAATTCCCATGGCCGCCTTCTATCTCCATCATCAGATCAGCTAGATGGTACCATAATATTGAATTGTCATCCAAACTATACCTTTACCCAAAATTTCAGCTCAATCAGTTGAAGATATCTGCCTCAAAATTCAGTCCCAAGATTCCACTCAGACAAACATACATTGCAAGTTAATTAAAAGCTTGGAATATTTAAAATAATGCCAATTAGCATTAAGAGTTGACACAAGTCGGCTCTCGTCGACAAATGTAATTTGGTTCTTATTTTAAAATGGCATACTGGAAATAACATGGAACTTTTCATAATAGAAAAAAAATTAAGCAAATAAATAAAGTAAGTAAGCTATTAGAGACTGAATGAAAAACATTCTACTCACTCTATTTTTTTTCTATTTAAATTTATAGCAACAGTAACTACTTTCCAACCTAGTTATGTAAACGAATCAGATCAAATTATAGCCCTCTCACTCTGGCGCATAGCTGCATCCTGCTCACGTGCCAACATTGGCCCAATCTAAGTGAAGCAGGATAAAATAGCATTTGAATCTTACAAATAGTATAAAATAAAACATATACAATACTATTAAACTGCTTGGATATAATATACATGTGAAGCTGGTGGGCTATTTTGTTAATCCATCCAATCAATATATTTTGCATACTAATTGCATCTCTGCAATCCCATTCTATTTGCTGGCTTGTACAATTGAAGTTGGTTGGTGGGGAGAAGAGTTCCCCGTGAAACAAGGAGTCCGGCAAGGCAAACCACTCTCACCGATTTTTTTTCATCTGTATGCCGGAAGAAGTATTTAAAAAACTTGATTAGACTGACCGAGGCATAAATTAGAGGCAAATATGAGGCAAGAAACTAAGTCACTTGAGATTTGTCTCATGACTAAAGATCCAGAGTCCCTAAGACACATGCTGCAAGACCTAACAAGCAGGAGCAGAGAGGTTGGCCTAACAATAAAAAAAGTAAAACTAAAATTATGACCAACAGAATGGAAGTACCCATCACAGTGGAGGGGAGGACATTAAATGGGTACAATCATGCATTTACTTGGGCCAACTAAAATATAAGGTGACAATCTTACACAAATCAACCTAGTCTCAAGCTAAGCAAAGCTTGTACTATGGGTACTAGACGACGATAAACATACTTAATATAGATAAATACATAGAAAACATCCATGACTCAGGAACAAATATTCCTGCTTATCACACAAATAAATGCCATTACCGGGATTCGAACCCAGGACAGAAGGATCACAAATGCATGGAACAGGTTCTGGTCTCTAAAAACTATTATGAAAAATAAAGATTATGTATACCGCATCTTGATAAGAAGAAAAGTTTTCAATACATGTATATATTGGATGCCAAACCTGGGCCGCAACAGAAAAAATGTCACAAAAACTAATAACATGCCAAAGGGGAATGGAGAGAAGCATTTTAGGGTACACAAAAACAGACAGAAAACAGGCGACGGAAATAAGAGAGGTCACAAAATTAGAAGATGTTACTCTTAAATCAAAAACTCTAAAATGGAAGTGAGCGGGCCACATGCTCAGAGGAACGCAAAAGTGGTCAAGCATACAGACAGAGTGGACCTCACGCTACAATGCAAGAAGAAAAAGAGGCAGACAATACAAAAGATGGTCAGATGATTTGAAGAAAGCTGCTGGCCCACTATGGGGACACTAACCAGAGACATGGAAAGCAATGGAGGCCTTTGTGTCAAAAGGAGATGTCGAACCGACGGTTGTTGCAAGAACAGGCGGATAAATAAATATTGTATAAAACAAATTAAAAAGAATTATTTTGTATTTGTATAATAAAAGGCTTTGAAATTGAACAATTGAAGTTGGTTATAATCATAATATAAGTTTGACTAACTCTAGTCAAATAGAATTTACTAGCCTTGTTATTAATAAAAGATCATCTCAATAAACATTATTATTAACATGTAAAATAATGTAAGTGAGTAACTATACTACTGTAGTACAAGTTTTGCTTAGTTTGGGACTAGGTTGATTTGTGTAAGATTGACCCCTCATATTTAATTATCTAACAGTTAGTTCTGCTTCTTTCTGTTTTTAAAACAATAGGCAACTGAACTGAAAGATTAATGACAATAATGACTAATACTATTAGTCAGCCGATAAAAACTTCAGCATGTAGCTTCATTCATCTCCTATATATCAAATGTAATAATCAAGCTGGGAAAGTAATTAGCCTCATACTTTAAAGTACATAGGTTATTAAATTAAGGTGGTTCTTAGGTTTTCAGCTTTTTTCCTCAAAGTGAGTCACTCAAATAAACCCAGAACCGCGTGAGTAAAAGTAAACAAACCTCCATTGGACTGAATTTATGTGACTTCTCATTCTCCAACAACTTGTCTCCTTCCAAAAACAATGTCTTCGCCAAATCTTGCAACAGGAAAAATATATCGTACAAGTGCATGTCTAAAAAGTGGGCGAATTCAGGCGGCATCGACAACTTTAAATAATTGAAAACATTCTTCAAATACACGTCCAAAGCTTCTCGTCTTTGTTCCACAAACTTCGGTGTTTTGTTTCGTATGACTTTCTTTGGAGGTAACAGTTCCTTGGCGACTCCATGGTTCGAGACGAGCTTGTCGTGGAGTTCCACAAAGTCATTGTAGCGATGCAACACGTTCCAATGCACAGGGCCAACTCTAACAGTAATTTTGTAGTAAGTTACAGTTTCTTTCGAGCTCGTCTCGTCGACGCTCACTAACGCCTCGTTTCTGTGATTCACGAAAGAAGACATATTTCGTGCTACTATTGCGTTGTGTCACTGAGTTTCATACGCTTTATAATTTGAATAATTATTTTGTTTTCACATTTCGTGTGACGCAATGAACGAGGGATTTCCGATTTCCGCGGAATGAGAATAATCTCATCGTTCATCGAATTCTGGGTTGCCGTGTACAGAGTCTAAAAAAGCCGGGTTTTAAGAGAAAACCCTTTGACCCCCCTGCCCGGAATACTTTAAAAAATCGCAAAATTCATTCTAATTTGGCAATTGAAACGCGGCAACACTGCGCCGTCAAGCAGCGACCATCCAACTGTCAAAAGAGTTGTACTGAGAAATTGCATGCTGACTGTTTGCACTGACAAATCATGACATGTATACATCCAATGGGATGTATACATCGTTGGGTGTTCGTTTGTGTATCTCCGTCTCTGTCGCACTTGCTAGTTCGAGCGACAAAGACGCGAGATATGAGAACGAAGTTCGTTTTCACTTCGCGGTAGCCATTCGTGTATATCCGTCTTTGTCGCTCGAACTGCGAGCAAGTGCGACAGAGAGAGAGATAAACCAACGAAATTCGTTTTCGTTTCGCGGTAGGCCCTCTGTACGCTACACCCAATTATGAATTCGACATGTGACGTGATACATCTAGGTGTACGCCACGTGTACGCTCGACCCCGCGTCACCTTGAAATGTGTCCCCGTGGGTGAGTTTTTGACATTTTCGGGAAAACTATAATAGCATGGATACTCAGGACAAGCTATGGTAATAATAATAATACCACGCGCGAGCGACCTAATCTAGCCTACTTTAAGATCTCACATTTTTAAATAACAGCAATTGTTATAGGTATCCAATAAAGCAAAGAAATAGAGTTTAATACTTGTTCATAACGTTATTTTGTTCCTATAAATACATATTTGGATTTTGCATAGAACTTGGCACTCATTTAGATCTCCATTCTTTTTGCGGCGAAGCCCACAGCCAAGCATAATTTTTGTATTGAACTGGGCTCTCCTTTTTACATTTATGTTTTTGGTGGGATATCATTACTTTTTGTAAAGAAAACCAGGCAGTGTATAATTAGTGGTGCCGCGCGCCGCCGACGACACACCGTTGTCCGGTTGTTAAACGCGTGTTACAAATTTTTTGTATGGGGACATTGCTAATTTTTTGACTTAACTTTATTTTTATATTTCTGTTATATAGCAAGTATAATAATACATATATTGGGATAGTTTGAAATATCTGCTTGTAACGGTTCCAACGCTACAAATAAAATAAAATAAATTGTATGGGGACCCTCCTATTTTTTAACTTTTTTTTATTTTTCGATTTTTTCCTACGCTTACAAACAACTACCGAGCTGGATTTCAAATTTCATCCTTCTAGGTCATCTGGAAGTAGGTTAGGTTTAGGTACTTAAGTCAGTCAGTCAGTCAGTGCTAAAACTTACGACTTTTTGACCTTCATATCTTTATAACCGTTTGAGCTAGCTTCCCGAAATTTGGGCTTCTAGATGTCCTTATGGATATAATTAAACACACGCAGTTTTATGTGTTTACGTTAAGGCGCTCCCACAATTGGCGTCTGGGATCGTATCTTCGATCTGAATCTCTTAGTTTTCTTAGGTTTTTTCTAGCGTATTATGTTAACAACAACGGCTTTAAGCAATATAGTATCCCATATTTACTTCAAAGTTCATTGTTTTCGAGATATTTGGCATCAAAGTTGAACAGTTTTAGGCCAAAAAACCGGTTTCTGGCCATAAGTTTTGTGTTAATTGGTTTAAAATGAAAACCCTATACTCGAAACTGGAATTCAAGACCAAAAAAACTACGACAGATACGTCACTGTCAAATCTGTCAAAGTCACTTATGTCATTGTCAAATAAAGTTTTCAGGTTTCGCCAACCTTATTGTTATATGCTTCTTTGTATTAGCTGGCACAATTAATTCTTCAGGATTTTCTCAAAAAAAGGAACTTAATTATAAACTCTATTTTTAACTCTACTAACATTGATAAAATTTTATTGTATAGAACTTAAACAAGTTGAATTACCAATGAACACACACGACAGTGTGGAAAAGTTAAATATAACCATTTTTTAATAAATTGTTTTTATTTATCTTCATCTTTACCATCACTAATGTCAGAATCACTAACTTCGGAATCTGAGTCGGACACTTGTATAATAAAGTTTTCCATCACTCCCGTAATTAATCCGTCTAGTTTGCACATCTCGTCCTCTACTTTCATGAAAATGAAAAATGAAAATGAAAATGAAAAATTGTTTATTTTCCTTTTGTGAGAAAGTACAGTGCCTGCAGTGATTGGGACTTCCTTTTAGGTAAGTAAACCTGTGTTAGGATGCCCCGCTCTTCCATAACTGGTAAGTAGGTAGGAAATATACATCTAGAGGTATTGAATCTTAGCTTAATACATTCTTAGCTTAACAATGGGTTTAATTAGGTGCTTATGTTGTATAATTTGGATTTTAGCCTAATTTAAGAAATACTAATACAATACTATATGAAAGGTGTGTGTGTGTGTGTGTGTGTGTGTGTGTGTGTGTGTGTGTGTGTGTGTGTGTGTGTGTGTGTGTGTGTGTGTGTGTGTGTGTGTTAGTGTGTGTGTGTGTGTGTGTGTGTGTGTGTGTGTGTGTGTGTGTGTGTGTGTGTGTGTGTGTGTGTGTGTGTGTGTGTGTGTGTGTGTGTGTGTGTGTGTGTGTGTGTGTGTGTGTGTACATTTAGGATCAGTTAATTATTAGCACGATACAGTAGTAACTCCGTATCATCATAGCTTAGTTGTTTCAGCCATGTTATTACTTCAGTCTTACACTTGTTTAGTAATAGTTGTTGGATATTGACTACACTATGTACTTTATTGTAAATATATGCCGATTGCGCTTTGTACTGCCTTTTAGCGAACATGGATTTACAGTTAGATTTGGGGGCGACGGGTTTTTTACGCCGGCGTGTTTCTAATGGAGGGTTAAAACCTAGGGTTTTGTGAAGCCTGAGTGTTGTACTCAAAACATACAGCTTCCTCATAGTTAGTTGGTCACTGGTTTCATAAAGTTCCTTTGTGGGAAACCTGTATGGTTTTGAGTACATCACCTTGAGCAAGCAGCGTTGCCTCCGCCCAACCTCTAGGAATTTGGTTTTGGCTGCTCCACCCCATACAGTGATACAGTAGCTCATGACAGGCTGGGCTAGTGTTATATAAAGTTGATTTATAAGTTCCTTGGTGGTTATATGTCTAAACATCTTAAATATCCAGTTAAGTTTTCTTATTCTATTGTTCACGTTTTCAATTTGCATGTACCATGATAGGCGCTGGTCTAGGAGTACACCTAGGTATTTAGTAAATTTAACCTTTTCTAGTCCTATGCATTTACAGGGAGGAGGGTCATGTTGGTTACAGGTATGTATTTTAAGCTTTAAGTTAACGTTAGGTTGCGTACTATCATATTTAGAGAAGCACATATAATTGGTTTTGCTTTCATTGAGCGTAAGGAGGTTATTCCTAAGCCATGCAGTGACTTTACAGAGGCCAGATTCTGCATTTCTGAACACTGACTCCCAGGATTCTCCATCAAACACTATTGCAGTGTCATCAGCGTAAGAGCCGATGTGCCCACGTTGTAGTTTGAGATTCGTCAAGTCATTTATATATAAGAGGAACAACGTGGGCCCTAAAACGCTGCCCTTGGGGACACCGTAAGTTATATCTAGTTCCTTACTTATGAAGTCTCCTATTTTGACTTTTTGTGTTCGCCCCTTTAAGTAGTCACTCAACAGTAGCAGAGGTAAACCCCGTATGCCAGCCCGTTCCATTTTTTGAATAAGAGTGGAGAGAGAGACCGTATCAAAAGCCTTTTTAAGATCTAGAAATATGGCGAGGCATTTCTTGCCTTTGTCAATTTTGTCAGTGATTAATGATGTTAAGGATAGTATTGCATCTTCAGTGGACCTAGATTTCCTGAAACCAAACTGGTTGTCGGATAGAGTATTAAATTTATTGAGGTAAGAGACAAGTCTATTATTTATAATTTTCTCTATTACTTTGGAGATGGCAGTCAGTACGGAGATAGGTCGATAGTTTCTTACGTCATCTTTCTCTCCACTCTTATGCACCGGTGTCACAATAGATTGTTTTAGTGGGGCTGGGAATACACCCTTTTCGAAACACAAATTTGTTAGGTGGCTAATTAGAGGGGCAATAACAGTACAGGCGTGCTTAAGGAATTTGGTTGGTATATTATCCCACCCAGGGGCGCTATCAGCTTTCAGGCCCATGACAATGCAATGTACTTCCTGGGGGTCAGTGTCCAGGAGAACAAATGAGGAGGTATTACAATCTGGCATGTTACTTTCAGCAGGGATATCCTGCTGTCTTGGATTACTCAAAATTACCTCTGCTAATCTTTTTCCAACGTCAGCGAAATAATTATTTACGTGATCAACAGAAGCAGTTGGGGATGTCTTAGTATTTAACAGTTCAGTGTTTTTTGTTTTATCGGATTTGTAGTGTGTTATTCTTTTTATTGTCTTCCAGAGCATTTTAGAATTTTTAGACGATTTTAACAGCTGTTCCTTATCATATTTTCGCCTGACTTTTTTATTATATCATTGCAGAAATTGCGGTACCTCTTATAGGTGATTTTAAGAACTTCATTATATGGTTCTAGTCGTGACTTAAGTTGAAGTTTGTTACGATTCCTGATGCAACGTAACATACCAGGGGTCATCCACGGTTTAATTATTCGTTGACTTGCTGGTATGTATTTAATACTTCTACTTTCATCCAAGGACTGCCTAATTATGTTTATAAGCTGAATTGAAACAAAATATGGGTCATTTGATAAAAGGAGAATTTCGATATTTTTTTCCAGAAGTTTTTTAAGTGCATTATCATAGTCAACGGTTTCTATTTTACCAGGAGTTCGCTCATTGGGTTTGTTATACGTTAATGTTAGATGTTAAGTTTGATGGTCAGTGACAGAGGTGTTTAGGATAGCAACATAGGCAGACGTTATTTGAGATTCAATTTTCAGCATGAAGTGGTCCAGGCAATTAGTTTGTCTGGTAGGTAGCGTGTGACCAGGGAGTACGCCATGAGATGACAGCATGTTTAGATAACTAGTTCTATTGGCTCTTTCATATATTGAATCTTGCTGTCGAGGTATGAGGTTAATGTTTATGTCTCCCGTGATGATAATATTCTTAAAAGATGTTAATGTTTCGAGGTGATTATTCAGTGAATTTATGAAGTCTGCTGCGTGGCAGTTAGAGGGGCTACGATATATACCTAGTATTGCGGTGTTTCCAAGTTTTAGTTGTATACAGGTCGATTGTTCTATATTGATCTCTATTGCTTGGACATTGAGTTCGGTTTTTATGTAGGCCACTACGCCGTCACATTGATTTAAACTTTTAACTGTGGATAAACCGGTGTATGAGTTTAATTGAGGAATTGGTTTGTATTGATTTAGGTGACATTCTGTGAGAATAATTATATCGACAGAGTGGTTAAGTTCAGTTAAGTTCAAGATGAAGTCATCCAGGTTGCGATACACACTCCTAATATTTTGTGAGCAGATGGTTAAGTTAGAGTTTGCTGTTGGTACATGTTTATGTAGGTCCTGAATGTCACACTGTATAGGGATCGCAACTTCCACTTCGTCAATTTCATTTAAGATAGTAGAGTTTAAGGTCATGTTTTGTCTGGACTGGAGATACAAGACACAGTGAGCAGGGGAGATAGGCGTAATCCGCAGTATTTGTAGCGATAACTATTTGAGTGATAGATTGGCATGGCATTTACAACATGTACATGTGTAGTGTGTGTGATTGAGTGTGAGATTGTGTGTGTATTGGTACTTACAATAATGTTTTTTTGTTGGCAGCAGATGACCATACTTAAAAAACGTAATAATTCATGACTATATAAAGAGAGAAAGGTTTTTTTCTTGGTGCAATAAAATTTACACTTTAAAACTAAAAATACACTCGAACCATAGCATAGTCACTTTTCATTGGCTAGTAGAGTAACTTGGGCCTCATTTATTATTTGGGTAACCTTCGCATTATCGTCCTTTTTCAGGTATATGTTACCATACGCCGTCCAGCAGTATTTGTACTCGTGTTGCCGTTTGAGCTCCCGGGCTAGGAAGTACAGACGGGCCGCCTTGGGCGTCAGCTGCTCCGCGACGAACACGGGGGTTTCTTTCAGGCTGCGCAGGCCCAGATGTTTGGCGCGGAGTTTTTCTCTGTGCTTGGCATTAAAAAGTTTACATAGTTTCAGCACGTCATTTTTAAGGATAATAGACGAGGTTTCGACTACTATGGGGGTTGCTTGGGGGCCGCCGGGTTTGCCGCGGGTCCTGAAGACGTCCTTGATGTCGGACTGTGAAAGGGGACACTCAATTGTTTTTGAGAGGTTCATAACCATGTTTATAAGTTCGGCTTTGGTCTCATTGTCCAATTTGGGTACATTTTTGATCTCAAAATTCGTCCGCCGGCTATGCTTTAAGACCTCTTCGACTTTGGCCTCCAGTAGGTTTATTTGTTTTTTATCTTCGACGGATTGCTGCTCCAGGCGCTGTATTTTATTGTTTGTCGCTACATTTTCCGCTGTCAAAAATTCGATGCTGCTCTCGATATTCCTATTAGATTCTTTAATTTCCGAGAGCGTTTGTGTGTTCTTCCGAATTTCGGTAAGTTGCGTCTCCATAATGCTAGTCATTACAGCCGTCATTTCCCTTTTAAATTGATCTAGGTCGGTCGAAAAGTCGGCATTGTGTTTACGTTTGAACCGCGTAGTTATACTGTTCGGCGGAGTGGTGTTGGGGTCATGCTCTCCCAGTGCAAGATCTGTGTCCGACAGCGACTTGTTCAGCGCTCCAGTGGCCGTATTCATTGTACCAGGCGGTAATAATACAGCAGAGGTATATTGCTCGTGCGTCCGCGCTATTGCGCGACGTTATCTCGCGGGCGTGGTCTGGTGAGCCAATAGGAGCCAAGCGCGGGCGCTGATTGGACAGCGCTTGCGCAGTGATCTTAGTAGCAAAATGTTCGACTCACAGGGTCCAGGTACCAGGCTCGCAGAGGTAGTAGACGGTGAGTAGCTGCGTTGAGTTGTTAAACTCCTGTTGTCTTATGCACTCCTATTTTTTTAAATGATTTAATTTTCGAGTTAATTTTATTATTTTTAGTACAAAAACGATACGGATATATTAGGCACGTCTGCCTCCGTAGGAGGGTCCGGGGGAAGAGGACATGACATGACATGACTTATGCCACTTCTGCGGTGTCACCTCCCGGAGGCCTACATGAAAATTTTAAATGTTTTATTATTCCTGGCTACATGCCCTTTTACCTGAGCCCATACCAACTGAATTGGGTTCAATTCGCATTGGTAAGAGGGCAATCTTCATACTAGCACGCTACAAACTATTATTCTGAAATTAGCTGAATGTATGCAAAAATAGGTTATTAATAACTAGAGTTAGGAATTTTGGTGGCATTGGGTGAACAAAGAGGAATGGAGTCCTTGTTATATTTTTTTTGATTGAATGAATGAATGAATAAATGATTGATAAATGATAAATCAATAATGCATAATAAAATTTATTAGTTACATACAAGTAAATTGATTCATTAAATTAAAACATAACACATGTTTTGTTAAAATGTGTAATTTTGTCTCTATTTACAATCTCAATTCTCATCGGTGGATGTAGAGAGATCTTTCTCGACACACAAAATGGATTTTACACAAGTTGAGAAATCGTATAACGCCAGTGAATATGGAACATAATGCCATAGTGTATGCTTTTCATAATCTTGACAGCCATTTAACATCAGATGAAGATAACATGCAAGATTTTGAAACTTTAATTCCAGTTGCAAGTTGTTCAATTAGTTAAATAGTAAAATTTATTGACATGTAATATTTCGAAATCTACATAATATATGGCTTTATCATTCAGTTATTCAATTATTCAAATAAATAAAAAATACAATGGCGACTCCACTGCACTACTTGTGCTAAAAATGCCACCAGAATCCTAACCCTATTAATAACTCATACGTAGTTAAAATGTTGTACCTATCAAATGTTATTTACACCTGAAGTGATACAAGCGCAATACCAGCTTTGCAACCAAAAATTACGGATGATTAAGTTTTTATTAAAACGTCTCGTATTTAGGTAAAAATAAGTAGAAAAAAACTTCTTTAAATTATAGAATTAATATTACCAATAAGTAAATAAATTAAACCAGCGTGTGTTTTCAGAAAAAAGGGATATACTATTGTACGGTCATTTTATTGCAGTGGCAACATTGTCGTAGTTTTTTTGGTCTTGAATTCCAGATCTAAATCTAGACCAGTTTTTAGGGACGTCACGGACGAACCCAAATATGTAGATTTCGTATGTGTTAGATCTTTCACGTCAATAGAGATACAAAATAAGTGTTATTTTAGACTATGTTTAAAAAGATCATACAAAATTAAGTATTGATTTGTTTCAAAATCCGGTAGATCAAAATGGAGATAAAAGATTGAAGAACCGATAACCGTTTGATTTATACTTCTATCTGTAGTGCAAAAGTAGGAGATACGATTCAAAACTTGTCAAAAATCGATGGAAACCTTGGGTAGCCCCTTAAAGTGGTTTTGAGTTATAGAAGGGTCAAAAGTGGCACCAAGTGGTTCGTGTAATATTAATATTACACTCGGCGCTGGCTAGCCAGTTCCTTGGCTTGAACTTGGCTTGACACGCTGCCGCGTTTCTAGATTGCTACAGATAACTTTATAAGGAATCCAGTGTGAATCCAGTCGTCATAAAACACGAAGCGTGCCTGCCGTGCCGCGCGTCACTGTGAGCTCTCAACCGAATAATTTGATCGAGAGGGTTGCCAGTCGCTTACCTTTATTTACAAGAACGTACAAAATTACTGCGGGTACACACAGATTTCGGTTTCTTATTCCAATATTCTTAAATTAAATTATTTTTAAATAGCAATTCATTTGTTAGGTGTAAAAAGAGAAACAATATTAAAAACTACCCAAGCCCGTTCGTATCTTTTTATTCCAGACATAGTTCTTTACGTTGCTCTACCTTCACTCTACGTTTGGTGCTGTTTGTATACTATCTGGGTCTTTCAATACAAAGTTTCTAAAAGCCAACAGTCATTGTAAGGTTTTCCGCGTAGGTAAAGCCCTAATTTTGTGTATAAATAAAGCTGTCACTAAATAAAGAAATTCGTGCACTGGCTGACAGTACTAGCGAACTTATTTACAAATGAAAATAGTTTTTAACTAAATTCAGAGTTCACAACCCTTAAGAAACCACATCAATTCAAAACTGATCACTAGTGCCTTACCTCATTGCGTTAAGGTGCAATTTCCGTTACACCGTCTCGGAAATCAGTAAAAGCCTGCGGAAATACTTTTGAAAAGGGAATAGTACGTCGGAACGCAAGAAATCTTTGCACAGAGTTTATCCAAGTTCGGACTGTGCAGGTTTTTGGTTCAAATGCACAATACATTAATTGTGCTGTTTCCTGGAGTGCGGTGACCAACCTCAGAAATGTTAGTTATCATCTTGAACATGAGATCTTCATTACTTTCATAAAGTATTGAGCCAGTAGTTTAGGTAAACTACCCAGCGTTCGCCAGTGGCTCAATACTTTATGAAAGTAATGAAGATCTCATGTTCAAGGTGATAACTAACATTACCTGAATTAAAATAAAACTAAGTTAAAAAAAGGCCGTTGTACCGAGGATGCTGGCGGCATTTCCTCGCTGAATTTCAATGCTATGCGTTGCGCGAGAAAGCCGCCAGCTCTTCGGGCACCGCAGTTACGTCAACCAGACGTTTCGCGATTTCCGCACATAACTAGCCCCGTATCTAGGTTGGAAACTAAGTTTCTGTTGTTATAAATTGGAACAGACAAAAAAAAATAGGCGTCGATTCTGTACGAAAAAAGATATTTTTAATTTCTAGCAACAATAACTAGATATGGTGGAACCCATTGTGTATACAATGTTTCATGTGATTCTAGCATGTCGTTTTGAAATAAGAAACGAACTATGTTTGTATGGAGAGTCGAGCGTTGTGGCGAGCCTTAAGCTGTCAAACATTGGGACGTTTACCTTAAAGTGTACATTTAAATTGTATTTTCGTATGCTTAATTTCGTAAAGCTAATCAAATTACGATATAGGTATTTTCTGACTTTGCAATTATTTACGCTGATCGCGAATTTACACAATTTTGGCACAGCGACATTCGGTGCAAAGGAATTTTCTTATCAATAAATCTAGACGCGCTACATTGTCTGAGCGCACTTGTGCTTTGGGAAGCACTTTGAGCTGTTGATCCTGGTTGTTGTCTATTTACGGTGTAACATAAATGGGGTGTGAACCGATCAAGGGCATACTTAACAGGTATCGTGTTCTGATAAGAAAAAACTAAGAGATTTTTTTTTACATTTGTATGGAGTAGGTGGTCGACCCCGTCAGCCAACGCTCCATAAAAAAGTAAAAAATAAAATTGCGTTAATTTATTTTTTCTCTTCGTTTTTTCTTATCAGAACACGATACCCGTTATGCCCTTGATCGGTTCACACCCCATTTATGTTGCACTCTGTATATTATTACTAACGGGTGTCTCAATAAGTGTATTTATGTTGCACTCTGTATATTATTACTAACGGGTGTCTCAACAAGTGTATTTATGTTGCACTCTGTATATTATTACTAACGGGTGTCTCAACAAGTGTATTTATGTTGCACTCTGTATATTATTACTAACGGGTGTCTCAATAAGTGTAGGTAGGTACACTACGCATTTTAACCCAAATAATACTTATTTTTTTATTGTACTAGTTCATTCTTATTAAAGACAGCCTCAGCAGGGTAATTCTATGCCTATTTAAACAGCTTCAGAGCCAAAAAATATTTTATTGGTCGTATTTCACAGTAACATCCATGATGTCCGCAGTGGTGAGGCCGATCAGCTGCGACACGTTTCCACGTCTCGGCGTCGATGATCGTCATCAGAGGCTCTAGTATAAGTTTTGCCGAAACAAAACGTTACGACCGCGTTCACGTTTAGCTGTCAAAGCCCATACAAATTGAGGGAAAAAACGCAAACGCGATCGTAAAGTTTTGTTTCGGAAAAACTTATACTAGAGCCTCTGGTCGGATTATCGGTCGGATCGGTCGGTTAGTATACAGGGTAGTATTGTTAACAGTTACAGATTGGCAAGCGTAACTACTTCGGAGGAGAGGAACCGTTACCGGTGCACAGTTAATCAGCATCAAATGTGATCATAAGACAAGAAAATTTCACATTCAAATTTTAATGATTTACTTTCTTGAGAACCAAAGATGTTACAGCGAGCGCTAAGTATTTGCTGCTTAGCATTGTGGGGTGTTGTAGACTGCGGTATAATGCCCCTAATTTTCTACCAAAGTGTACTAAAATTGTACATTATTTCCTTATGATCTGGGAAAAGTCCGTATCGTAAGTGTTATAAAAAGGACTTAAGAGTGTGATGTTGATTACTAACAAAATACCACACTATCTGTGATGCTGGTTGTAATATTAAGACATACATGCTCCCTTACAATCGGTGATGTGATTACTAACAAAATACCACACTATCTGTGATGCTGGTTGTATTATTAAGACATAAAGGCTCCCCTACAATCGGCCATCATGGCCCATCATACGGGACGCAACTATGAGAGGCAGAATAACATATTTCCATCTCATTCCGCACACATGATAGCCCATTGTGTAGCCAAGTCTTAAGGTAACGAATATAAGTGTTCAAATCAGGTAGAAAAATTGTGTTCAAAAACTACTTACAATTATAAAAATAAACTGACCATTTACACTCGCACATTGTTTTATATATACTCAATTAATTATACATTTGCGCTTACATAACTATAATAAAGATCTTGGTATCCGTTGGACGGAGTAGGACGTGACGATAGTGAAGGACTAGAGTCCCAAAAGTCCTGTTTAATATTTAACTTTGCGCAACAAACACTGTCAAAATGTAAAATTATAAGAAACAAAATAAAACACACAATAAAAATGTTCGTTTCACGAAAATAACCAAATTGCAATTAATAATCAAACATAATAATATAAAACTAAGAAAGTCAAAATATGAAAGTTTCAAAACGAGTAAATACAATAGAAAGCATGGACATTGGACATACATATAAGAAACATTTAATCTTATAATTATTCAATGTTAAGTGTTAAAACACGCTTCAACTGCTTTAAAGTTGTATATGAAATACTGATCATTATGTACAATAAATTATTCAGTTTTGAACATCACAAAATCACAGTTCAAAATTACTTTCATGGCATTTACTACTCGATAAAAGTAGGCTCTTATAATTAAATGTGATTATTACGTATTAATAATATTAGTTAATTATAACACAGTAACCATTATCACTGAATGTTAAAAAATAAAATGTTCAATCGTTACTAAATTAAACATAGAAAATTTAAAGCGATTTCGTTCCAGTTTTAAATGTACTTATGTACATTTACATCCTAATATTTTCCTAATATTTATGTACCGCGTAGGTAAAGGCATACAACCACAGATACAGTTTGTAAAATGACTGGATAGTAAGTCTAAATAACTTTTTACAAAATCGGACTGTGATGCAACAACTCATATTTTTACTGCCTACATTTAAATGCCGTAATTCTTCATCCTTACTTTAATTTACCCCTAATAATTCACAATATCAATTTGAGCACGGACAGCTTTAAATTCGAAAATCCCTTCATCACACAAAACATATCTATGGCGATGGAATTCAAATGAATCCATTACATACATACTTACATTGTTTCCATGGGAAAGTTTATCCAACATCAGAGTACATATTTGATCGCTTCATATCTCTAGTGTAGGTTCCAAGGCGAGCTCGTAAATGTAACTTTATTTCTGATGAAGTAAGGTTGTTTTACGAGTGAACGTGGTAGCATGATGAAGTCAGCGGTCGGTGTGGTGTTGAGGTGTATTTACAGAGAGATTTGTGGTATTTATAATCTTGACAAGGCACATTTAGCAAACGTAACTTGAGAACTTCGCTGATATGTAGTATCTGTCTTTCAAATTCATAAACTTTCTTGACGTGAGCTGACGTCCGAAAATGGTAAAAATGTCCAACCATTGGCATCTAATACTTTTCATTGGTTTTTTCTGTCATACATAATAATCACGCGTACCTTCACCGTACTACGCAGAGCTTACGGCATGTTCCTCGCCTAACATAGTAGTTTCCACTACTCCTCTAGAACAGAAAGCTACCTCATCATTTAGTAATAGGGTTATTTTCCTATACAGACTTCTATAAGGCACGCGTGATTCTTATCACGCATTCCTTTCCCCACTCAGGTAACAGTTGTAGCCAGAACGTCAAGTAAATGTTGTCTGTGCATTTGACCGCTGCGAGTCTTCCTCGCCTAGCGCAACTAGTTCTTTCAGCTCCTCGGAAACCTCATGACTACGGGTGAGTGGCGTGTTTCTACACAAGTGACACTTAGCTGTCAGGAAACCACACCTTAGCACATATCTGGCCGATACTAACCCCAAAGGGGTTAATTAACTATCATACAGAAGTATCATGCGTCTTCCCCCGCTTAGCCAACAGTCATAACCCGACCGTTCTCAAGTATATATCGTCCTCGTAGTTAACAGCAGCGATTCTCAACGCGTGTTCCTCGCATAATGCCGCCAGTTCCTTGAGCCACTCGTCCAGCAGCACGGCGTTGAGGATGGAGCGGAGAGCGATGGACTGGTCCCAGTAGGCCTCCTGGGTGAACACGGGCCGCTTGGCCGGGGAGTGCAAGTGCTGGATGCTGTTCGGCAGAGATGGGGACACTGAGGACAGAGATCGGTTAACTTAAAACCGGTTTATCACTGTGAAAGGAATCTTGAAACACATAAGACAAATTGAAAACTGGTACATTTAAGCCATTCGCCGCCACTGATCTTCAACAACAACAACTCAAGTTTGTCACTGTGCCCACCCATCTGTCACCGACTTCATATGAAGCCCAAAAACAATAGACTTGCAACTTGCGTGGCGTGAAGGTGCCACCTCGCATATTTTCTATGGCGGCGAATATATAGAATATACATATAACTTTCAAGCCAGCTATACTCATCTTCATTGGGTTTGGGTGGTACATTCTGATATGTTTGCGTTAGACATCTAGGTTACGCCGCTAAGCCTCACTTATTCTCCAAATAGGATATAACTATTTTAATATAAAAAGTATTTTAGTGGAAATACGTATCGTAAGACACTAATTTCTTTACGTCTCGTCTTTTAAAGACTGCCCAAAAAAAAATCGAGGTTTATCATGAAGCTGCTTTGTGGCTCACATGTCAATTGGAAATTGTAGTTGCGGTTAAGGATATATCTGGTATTATTGAGCCTGACTTTAGACTGACCCGAGTGGCCCGACAGCCGCCGGCCGAACATGTTGGACAGACTGGAGCTGATGCTGCGTCGCTTGGTCTCGCCGTGTCTTAATTGCTCGTCGGCGCGAGGACTGCTGGTCACAATGTTGGGCCCTGAATGGACAAATATGACAGTTATAATCAAACTGTCGAGAATATAATCAACAAGTTTGATGTATATTCGTAGAACTTGTCTAAGTGGGAATGTGTCGCAGTACGAGTGCAATTATATGGCAAAGGCAAATAACATTTCCTCCATCAAATTCTTAGGTTAGTTAAAGCAGACTGGTCTTACTCCCACTCGTATGCTCAAACAAAATTTCAGCGTGATTGAGTAACAAACGTACAAACTTTCGTATTTATAATATTAGTAGGATTGATAGGGTCGTATTCTACCTATCCAAGACCTTTGTTCAATGTGCATTTGATAAAAAAAATTGGATGTTTTGATCAAATATATGAGGAACAACTACTACGGCGAAGAAATTTGATCAAAGATTGGATTAGACATTGGACAAGTATACTACCACCCTAACCTTCATCGAAATCGACGAGGAGACCTATATAGTTATGTTGACTGACCTTCCTCGGTGCTGGGCGCCCTCTTGACCAGCGCGAGTTCACGTTGCACGAGGAACACGCGCGCCTTGTCCACCAGCTCCGCCGTGTTGTCCAGCCCGCTGGTCAACTCGTCCAGCTCGTCTCGGAGCTTGCTTAGTATCTGCCAAGTTACAATTATAAGTTTAATTACCACTGCACTGGCGCAGTCGATAGGATCGAATCGTTATTTAACAAAAGACTGATTAAATTAATTTGCTGATGTAATCGTAACTTGTAATGTGTACAAAGAAAATGGCATAGGAATAAAAATGAAATTAGCTCGCTGAAGTTGCAATGGATCCGTCATTTCTGCCACAGAACTATCGTTCGGTCTGTGATTATTGGAAGCGTAGCCCGGGACGTCCAGTGACTCACTGGACAGTCCTCAAGAGGACTGTTTGCAGTGGTTGGATTAGAGAAGCCGTAACTTGAAGGAGGATTATGTTCGGCTGTATAATCTATGGCTGTCGACCCATTGACTTTGTCTTGCAGTGGTCAAACTAGGCTGTAAAGGAGATTGATAAGTTATTACCTGGTAGAGTGAAGGCACGTTGGGCTGCGTGTGTTGCTGCGGCAGCAGCAGGCCGGGCAGCAGCGCGCCGGGCGCGGAGCACAGCTTGCTGACCAGCGCGGTCACCAGGCAGTTGCTCAGCACGTCCGACTCCAATAGCGCCGCGGTCTTCTTCAGCAGGCTGGCTAGGAGAGGGCCTGACGAACATCCGACGAATACTGAACACATCCTTCTTTAACACAATCAACCCGGTCTTGAAACGGCATCAAGCCTATCAAGTCATCGTGCACTGTCCACGGTGCATCATTTGACACGCCGCAGGAAAAATATTAATGGACCGCAGTATGAACCCGCTATAAATGTTGCATCGTAGACAGTGACCCAACGGAACCGACTCATTTACACGACACACTTGCGACTACCTGTAAACTTGGTGTCGGTCTATTGCCATGGCTCGAGAGACCGTTCCGGTATTGATAAGTGTCCGTTGCTAAATGGAGTTAAAACAAAGAATACTGAACGGGTCTTCTCGGCCCGATCGCACACGTGTACATTTACTAAATAATTTTACCCAAGTTTTATGAACTTGACAAACTTTCACGCTTCCAGACACACCGTTTTAAACTGCGTTAGATCTTGTCCAAGATCTTTGTCTAATGTGCATGGCGTCTCACTCACTCTTTGAGCAAAATGTGAAACGCAAATACACATTGGACATAGATCTTGGACGAGTGGAATACCACCCTTAGTCATTTGAGAAGGCTGTTTTTCTATAGGAACTAAGAGAAACTAACGTTTTCATACAATGACATAAGTTCGTACCTGAAGCATAGACACAAAAATTATAAAACTAATACTGCAAAACTTAAAATCAAGAATACTAACCTATAAGCGAGGCCGCACTGACTCGCCCGCCGGCCACCCAGTTCTTCATCACCGGCGCGTCCTCATAATCCCGGTCCACCTTCAAGAAACACATCCGAAACGAGTCCTCAACGAACTCTTCAATCTTATCGCTATCACTGCCCGTCGATATCAGGCTATCTCTGTCTTTCCCATCGCCACTCTGATCTTGCTGCTCATCCGTTAGAGACGTCAAGCTGTGTGGTTCTTTGTCTGAGGTATCGCTGGTTTTTAATGTGTCGTAGCCGGAGGTGCAGTTGGAAATGAGGCTGTCCTGCTCCTTCGCGGGGTGGGGGTCGTCTCTGGTTTCTTTCGTGTTGTTGTTGGGTTCCCGCTTGGGCGCGATGGTGTCGTACTTGGCGCTCCAATGCGCGCAACCGAGCGAACGGGAGACGATCTCGAAGCGAGCGTCGCATAGATATGCGTGGTAGTTGCCGAATAGAGTGTCATTGGGGTTCTGGAATGGAATTTTATTTTAATCCAATGAACAGTTAATTAAAATAGTTTGAAGAATTATTGGCTCCGACGTCTAGTCTAGATTATACTCGTATAGTCGAAAACCTTTTGGTCTAGACCAGGGGTCGGCCAACTGCGGCTTGCGAGCCGCATGCGGCTCTTTGAAAGGTTTGTTGCGGCTCTTTAGGCTCCCCAAAAAAATCGTTTTTTTTAAATGAAAATCAGACAAAAAAAGTAGTAAATAGCGCGAGGCCAATATAATTATTTTTATCGAACCCAAACACAGCATATCCACTTTGCAGACTCAACTATTTTACTTTACTACGTTACTGTGGCTCTTTGAACTTCCGAAAAATCGTAATTTTTCCGGGATTTGGCTCTGTCCAAAAAGTTTGCCGACCCCTGGTCTAGACTCTAGACCAAATGATCGTAGGAGCATTTTCGCACATATTTGGCTAAGAGAACTTAAAAGAGTTGTAAAAAGAGCATTTGGACTCGCTCTGTAAGCATTCCAACTAAATTGTTGATTTCTATTTTATTACTAAAATTCGAATTTTGAATTTTGAAACATTTAAGGGGCTCCCGTCAAAAATCAACAAAATTTAGTAGTTTTCATTTCGACACTCGTCCTCGGTTTATTGAAGCTAGCTTTCCAGATGCAGATATGGGAAAGAGTGATTCCTGTTTAACATTTTTGATATTGAATAACTTGAAAAATCTTAATACAGAATTAATTATCCATTTTTAAAGAAGGGTCTGTAAAAATACAAAACCCGACAGCTCATCCTCATTAAAACTTTTATACACCCGTAACTCATACCTTCTCATACATACTGAAATTACCTATAATTTTGATATGCGTTTTTATATTCTTACATAGTAACACAAAAGTTATGGCCAGAAAACCAGTTTTTGGCCTAAAATTGTTCAACTTTGATGCCAAATATCTCGAAAGCAATGAACTTTGAAGTAAACATGGGATACTATATTGCTTGAAGCCATTATTGTTAATATAATAAGCTACAAAAAACATTAAAAAACTAAGGGATTCAGATCGAAGGTCATTGGCGTATGGGAGCCCCTTAAGTAAATAATAAAATACTGGTAAGTAAATTAGGCAAATTAATAAACTACAGATAGTAATCAAATCCTTAACAAAGAGTGTTAAAAGATGAACTTTAAGATTAAGAGTTGAAAAAAAAACCGCTTAAAAAATAGAACCAAAACTCACCCCATAATTACACCTGACCTCCTGCACCAAACTGCTCATAGCTATGCCCTCCTGAACCCCATTGACCCTCTCCTCATCCCTCTTCAAGTCCAGCACTCTTCGCCCACTCATCGCCAGCTCGTCCACCCAAGCCCTCGTCTTGGTTAAGGGTCTGAAACAGCACTGAGGGCTGAGGCTGAGGAAGGAGACAGCCGCCTCCCGGTAGGAGTCAGGGTCTGGTGGCGTGTGCCGGTGGGTCAGCAGGTGGTGGCCCTTCAGGAGATGCTTGTAGACTAGTTCTATCATGACGTCCTCGCAGTTCAGGTCGATTAGGGTTTCCATTAGTGTTAGGGAGACTAGGGAGAGCTGAAACGAAGTGCGTGGTTAATACTGATGTTTAGACGACTGAACTGAATCAAAAATTTCGACTTTACATAAATAAAATATTGCTTTGCACGGAACTTGACTTCAATACCAATGTTTGCGCTTCTGGATTATAAAATTTCCTTTCAAGAAGCTCACTTCAAAACTCTTTTAAAACGGAATTCTGAATATGTCTCATTGTCGTGAGTTCAACAAGTTCATCTAACTAACCTGAGTATTCCCGTCCAATCTTCTGGCCGTCACATCGATCAGTCTCACACCATCGTACTCGTACGACGTGAAGAGAAAGTGCAGCACCGCCCTGAGCAACGCGGGCTGCGTCGAGCATCTGAGCATCGGATCAACTAACCTGAGTATTCCCGTCCAATCTTCTGGGCGTCACATCGACCAGTCTCACACCATCGTACTCGTACGACGTGAAGAGAAAGTGCAGCACCGCCCTGAGCAACGCGCGCTGCGTCGAGCATCTGAGCATCGGATCAACTAACCTGAGTATTCCCGTCCAATCTCCTGAGCATCACATCGATCAGTCTCACGCCGTCGTACTCGTACGTGAACAGGAAGTGTAGAACTGCCCTGAGCAACCCGCGCTGGGTCGAGCACCGGAGCACGAGCTCGAGGTACGCCATCGCCGCCGCCTGCTCGGGCGCGCCACTCTGCAACGGCCCGGGTTTCGTCTACGATCGTGGTTGGCGTTAGTAGGGCTTCGGATACTCGTGTTGAGCGGTTGAGTGATGGTACAATTTATGAGAAGACTGTATGAGACAGTTTTCAATTTTAGTTGTTGAATATGCTTTTTGTTGGACGACAGTTGCAATAGATGTGCTTCAAAGGGCGTTAAAGTATTTTTAAATGACTTATATAACCTTTAACCATACGGAAAGTTCATTAAGCAAATTGCTTAAGCGGTTTCGGATATTACCCAAAACATACAAACTTGCAAAGCTACAATCTCACAGACTTTACCTATGTATTATTATATAATTCTTTTGTGACAGAAGTATAGATAAATTAATTTTGCTGTTCACTTAAAAAAGCCTGGATGAAGCCTAATTCAAATATATTTATTAGACTTATTCTTCTTGATTGTCTTATTGAGCGTTATAGAATTAATAACCTTTAAGAGTAATAAAATAATCAGACTAGGCGACTTTTGGAAGCAAAATGTGCGTGTGAACATAAACTAGAACTATATTTAGAGGGTGTATAATAAGACACAACAATTCAGTTCCCAAAAACAAAAGGGCGAAAAGGAAGCATATTTAGGCTGAATACTGGAACACACAAAAGCAAGCAACAAAGAGCCTTACCACTCAAAGCATAAGGTTTAGCGTACCGTCACTCAACCGGCGACCATACCGTGCTCCACTCCCGTGCGAGTAATGTAAGCCCACTCGTGATACTATGGCCAGGGTCATAACATATCTTAGCATGACGCCCTACCACGGAACGAAAACGAAGTTAAATCGTGTATCTCCCTCTCTATCGCACTTCCTTATTCGAGCGACAAGGAGGATACACGAACGAATTTCGTTTTCGTTTCCCGGTAGCGCCCTTGTAGTATAGACCAAGCAAATATTAAGCTGATGATATTGCAACTGCTCATATTATCAGACTAGTGTATTGTTATGAAATATCCATGATGCCAGTTTTTTGTAAATAATAAAACCAAGATATATTATGACAGACCCAAAAACACAGTTGAAGAGTGATATTCCAATTTTCTCAAATAAACCACTTAGACTATAACACATGAAACTCTCGCGTTTCGTATACTTTCCACGCGTATAACGCGATATTTGTTAACATTTATTTGTTACGTTTCGGTGCGGGTTGTGTGAGACCAAGGTTGGAGCAACCCACGTCGAAAAGTCAGGAATAAGGTAAGTTAAAAATTGCGTTATATAACCCGTGAAAGGTAATGTTTAAAAGAATGTGCACAACGTAGGCTCACCCCTCACGAGGCGATGTACAAGTGAATCTGTTTAGATACAAGTATTTATATCACTAGTTTATTTTACTGCTAGATTTACATCAGAGCAGAACCGAAGTCAAACATTTACGGACACTTTACATTGTAAAGGAACAAAACCGTGTTTAGGTATAATTAAATAAATATTTAGACACAAATCGAGCTAGTCCCAAACTAAGCAAAGCTATGGGTACTAGACGACGATAAACATACTTATGTAGATGAATAAATTAAATATATTGCAGAATAAATAATGATTTTGATAGAAACCATCCATGGCTGAGGAACAAAATATATTCGAGCTCGTCGCACAAATAAATACCCATACCGGGAATCGAACCCGGGACCTCCGGCTTCGTAGGCAGGGTCACTACCAACTAGGCTATAGAACAGAGGTCGTCAGATTTTTACTTATTCTGCTGCGTTGTGGGGTTTATTACCATAAGTTTGATGCCAGTGGTAACAGCTGGAATTTTGCCCCTATCTTTTCCCACTAAATATGTGGTAACTATTGGGAATATTTATCCCATCTTTTTCCACTAAACTACTCGGTGGCAACTACTTGGAAAACGAAAACCAGTAGTTTCATATAAATTTGTTTCTGAGTTATGGATGTTTATATGTATTTAAGTATTTATTTATCTATATAAGGTTGTTTATCATCGTCTAGTACCCATAGTACAAGCTTCGCTTAGTTTGGGACTAAGTCGATTTTGAAAGATTGTCCGAAAAAAAATACTATTCCCATTAGTTCCCACTGGTAAAAAAAACCCAGCTTGGGTTGTTAAAGTGGGAATAACCCGGATTTGTGCAGATGTAAATGTTCACAACAAGGACTAGAGCGACCCTTATTGGGCCTGAGACAGAGAGAAGATTGATTGCAAATCGCCCCAGGAGGCCTTAATAATCAAACCAATGGCAACACCGTTCAGTAACGCCATATATCCGTAAGAAATATCACCTGGCCCGACTGAAAGAAATACTTGATCGTTAGTATCAACTCTGATATTGTTACAATATGTGCGAATACTTGTGTGCAGTTCATTTTATTGTTAAACAAACATATAATTATCAATATATATCCTTAAGAGTCCGCAGTAAGCTCGATTCTCCATACAAACGTAGTTACGCTCTCATTTTAAAACTACGTGTTGGATTGTAACGAAACTTTGCATATACAATGACATGAGGTATATACGTAAGTACGTATATAGAGCGTAAGTACGTTTGCATGGGAAGGTGAAATTCGGCCGAGCTTACTGCGGCCTCTTAATATAAGTACTTATAATGGTTTATCACTCCCAGAACACATCAATAAAATTGGTACATATAAATAAGTGATAATGAAAAATTTACATTATTCCCAATTGAGACAAGTTTAACAAGAACAGACACCAATAAAGAAAACATTGTGATACACCATGGATCACTTCTAAAAACGTATATAGCCCCTGAGAAGACGTGTACATTTATTATATTGTTCTCTTTTACTGAAGTCGGTTTTAAAAACAAATGATATAAAATGAATGGAAAAGAAGATTGTTGTTCATCTGGGGGCACGGCAGTGCTCCCGCCAAGTCGAGCCATACAGCGACACGGCCGTACCATCCTTTTCTCGAAGCAGTTCAGGCCATTTTCGAACTGGGTTGTAGAAAATTGGAAGCCTGAATTTTCAATAACCAAGCAGACATTGTATAAACAAGGTATGTTTCAAATTTCATTCAATTTGAAACAGTAGTTTAAGAATGACAACTAGTCAAAGTTTTTTAATTTTGTCACTCACTCACTGACTGACTGACCGATCATCAAAACTCTAAGGCACTTCACAAACATAGAAGCTTCAAATTTAAACTCACAATACTACATAGATGTAGGTATGCAAAAATCCATAAATGCAGTAACGTTGTGTGGTTGCCGAGTTGGCCTCTTTTTTACATAGAACGTTTTTTTAAACTAGTTTCATGTGCTCTGCCTACCCCTTTTAGGGTTAAAGGCGTGAATGTATGTATGTACGTATGAACAACTGTCTTCTTTCCTCTTCCCAACATCCTCATGCGACGAGTCACTCGACCCAAACCCCGCAGTGTCCAGCTCACCTGCAGCAAGGCGGGGCCCATCACGGGCACCAGGAACCCTTGGTACAGCAGGTCTAGGAGCTGCTTCTTAATGGACGGATGGGCGACCTGCAAACAAAGGATATGGTCAAGAGACTTGTATCCTTTTGGTGTTTAGTAAATTAATAATAAAATAAATAAAGCATTTAATCACGAAAAGGAAACAGTACTTTTTAAAAATTCTCAACTTCCACCAAACTGTAGAGCAGTTTGTTGGCAGAAATAATATCCCTTTCTGTACATTACTGTTTTAAGCTATTTACAAGTATACCTATCATATGCTGTAGTAGTGTAAGTTATAAAAGTAAGTTCGCTATACGTTATAATATAACATCATCTATTTCAACGAAGTATTTCAGAATTTATAGTACATTTTATTTTCAAACTATTTTAACATAAGCTTTTTTAATTTCGATTTAAAGACATTTTTTACGGCGCTTTTCCTAATATTTAATGGTATGTTGTTATACATTTTAGGAACGAGATAAGATCTGGTTCTCTTATCAAAGGAATTGACTAGGTACAATTAACGCTTTATCGCTAAATAATGTGAGCTACGGTAACCTAGTGGTTCAGACATGCGGCTGTCAAGCGGCGGTCGAGGGTTCGAATCCCGGCTCGTACCCATGAGTTTTTCGGAACTTACGTACGGACTATTACCGTAGCTTTTCGGTGAAGGAAAACATCGTGAGTAAACCGGTGTAATCCCAGCAATGTTATGTTATGCCCTTGATCGGTTCACATCCCATTTTTGGTGCACTCTGTATGGTCAGTCAGCATGCATAATGTACCTGCGCCACGGCGTTGCAGAACTCTAGCGAGTCGGTGAAGAGCGTGAGCTTGTGCCCCTGGTTCACATCGTCGGCCGTCAGCCGGTACACGTTGTCGGCCAGCGTCCGGGGCAGCAGCGAGTACAGACCGCTTAGACCTGTCAACAAGCATTACATTCATTTAGATTTTGATTATTATTGATTTGATTTGACACGCGCGGCGGAGCCCTTGCCGCCCTCGCGGTGGATGAACTTCAACCCTACAGTCATAGACATAACATAAGGTGCACTGACCTGTAGCGAGCACAGGGCACGTGTCTCCCTCTAACATGCAGCGCGCGAGCTCTGGACAGCGCGCGGACATGTTGGCGCACAGAAGCAACGCATCGCGCGCGGCGGAGCCCTTGCCGCCCTCGCGATGACGAACTTCAACCCTACAGTCATAGACATAACATAAGGTGCACTGACCTGTAGCGAGCACAGGGCACGTGTCTCCCTCTAACATGCAGCGCGCGAGCTCTGGACAGCGCGCGGACATGTTGGCGCACAGAAGCAACGCATCGCGCGCGGCGGAGCCCTTGCCGCGCTCGCGATGACGAACTTCAACCCTACAGTCATAGACATAAGGTGCCCTGACCTGTAGCGAGCACAGGGCACGTGTCTCCCTCTAACATGCAGCGCGCGAGCTCTGGACAGCGCGCGGACATGTTGGCGCACAGAAGCAACGCATCGCGCGCGGCGGAGCCCTTGCCGCCCTCGCGATGACGAACTTCAACCCTACAGTCATAGACATAAGGTGCCCTGACCTGTAGCGAGCACAGGGCACGTGTCTCCCTCTACATGCAGCGCGCGAGCTCTGGATAGCGCGCGGACATGTTGGCGCACAGAAGTAACGCGTCGCGCGCGGCGGAGCCCTTGCCGCCCTCGCGATGACGAACTTCAACCCTACAGTCATAGACATAAGGTGCACTGACCTGTAGCGAGCACGGGGCACGTGTCTCCCTCTAACATGCAGCGCGCGAGCTCTGGACAGCGCGCGGACATGTTGGCGCACAGAAGCAACGCATCGCGCGCGGCGGAGCCCTTGCCGCCCTCGCGATGAACGAACTTAAGGAGGAGGCGGGCTATTATGAATCTGTAACATGGACATTGAATTATTTATAGCAAAATAATCACGCGAAGTTCCTATAACAATATATTCCTTAGTTATTCCGCTAAATTCCAACGGAATAGGAAAATAAATTCTAGAAACTTGTCATGGAATTCCGCAAAGTAACATCTGAATCCATCAATGAATTACACGAAAGCCACTGACGCGACGAGTCTCTGCGATGAGCGGGACAAAAGATACGAGGAGCTCTCGCATGTGGACGTCTCTTTTAGTCCGTAAGCCCACTCCCAATACACCTGCGTCTCATGACAACACGACAAAATGCATGGCAGCAGGTCGAGAAAGTTGTGCTAAGCAAGAATCAGAAGATTATCGCACTTAAAATTGGCCGACAGTTTGAAAATCCTTCACTTCGCGTCAAATTTTGTATTGGTATGTATATTTACGTCTTATGACAACAGTAGCAGACATGTGGCATCGTTTAGCCCTTTAATTGCAGAGAGAGTAAACCTACATCTGTCAGTCCTGAAATGGCCGGAAGTACTTGGCAGACGGCGTTAAAGTTGGCCACCTTTGTCTTTTGTGTCTTCTGATTCTTGCTCAGCACAACTTTCTCGATCTATTGCCATGCATTATATCGTGTTGTTTGACGTAGGTGTATTGGGAGTGGGCTTACGGACTATCTGGAAAAATAGCTCGGTCTCTCGTCATCTCTTTGGAAGTTAACTTTGTCTTTCTTTCTCTCTTCGGAAGTTAGGTTTGCCGGGTCATAACGATGTGACTTCCGCCTGAACCTCGATACACGCGGAGTAAAATCAAATCAAACGTGTAAAGTTATTGCTTTGGCCATCAGCCCAATATCGTATTGTAGTTATAAACAGACTAGCTTCTACCCGCGACTTCGTCCGCGTAGAACTCGTTAATGGGTGAAGATCAAAAAATATGCTACATAGTTAAGGCCTTAATTTAATCTACGCTTTTCTTTAGCTTCTCGCTTTTTCTTTCTTTTTTTTAGTTAAAGTGTAGATTAAATTAAGGCCTTAACTATGTAGCATATTTTTTGATCTTCACCCTTATATCGTAGCTCCATACAAACTTTCACCGCGTATTTCGCTGCACCGCATGATTTCCACGATAAAAACTATCCTATGTCCTTCCCCGGGACTGAAACTATATCTATACCAAACATTTAAATCCGTTCAGCGGTTAAAGCGTGAAGAGGTGACAGACAGACAGACACACTTACGCGTTTACAATATTAGTATGCATTAATCACGAATACGACTGAATATTCTCACCATAGCGTTAGCCTGAGCTCGCTAGGCTACCTAACCCCAAGATTAGCTCACCAGCTTTTGCGTAAGTAAACTGTATGGATGTCACCATACAAACCATCATAATGGATGCGTTGCAATAATATAATTAGCAGGAAAACAATAAACAAACAATATCGCATCACCTAGCTCAATACGTCATTGTTATGCACGAATCTCCATGTTCAGATTAAACTGGCATTATCAACAACGCGTGCCTCAGAGGTTATCAATAAAATGCGAAGCATTATGCGCCTTATTGTCTTCGTAGTAGGGATTATAACGTAAGTAGGCCATCAGTGAGAAGACAGCTGTTAAATTGTGCCAGTTATTAATATTGGTAAAGGTTATCAAAAGCACGTTCTTGTTGTAAGAATTAGAACTGGCCGCGTGACCGTTTTTCTAGTGACAATGAAATCCTATCTCTTTTTATTCCATTGAATGTGAGAGAGACGGCAAACCATGCCACGTGAAAAGGCGGTCTTGGTGCAAATACACATCTATTATTAGAAATTATGATTAGGTATAGTTGCGATACAAACTTTAGACAACCATTGCAGTTGCTTACAACCCCGTAACTATGTTAAAATTAGAACAATGTACATTTATCGGAAAAATCCGACCAAAATTCTGTGGAGACCGAATGTGTAACCTGAAATGAGCGACGGTTCAACAAAAGAAGGTGAGAGGGAAAGCCATTTGTTGTCTCGATGACACAGTTGTCATTTTCCTTTGGAGCGTATATTTGTAGATTTCATGAGAAAGGTAAAGTATATACCAGACAACACACACGTTGATCGGCCTGCGAACACAAGTTGGTGCTACTCGCAATATGCGCGTCAGAAATAGACAATCGATTCTCGCATTTCACCGCCATCGCCCTGTACAGTCAGCAACAAAAGTAGCTCCGCGGGTCAAGTGCTCAAAAAGACCTACACACGACTCTAACATCAAGAGGATAAAGCTGATTTTCCACCGCAGGGGCGAGATATGAAATTCGTATGGCAAATTTTCATATTCGCGCTCGTTCGTCTCGCCCCTCCGGCGGAATATCAGCTTAAGGACTGAAGGTTATTTTGAGCGTGTTATTTTACGTAGCTACATATTCTGCTGACTGTACATCTAGCACAACTTGCTGCTTACTCACTTCGCGCGCGACTGAGCTTCTACTGTCTCACTCGCACCGCGCATATTAGAAAGAGGAGGCTAGAGCTTTCTCGCTGGACGCGGAAAATGATTGGATGTGGAACAGTGGATTACTTACTCAGGCTTAGCTTCCGTTTGCGTGTGGTTCGTCAAGAAGAACAGGTCTATGAAATCTATGTTCTGCATCAGCGCGACGCACAGGTGGTTCAACACCATCACCAATTGGGCTGCAAAAAATTGATACATTTTTTTTGTGGTCGTAAGAAAGGGACAAAACACATTATACTATATTTTAATCCAGGCTATATATAAACTATGAGCGTGCAAAATTTCATCCAAATTGGTTGGCCCGTTTAAGCGTGATTAAGTAACCATTCAAACTTTCGCATTTACAATATTACAGTAGGATTATGAGTATAATTATAGTATAATTCAGATTATATAAGTGTGGTCCCCGGTACATAAGTCATTCCAGACATCGTATTTTACAATCTAAAGGTGATTTACAGGATATAATAGTAATTTGTGTCACAAGGGAGCAAAATAGTATATTTACGGCGAGGGCGGTGTATTGAATCCTGAACGTAGCGAGGGATCCTCCAATAGAATCTTGAGCGTAGCGAGGGATTCTAACGTAGGATCCTGAGCGTAGTGAGGGATACAAGTGTTTACGCCCGAGACGAAAATAATTTTGCTACCGAGTGACACATACTATTTTTCACACCGACTATGAGGAAATTTAAAAAAAGCTATTGTTAAAATATATCTCAATTATCTTAATTTTTATTACTAATTTTTAAATATTACGAAATATATATAAATTTTTATACAACATTGTTATAGTTAAAACTTGAAATATGTTCGTTTTGAATCGACTACGATGAAATTACAATCGATTATTTTATTAACATCTGTGTTCAATTGGCACATGTTCCAATGCCAATGTATAAATTAAAAAAGTAGCTTGAACAGAAAAGTAGCGTTTTGGTCCCTCTCGTCGTGGAGCAAAACTTACTTTTCCGAATGAAAGGTGTGAAAATGTATTGTTTTGACGTGGTAATGTATGACTTTCTTGTCACGTCTTGCCATTATCTTCTCCCCTTCTTCTTGCCTTTTGACATTCGCAGGCTAACGGTGTGATATCTTAAGAAACTCATGTATTATCAAACTTTCATAAATTGACTTTCAATTTGCGAGAAATTCCCCCTTTCCTAGGATAAACTTTATAAAATAGAATAATTTGAGAGAAATAGTTTTTTTTTATACTTAACATGTTTTCTCTTGTCGTGGTGCAATAATAGTACATTATTGCAGCGGCCGGGAAGTAGCAATTCGTGGATATGTTGATTTTGTCGGATGAAGCGAAGCTGAATCCGACAATAGAGACGAATCCACGAATTGCCGTTCCCGCCAAGGCAGATATAGTGCTTTTCTCCAAAAATGTGAGGAAATCAAATAATATTTACAATAATCTTAAAATAGCGAGTATGTAAATAACCTATCAAGTTCCCGCCCGACTTATTTTTTAAAAGTATGTATACGGCACGACTCATAGTGCCAGTTTTAATTGGCATACATACGAATTTTAGAATGATAAGTATCGGTTACAATTTTAAATGTTTTATGCAATTATAATTATTAAAGATTAAACGGGATTGCAATCTAAATGCATTTCAGTTCGTTGTGAGTTTTATTTCGATAAATATTTTTATTTCTTCATTGAAAACTATTTGAGAAATATTTAAAAACGTCAATTCGATCACTTTCAAAAGTACGCGTTTTGTCTATGACCATTAAAAAAAAGAAAACTTAAAGCAGGCTACAAACGGGCGTGATTTGTCACAGCAACTTGCAATCGTTCGAAAGAGACAGCCATACACAATTAACCAGTGTAACTATCGCAAGTTGTTGTGACAAATTGCAAGGTCTTTAAACATACGAGCACTTGGCTGTTTGTAGTGATTTGTCTTAGTCAAAGTATATAGTTAAAAGGTAAAAAAGTATACAGTAAAGGAATTTCATACACTTTCCTGGCCGCTAAAACTGTACAGTAATGACTTTTAACTTTTTAAATCTGCGTTTGTCAGTAACGAGGAACTTCACGTACTATTTTTGCTACAGTAAGGCGAACATTTCCGAGCACATTGGAGAAAAGAGTATTTCTTTCCCGTTCATGGGACAATGATGTCCCGGACCTTTGGGAGGCGTGCGTGGAGCTAGGTACCTACAAAGTACCAACTGAGCCAACACGTAGAGGCCCTTTTGACAATTTAATGAAATGCAAGGAGTACACCGAGCGGATGCTGTCCCTGCCCGTGTCATGGGACGCACACAGAGACAGCACCCGCTGGGGTGTATAGGGACTATTGATGGTTGATGGAATCTAAATAAAACGGGTTATTGGGTTGAAATGATGGACTAGTGGCTGGGCTATTGGGTGAAACATCGGACGCCTGCCTAATAAAACTGTTTCAATCTTTATCTCTGGCAGACGGTGACTCGCTAACTGCTAAATGGGCCCCTATTAATAGCGACATTAAAAAATGGCCTAAGGGCAACACCGGTCAGAGAGCTGGGGGGTAGAGAGGTGGCACTGGACTTTAAACATATAGCCAACTCGCCACTTAGGTGTCCACATCTACCCTCGAGCAACAGCTCTTGCGACTCCACTCTGGACGGCCAATAAAGGCAAGCCAGAGGCGGAGGGCCTGTCCAACCAACCACCCGATCGGCTCAGCCTGACCACAGGACACCCCCAGGAGCACTCAGGTACGTAGGGTCGCTACTCCCTAACAGCCCGCCACAAGCTGCCTTACGTTGACTGATTGCACCAGAAATCTGGTGGGCGATGGGGCCGTCACATCCCTACGCCAAGGAACTTCACGTACTATTTTTGCTACAGTAAGGCGAACATTTCCGAGCACATTGGAGAAAAGAGTATTTATTATTATTATTATAGTTTTCCCAAAGCATTTCCCAAACTAATTTCTCAAACTATTCTACTTTATACAAGTTTATTCTAGGAAAGGGGGAATTTCGCGCAAATGGCAAGCCACTTTATGAAAGTTTGTTACATAAGTTTCTTATAATATCACGCCGTTTGCCTGCGAATGTCATAAGACGTTTTGTACGGAAATCGAACCACCTTAAACTGTGGGAGTATACATATGAGCTATCTCGTCCACTGTACTTACTTTCCTGGTCTAGCGGGATTATTTCATTCCTTAGCCCGCTGAAGAGCTTGAGAAGTGGCCTTAGGAACGGCTCCGCTGCTAATACCTGACAATACAATAAACACATGTGTCGACTAAACAAACTCTGCGCTCGCTTGATTACATAGGACGACGCGACTACGTAGGACTTTGTTGCATAATTATAACCTATTATTATTATTCTGGTACTGGCTTCCAGACTGTGAGAGCCCTTATATCACTGCGACCACCGTTGATCTATTGTGATCGCCAATTACTAAAATTCTTGGTCAAGTCCTGCGGACTCTAAGAATTGCAGGATATTGTTGATCTCAAGAAATGTAACCTCATCCGGGCACATACTGTGTTTGCCCAGAAAGGAACGGCTGCGCACAAGGCAGGCAATCGGTTAGGATGTGTGTAGGCGTCTTCTCCGCTTGAAGACACTGCTCTGCGGGTCTGCACTGCCTTTTGTCACATAGTCCTAACCTTTGCATGTACTTGTTTAGGCGACAATGCCTTGTAAGCACCCTTACCAACTGCTTAGCGCCAATTTAAGGCATCATTTTTGCTAAAGGCTCTAATAAGTGCACAACTTAATCTGCAATTTGAGATTATAAAGGCTTCATAAAATAAAGGTTTTGAGAAACAAAAATTTGACACATCGAAAGAGACCATAAAACGAAGTTTTTGTATATTTTGTTATTAGTTGAACGAGACAGCGAAGCGGACGTAGTCCTCCGTTTCAACTTGGGCAAAAAATATTTCGTATGTCCGACTGTTCTCCAGGTTGCAGCACTCAACCGATTCTCGTGAAATTTTGTGTGCAGGTTCTGCCAGATATTTTTTTCGATTTAATGTTTCGTTCATTACGTTTAAGTGAAAAAAATAATCGCGATGTGTTCTGCTCACAGACAGAGACGCGAGTAAATAACAGTGTTTTACAATATGTTGATGTGTAAAACTGTGCCAAAGATCAAAGTAACAATTAACATTGACTACGCCACACCATAAATTGGTGCGATAGCTGGGAGGTTAATTGAGTCCCATGGCCCCAAGGCCACTGAGTCATATACGTGATTTTAAGGCGATCTATGACGCTAACGCAGTAATAAAATAGTATTATTCAGCACGTTTTCCACGTTAATCACCTGACCCCGATCACCCGGGGGAACCTAGCGGCAATTATTTTAAATTCAACGAGGAAAAAAATATTATGTTCGGTTATGGCGCTTCGGTCGCTACCGCGTCACGCTCATTTCGCTCGCTCGGTTCGCGCACTGTAGGGTCGCAGTTCACCTAACACTCCTCCTCGCTTCGCTCGTCGTCTTACCTACACCGACCTGCCTTAGAGTCTACAAAAAATATAAAATAATTAAAATTAAAAAAATATTCATATTGATGTTTTTTTCCCCTGGGAGAACAGGCTAGGGGATGCTAGTGGACAACAGCTTATATCAACAAGCATATTCAAATCCTGATTATGGAAATGTAACTAAAAATTTTTTTTTCATGCAGTAGGTGTCTATCAATTGAAACCTCATTTGTCACCATCGTTTCAGAATCTTAAACGCTAAGGTAGAACGCATGTAAAAACAATCATACATAGATACATATAGCCTAGTAGATAAAGGATGTTGGCACTTCGTAGTATAAGGAACAATCATACACAAATCAAACTACAGTAAGCTTAATATGACATGTGTTATGGGTACTAAACGACGATATATATATATGTATATATATTATTTCTTTTTATATGCTTTGATGGGATTTGAACCTATAAGGTCTAGTTTTTCCTCTAGGTTAGGTCAGATGGCAGTCGCTTTCGTAAAAATACCTATGCCAAATCTAGGGATTAGGTTTCAAAGCGGAGACCGGCCTCCTTTAGGCAATGGTCCCACCGCGAGCTAGTAAGCTATGAGCTATCGGCTATAAACACGAACAAAAGATAAGCACTCCCGTGTAAATAAAAGAGACACGGCGATATTTATAGTTACTCGCCCAGCGGTGAGCTATAAATATCGCCGTGTCTCTTTTATTTACACGGGAGTGCTTATCTTTTGTTCGTGTTTATAGCCTATAGCTCATAGCTTACTAGCTCGCGGTGGGACCAGTGCCTTAGGGCACAACCGGCAATAACGCTAGGAGGATGATGACTAGGATTTGAACCCAGGACCGTCTGTTCCATAGGGTTGTACAGTACCTGTGAACTGTAGTGAATGATAAGATTGCCGAACAACTTGAGTTCCTCAGAGCGCACAGCGTTTTTGTACCTGTAACAGATAATTACGTTTAAGAACAGTTGCCAATTTTAATAATGTGTCTGAATTTAGCACACAACATTGTTAACATTTTAACGCTATTTTGTTATTGGTAGCTTAGACAGTGTGTAAACTGATGTTGCATTGGTATATTTGCATTTTCGCTTCTCTCCGGTGACAAATATAATCCAAATCCTCATTTATATTACTATATTTTTTTATTTTATTTTTACAATCTTACACAAATCGACCTAGCCCCAAACTAAGCAAAGCTTGTACTATGGGTCCTAGACGACGATAAACATACTTATATAGATAAATACATACTTAAATAGATAGAAAACATCCATGACTCAGGAACAAATATTCGTGCTCATCACACAAATAAATGCCCTTACCGGGATTCGAATCCAGGACCTCCAGCTTCGTAGGCAGGGTCACTAGCGGTCGTCAAATAATATATACTATGTGTACCTACTAATAATACAATTACACAGTACAATTGCCATAGAGTGCTTATTTGTTATGGCAAACAACGTGTATAGAAAACTGAAACTTTCTATTGAGAATACTCAAGCGGTATTTTAATCGAAACTGAGAGAAATAGAACTCCAAGGAACATCCTACTAATATTATAAAATGCTCAACCTATTTGGATGAAATTTTGGACCAAGATAGCTTATAGTCTGGATTAAAATATAGGGTAGTTTTTATCCCGGGTTCATGCAGACGAAGTTGCGGGCGGAAGCTTGTTTTATAGTTATTTACGATACAAGTGCCAAAAATAGGAAATCCGCTACGAGTGGTGATAAATTAAAACACGACCAAAGGGAGTGTTTTAAATCGACACGAGTTGCGAATTACATATTTGCACGTGTATCGTACATCATTTTACTGTACATATGGCTCTTTAAAGTTTCGACATATGCACGGAAAGTGCTCTTTTCCGCACTAGTGCGGGAAAGTAGCACCATATGTACTGTAAAATAATTTTCAGTGCATGATAATGGTCTGAAACTAGGGTATCAGCGGAGTTTCACTACGCTGTTACAAACACTGTATAGAATTTATCATAAAGTTCATTCAAGAATACTAGTTAAATGCGGTTTAAATAAAATATCCAGTATAAATAAATTTGTAACGGATGGTCTATAAATGATATGAACATATACGCGAACTACAATGAGACCATTGATGCGATAAGATACTTGAAGTATTTAATAGGTTTTAATAAGCGATAGCGCTTCGGTCATATAGCTGATAAACTAATATAATAAGACTTTTGGGTCTTTGTTTAATAAAAGAATATTAAAATCGAAACGTACGTTTTCCGTTAACACGTGTTGAAAGATCGATATATCAAAATCATGATATAGAATTCACATGATCATATAAGCCGAAAGACGTCCATTGCTGGACATAGGCCTCCCCCAAAGAGTGCCACAACGACCGGCCTTGCACCACCCGCATCCAGCGGACTCTCGCGACCTTTACCAGGTCATCAGTTAGAGATCAGAATTCACATAAGAAATGAAATTAAAGGATAGCTAAAGAGTCTAAGTCCTATCGACAACACAGCTAACTGCATTTTATGTGCATAGTAATAAGGGTCTACATAAGGGTATAATTTAATTCGTGATACAATATAGCACAATATGAATCTATCCATAATCAGAACAACTTTTACTTTGGGACCAACTATGTGTAAAAAAAACACCTGTTCATACATTTTTGTCAGTCTAAACTGAGCAAAGTTAATGAAATATTAGGATTTTTTGGCATAATACCAAGTTGGTCCCATAGCAAAAGTTGTTCAGAATCATGGACATTGCTATCACCAATTAAATTAAACCCTGTATAAATATAGGATGGCCAGTTAACTGTGTTGGCCTTGGTGTGTGTCTGTGTGTGTGTGTATCAGATCTGGTCATGTGCCTCGTTCTAATGAGTAAGGTGGAAGTCGGAACTACCTTACATTTACGCCGGTCGTTAGAGCCCGGATATAAATAAATCGTGGTATCTCGTTTCCCACTTGAAGGAAGACAAGGATAAATGTGCCCTTAATTTATTATGTGGGCACTATTATTCTTACAATTTATGCATGCCATGTACAGTCAGCAACAAAAGTAGCTACGCGTAGCTACTTCTGCTGCTGATTGTACACAGCTGACATGGTAGGTGATTACATTGTTCCGAAACAGTGTCTTATTGACACACATTTAAAATATAATACTAAAATGATTCATTGTGAATAGGTCTGAACGGTGCAGAAACTTAACAATTGTATGAACATAAGTAAATATAATATCGTGGATTTTATTCGTAAAGTAATGCTTAGCGCGTTAATAGATAACGCATTAATCGATTGGCGTTATTACTACTTTGGGAAAGAATACTTATTTTATATTGTACCTACGGCAAACACAGGGATTTGTGGTGTAATTTTGTATAACAAAATGTATAATTTACTTGTTGTGTCCCACGATTCCGCTTTCGTGAAACTCACTAATCGCATCGCAATCTAAAATAGACTTACATCCCGGATAAAAGGTATTCTATGTCCTCCTACATTACTAAGTCTAAGGGCTCACACACGCCTACAGAATAAATAATAGTACTACGTAGAGAGGGTTCTCCGTTAACAAATCCACTGTCTAGGTATGCCGAACATACTCCCTAGGGCCGGTAGAACTGGGGAATGTACTTGTAGAGATGCGACCGAATTACGGAGTGAGCCAACCCTGACACAAGTCTCGCACCTAAGTATGGTTTTCTACTGCAGCTGCCGCTACCGAAGTCGTGGCCGACCCGTAAGGTCAGAGTGCCCGCTCGAAGCGGAGCGTGCGGCGGGGCGGTGGCGGCGTTTGCATATGTTTAATATGCAATCTGCAAGCCCCGCCCACGCTCCGCTTGAGTAGTCACTCACGCCTTAGGCTAAACTATCTTCATAGCATATTTCATTTAAATCGCTTCAGGGTAACAAACAGATTAGATAGACAAGCATTTATGATATTAACTAATATGGATTAATTATACAGTGGTGTGTATTAACATGAAACAAATTTGTCTAAATAGGGTATCCTTCGGATATCTGAACGATAATACCAATCAATTCTCACAGAAACAAATAGAGTAGGTATTTACCAACCAGATAATAAACGGCTTAGATAATTAACGCCCGATTGCGAATACGTGAGGCTGATCATATATTATAGATAATTCGCCGCCCAAGATCTCAAGTCTACATACATCTCAAGGAATTATGTACTTTAACACATTAATTTTGAGTTCATATTTCAATAAAACGGCAAGGAACCGCGAGGAGTTTTAATATTAACGGATTAAGCTTTTTAGGATTATGCACCCTCAAATCTATGACTTTAAGTTGATTTTCCCGTGGGTCAGTTGGGACATATTTATATAGAGCAAATATAGACATGCATGTCTTGCACGCGCCTTTGATGGCGTGTAATTATCGATCGCTTGTTGCATATCAATTACATCGTAAGTAATACTACGGTCTGTTTGTAAACAATGAGGAGAGATCACAACGCGGTTTTTGCAATTGTACTACTGTCTTGGAAAATACATAAATCAAGGAAGAATAATATGTTTACTTAAATTTTAGAATACAACTCGAATATAAACTCATCGTTATCATCATATCAGACGTCCACTGCTGGATAGAGGCCTCCCCCAAAGAGTGTGTGACCGAAAATAATATAGAATATTTTAAACTCATATAAAGCAGTTTTTTTTTAAACTAGCGGGATGAGCCGGAAGGCGCAGCGTGGGAAGACCCCCCACAAGGTGGATTGATGACCTGGTAAAGGTCCGCTGGATGCGGGTGGCGCAGGACCGATCATTGTGGTACACTTTGGGTTAGGCCTATGTCCAGCAGTGGACATCTTTTGGGCTGACATGATGATGACGAAGGAGAAAAAAATTACAGAATCATAATGCCAAATTATACGAATATGTAGACAGCTTAATTTCATGACAAATGAGTAGTGCAATAAATTTTTGATCTGCCAGAAACTATTAAAATACATGCATAAAATTTGCCCGAAATACTTTACTTTTTTTTTACTTGTGTGGCTCAAGTATGATATTTCGAGTACGATATACAAAAACCCGATCTCATTTCAGATTCCAACATGTCAGGAAAACCTGTATGTTAATATGCCATTCAGTAGTTTTGTAGCGAACAGGAAAACGGCAGTGGAACACGGCACATATGTTAACATATGTAGGTAGGTTGTTGTGGTATTTGTGTTATGGACGGTGGCGTCTTATGACCGCATTTGTTGTTTACTTCCTTGTTATATTACAGAAAATGAATAATATCAAATAATAGTACTTTTAGGACAAATGTATAAAGCAGCGCGCGGGTGCAGGGGTCCGACGATAACGTGTAGACTCGGACAAGAATAGGTCTACGGTCTCCCCCGCCTGTCGTAGAAGGCGACTAAAGGGGGTCATCGGGGTCGCAGTGTTCTGGCGGGGGCTGGGGAACTCGCTTAAGAACCCCAGGGAAGGCAATATATTCTTGCCCTTAGGACGAGCCATATGTGGCGAGCCGCGAGGGGGGCTCCAGTGCGTTCAGCATGAGATCTTGGAGTCCCCATGAGACCGCAGATTGCCGGGCGCCGCGGAGTTTTTAGTGGATAGAAATACCACATAATCCAGTCATCGCCTGGTAATTTTTTTTTAAATGATAAAATGTTGCGTTCCCTTGCCACTATTCGTATCTCAATTTGATTCAAAATCCTCTGAAAAAAGAACACACGCGGGGTTATATGTCGCTGTGTTAATAGATACTTCAACATATGCTATTAATTAAACATCATTTAAGCTAACGTCACCATGACGTAGCCGATAGGATGGTGCAAATTATGTTCAGGGTCATTACACATATCTGCGTGACATGTAGAAACGAAAAACGTTTGCGATAAACGACTATATATCTTTTAAGTATAAGTTACTTTTTTTTGCGTTTTATGAAAGCATTTACTCGTATACGTGTCGCAGCGAATGATGGTCCTTGTGACAGCTGTCGCCTGAGTACAATTTTACATTTTAAGGTTATGAATTGTACAGAGATGACAGCTGTCAAGATTCAGCGCCGTACTTATAGTTTTGTCGTATTCTGACAAATGTTAGTTTTGTCCTATTCTGTCCCTGTTCCGTCCTACTAGCTAGTATGTAAGTGCGGGAAGGACGAATGCTGTATGTCCGACATAAAAGCGATCATGTTAGCTAGGCTAATAAGGTGTAATGGCCAGTCTAGTGTTGTTTGTACTCCTCATTATGTAACCGTATTAAAGGTGTGTCTGTCTGTGTACCTACTCACGTCAAGGCGAGTGATAAACGACCTTGTTTATTCGATGCTATAGATATACGTATAGACTGTAATTAACTTTTTAAGTTTTTATATGTTAGAAGTACAGTCGAATTCTCCAATATGTGTACAGACAAGCTTTCAAAAATATCTACCCATGTCTTATGTCAGTAAGAATAAAGTGTCTGTATACTTAGATAGTTTTTAAAGGTTGTCTGTGTATAGAGAACTCGACTGTACAACAATTGTTTTAATACTTTGGATGAAATTAGTATCAGTATTTTAATTTCAGAAATAAAGTAACTAGGTTACTTAAAGGGTCATAGTTTGTTTGGTTATCTCATCATTTACAAGCTAAAATAACATGAAACTTTGTATATATGGTACAATGGGAGCCACCATAACTAGGTCGGAAATTAGTTAAGCCAGAAGTTAAAATATAAAGAAATAAAACGGATAAAACGTTTTTCATACAAAGTCTCTAATTGCTTAATTTTATTCTATTCTATTTCTATTACATTGTATAGCGATATAAACTAGTTTCAGACCTCGATATGGTGTATCCCATATAAAAAGTTTCACGTTATTCCAGTTTGCCGTTTTAAAATGAGATCCAAACTAATAATCCTTACCTACAACATTACAATGTAAGCACTATCATCATCATCATCATATCAGCCGAAAGACGTCCACTGCTGGACATAGGCCTCCCCCAAAGAGTGCCAAAGTGACCGATCCCGCGCCACCCGCATCCAGCGGACTCCCGCAACCTTTACCAGGTCATCAGTCCACCTTGTCGGGGGCCTACCCACGCTGCTTGAATGTAATTTACTTCATTAGATTTTAAAAAAATGATATGAGAATGTGCACAAATAATGAATGATTGTCCACTTTGATTTATATTGTAATTGATGTCATTTGCACATTGCGGACTCACGGAAACATTGATAAATGTATATAAGGTAGGATGTGTTACAAACATAGTTATTGTTAATTCTGACTCATAGAGCGATAAAGCGCGTCTACATTTAGTCGAGTAACAATGACACGCGTTGAACTATGCCTTATTAATATTACAGACTAGCCCTAGTCTTTATTGGGATTATGACTACGTTTCCGAAAACTAAAACTCGTCTCTTAAAATAAACATATACTTATATATAACACTAGCTTTGCCCGCGACTCCGTCCGCATGGAACTCGTTTTTATCGTAGCTCCATTGAAACTCTCACCCCCCATTTCATTCTATGGTCTTCCCGGGACTCAAACTATTTCTATACCTTTCACCCCCCGAACAAACTTTGCACCCCTATTTCACCCGCTTAGGGGTGGGTTTTTCCAAAACCCTAAAATTACTTTTCTCGTATTGTAATAAGGAGTCCATACGCAAAGTTTCAAGTCTCTCACTTAAAATTTTACTCTTACGCCATACAAACTTTCAACCCCCTTTTTACCCCCTTGAGGGTGGAATTGTTTCAGGTTTCTAGGTTCAACGGTTTGGGCTGGGCGTTGAATTGAGTCAGTCAGTCAGGACTTTTACGTTTATATATATAGATGAAAGATACTCTCGCGGGTATCGAAAACCTAATTAAAGTGAATTCAAAGTCCCAGGTATTGCTTTCTTCAGAGTGTTGTATTACTCGTACGTCGTAGCAAAGTATTATTTGGATCTGAATCCCGACTCCGCAGTCAAACTAACTCCCTAATTCGTTTTGTGGAGCGATGCCATAATATGTCTGTGTAAGGTCAGTTTTAATAAATAAATAAATAACTCAAGGACACAACTGAGTATCAGTGGGTGGGTGTTTCAACACGAATTAATCGATACATTTGGTATGGTCTACCAATCGATTCGGCGATTAAGTGGGGGACTCTTTACCATCAATTAATGAAAAACGTTAAACCACTAAGATATTGTTAACATTGCATTATCCCATTCGGGTTTAAAGGACAAGGTGGTCGCGGCTTTGACATCTCTCAGTGTTCCAAACGAACAGCACCGGTGTCCCGGTGACGTAGACTATCTATCTCTTTCTAACCGTTCTAATTAGAAAGAGACGGATAGTCTATCTCACCGCGACACAGCTCGCGCGCCGCCCTGTGATACCCGTGCAGAGAACTCTGTCCCCTCTGTAAGATTCAGGTCATCAGTGACATGCACACACAAAGTGAGAATGTTACGTTCTTACGTAGAAATTTGTAGTATTGACAGAAGATTTTAATTTCGCTTTGCCCCACTATGGTCCAGTGCACTCGCGACGCTTTTAACCGGGAGAAATGGAAGCATATCGCTGCTCGGGAGGTTTACGACCCACCAAACATCTCTGTGTAAACCCGTTTAACAATCACCATAACTCTTGCAAGAGTATCCAAAGTCAAAGTTCAATTTGGCCATTTTACATGTCACCATTAACCTACAACCAGTTCTAAAAACTAACCGCCAAGCGAAGAACTGCCGTAAGAACCGCGACGAGGAATATAGTTTTTTTTTAAACTGAGTAAATTCAATAATAAATAAATAAATCAGCCTACATACGTCCGACTGCTGTGCACAGAATACATTACTATATATATAATCACAAATACTATGCTACAATAGAAAACATATATTTTGCGATAGACAGATACGTGCAGCGGGAGTAGCATGGATGGTTGCCATTTTATCTTATTAAATATCCCTTAATTTGGCAGTGTTCATCCGGCTGTACAAACTCTTTGGCCGTTTTTTGTATTTTTCGTATGTAAGTATATAAGTATGTAAGTTGTCCGTCAAAATATGCAATCCATTTTTCAGTCACTTGCCGTTATCCGATTGAGCTGTGGGGCTACCGCGAAACGAAAACGAACTTCGTTCGTGTATCTCCGTCTTTCTCGCTCGAACTAGCAAGTGGGACGGGGAGAGAGAGATACTCGTTTCGCGGTAGGCCCTCTGAAATTTTGGGTATTCAATTCAATATTATGGTACCATCGAGCTGATCTGATGATGGAGACAGGTGGCCATGGGAATTCAGTATTTAACCGACGTAACCCCATTGAGTTTGGGCTCGTTTGAATCATCTTAATGAGCAATTGAAACAATAAAAGCTTGTACCAAAAATGAAATTTTTGACAGAAACTTATATCTTACCATACGAGTGCGAGAGTGACGGAAGTCTTATCGACAACGACAAGAGATAACATGGCATCCATGCTACGCCCCGCAGGACGTTCGAGAGGGATACTCACATGCCGGTAGAGTTGCCCCACTCGAACAGCTGGTCGAGCAAGTTCTCGGCGAGCAGGTGCTCGAGGCACGCCGCCGTCGCCGCGGCGTTCACCTCGCGGGCCCGCGCCTCAAGCTCGAGCAGGGTCGCCAGCTGCTCCAGGTGATTGGCGACGGCCAGCACATCGTCGTGCAATTGCCGTGGCTGTCACAAAAAACGTAATTAAAATAACGTAACTTTATACTTGCAGTAACATTATTTATTCACGCCACTGCTAGGAAATGTTATTTTTGGACGGTTTGAAAAGCGATTCGCTCAACCCCCCCTGCCCCCCAGCATGCGAGCGGGGCTGCGCTTATTGTGATCTTTAATTAGGTACTTAATTTTGACTTATAATTATAATTATTACTCCATTCGGATATCTAAAAAGAATTACGAAGCTGCAAGCGTTTTAATATTGCTTGTTAGATAGAGAAAACGCTCGCAGTCAGTGACGTCACAAACTGCAAGCGTCATAGTAAATTACAAGTTTTATATGAAGTTGCGTTTTGCGGAAAACGGACAGAACATACCACTTCTTAAAACACTGGACACTTAAACTTTGTGATTATTTAACCTTTTGCAAGAGGTGTTGCTTTTTTCTCCATTTGACTACATATTTAAATAAAGAAAATACCACATGCCATTGCGATTTTTTTTAGCGACACAAATGAAAGTAGCCATAGATGACCTGTCAATATCACGTGTATTAAAACTCTTCGTATATACTAATTCGATTAAAGGGGGCCACCGCATCTTCGCAATCTGAACCGTATTCACCTGTGCGACTTGAGTATGATCTCGTGCGCCTGGTCCCAGTGCTTGCAGAAGGAGCTGTAGCAGGCCTACGGCTCTCAGTCGTGCCGCGGGTCGAAGCTGCGCAACAGTTGCCGCGCGAACGTCTAATAGGGTCGCAGCCAGCTCATCCTGGCTCACGACAATCTGAACCGTATTCACCTGCGACGTGAGTATGATCTCGTGCGCCTGGTCCTAGTGTTTGTAGAAGGAGCTGTAGCAGGCCTGCGGCTCGTAGTCGTGCCGCGGGTCGGGGCTACGCGACAGTTGCCGCGCGAACGCCTGTGGATGCACCCAGCTCATCGTGGCTCAAGACAATCTGAACCGTATTCACCTGCGACTTGAGTATGATCTCGTGCGCCTGGTCCCAGTGCTTGCAGAAGGAGCTGTAGCAGGCCTGCGGCTCGTAGTCGTGCCGCGGGTCGAGGCTGCGCGACATTTGCCGCGCGAACGCCTAGGGTCGCAGCCAGCTCATCCTGGCTCACGACAATCTGAACCGTATTCACCTGCGACTTGAGTATGATCTAGTGCGCCTGGTCCCAGTGCTTGCAGAAGGAGCTGTAGCAGGCCTGCGGCTCGTAGTCGTGCCGCGGGTCGAGGCTGCGCGACATTTGCCGCGCGAACGCCTAGGGTCGCAGCCAGCTCATCCTGGCTCACGACAATCTGAACCGTATTCACCTGCGAATTGAGTATGATCTCGTGCGCCTGGTCCCAGTGCTTGCAGAAGGAGCTGTAGCAGGCCTGCGGCTCGTAGTCGTGCAGCGGGTCGAAGCTGCGCAACAGTTGCCGCGCGAACGTCTAATAGGGTCGCAGCCAGCTCATCCTGGCTCACGACAATCTGAACCGTATTCACCTGCGACTTGAGTATGATCTCGTGCGCCTGGTCCCAGTGTTTGCAGAAGGAGCTGTAGCAGGCCTGCGGCTCGTAGTCGTGCCGCGGGTCGAGGCTGCGGGACAGTTGCCGCGCGAACGCCTGGGGACGCAGCCAGCTCATCGTGGCTCACGACAATCTGAACCGTATTCACCTGCGACTTGAGTATGATCTAGTGCGCCTGGTCCCAGTGCTTGCAGAAGGAGCTGTAGCAGCCCTGCGGCTCGTAGTCGTGCCGCGGGTCGAGGCTGCGCGACATTTGCCGCGCGAACGCCTAGGGTCGCAGCCAGCTCATCCTGGCTCACGACAATCTGAACCGTATTCACCTGCGAATTGAGTATGATCTCGTGCGCCTGGTCCCAGTGCTTGCAGAAGGAGCTGTAGCATTCCTGCGGCTCGTAGTCGTGCCGCGGGTCGAGGCTGCGCGACATTTGCCGCGCGAACGCCTAGGGTCGCAGCCAGCTCATCCTGGCTCACGACAATCTGAACCGTATTCACCTGCGAATTGAGTATGATCTCGTGCGCCTGGTCCCAGTGCTTGCAGAAGGAGCTGTAGCAGGCCTGCGGCTCGTAGTCGTGCAGCGGGTCGAAGCTGCGCAACAGTTGCCGCGCGAACGTCTAATAGGGTCGCAGCCAGCTCATCCTGGCTCACGACAATCTGAACCGTATTCACCTGCGACTTGAGTATGATCTCGTGCGCCTGGTCCCAGTGTTTGCAGAAGGAGCTGTAGCAGGCCTGCGGCTCGTAGTCGTGCCGCGGGTCGAGGCTGCGGGACAGTTGCCGCGCGAACGCCTGGGGACGCAGCCAGCTCATCGTGGCTCACGACAATCTGAACCGTATTCACCTGCGACTTGAGTATGATCTAGTGCGCCTGGTCCCAGTGCTTGCAGAAGGAGCTGTAGCAGGCCTGCGGCTCGTAGTCGTGCCGCGGGTCGAGGCTGCGGGACAGTTGCCGCGCGAACGCCTGGGGACGCAGCCAGCTCATCGTGGCTCACGACAATCTGAACCGTATTCACCTGCGACTTGAGTATGATCTAGTGCGCCTGGTCCCAGTGCTTGCAGAAGGAGCTGTAGCAGGCCTGCGGCTCGTAGTCGTGCCGCGGATCGAGGCTGCGCGACATTTGCCGCGCGAACGCCTAGGGTCGCAGCCAACTCATCCTGGCTCACGACAATCTGAACCGTATTCACCTGCGACTTGAGTATGATCTCGTGCGCCTGGTCCCAGTGCTTGCAGAAGGAGCTGTAGCAGGCCTGCGGCTCGTCGTCGTGCCGCGGGTCGAGGCTGCGCGACATTTGCCGCGCGAACGCCTAGGGTCGCAGCCAGCTCATCCTGGCTCACGACAATCTGAACCGTATTCACCTGCGAATTGAGTATGATCTCGTGCGCCTGGTCCCAGTGCTTGCAGAAGGAGCTGTAGCAGGCCTGCGGCTCGTAGTCGTGCCGCGGGTCGAGGCTGCGCGACATTTGCCGCGCGAACGCCTAGGGTCGCAGCCAGCTCATCCTGGCTCACGACAATCTGAACCGTATTCACCTGCGAATTGAGTATGATCTCGTGCGCCTGGTCCCAGTGCTTGCAGAAGGAGCTGTAGCAGGCCTGCGGCTCGTAGTCGTGCAGCGGGTCGAAGCTGCGCAACAGTTGCCGCGCGAACGTCTAATAGGGTCGCAGCCAGCTCATCCTGGCTCACGACAATCTGAACCGTATTCACCTGCGACTTGAGTATGATCTCGTGCGCCTGGTCCCAGTGTTTGCAGAAGGAGCTGTAGCAGGCCTGCTCCTCGTAGTCGTGCCGCGGGTCGAGGCTGCGGGACAGTTGCCGCGCGAACGCCTGGGGACGCAGCCAGCTCATCGTGGCTCACGACAATCTGAACCGTATTCACCTGCGACTTGAGTATGATCTAGTGCGCCTGGTCCCAGTGCTTGCAGAAGGAGCTGTAGCAGGCCTGCGGCTCGTAGTCGTGCCGCGGATCGAGGCTGCGCGACATTTGCCGCGCGAACGCCTAGGGTCGCAGCCAACTCATCCTGGCTCACGACAATCTGAACCGTATTCACCTGCGACTTGAGTATGATCTCGTGCGCCTGGTCCCAGTGCTTGCAGAAGGAGCTGTAGCAGGCCTGCGGCTCGTAGTCGTGCCGCGGGTCGAGGCTACGCGACAGTTGCCGCGCGAACGCCTAGGGTCGCAGCCAACTCATCCTGGCTCACGACAATCTGAACCGTATTCACCTGCGACTTGAGTATGATCTCGTGCGCCTGGTCCCAGTGCTTGCAGAAGGAGCTGTAGCAGGCCTGCGGCTCGTAGTCGTGCCGCGGGTCGAGGCTACGCGACAGTTGCCGCGCGAACGCCTGTGGACGCAGCCAGCTCATCGTGGCTCACGACATTTGGACTCCTGTACAACATAAATATAATAGGGGTGTAGGCACTGAATAAAATAATCAATAATGTCGTATTTTCTCGAAAAAGGATTAAAAATGCAGTCAAATGGAGAAAAAATCAATGCAAAAGGTTAAATAATCACGAAACTATAAGTGTCCAAAGTTTTAAGAAGGGGTATGTTCGGTTCCTTTTTCGCAAAACGCAACTTCATATGAAACGATGACGCATGAAGATTGTGACGTCACACTAATAGACGGCAACGAGCCGCGCCCCATCGTGTTCGACGCTGCTCCCCGGCACCCGTATTGTGACGTCACACACTATTGGCGTTTTCTCTCTCTTTTACAAGCAATATTAAAACGGTTGTAGCTTCGTAATTCTTAAAGATATCTGAATGGGATTTTCGTCACTGGGCATATTTTTTTGCTTTGTTTCATTTGGAGTAATAATAATTTTCGAGTCTACACCGCTATTCGAGGTGCGAACAAATGGAGTAAGCACATCACCCAATGGTACCCTAGAGAGGGCAAACGAAAGCAAGGGAGACCTCGAAAGAGATGGGATGATGATGGAGCACGTTGGAGGAGGCCTTTGCCGAAGGGCAGGCGGACACAAAATTTAAAAAGTGTTAACTAGTGGATAGGTTAACTAGCGGAACTCAAAAAGATGGGCTACAAGTTTGGGGGCTCACAATCCAAACCCGGGCAAAAGCCGGTCAAACGGCTCCGCTCGGAGGAGGAATCGCCGCAGGGTAATCCACCCAAAAACCCGAGGGTGAGTGAAACCCCCCCTACCCAACCCACAACCCAATCCCAACAAGCGCAGGCCTACAGCGAGGTCCTGAGCCAAATCAGAGTCGGGATCAAGGACTCCAGTCCGATGACGGACACCCAACTGGAGTCCCTCTGCTACAACATCCTGCAGAAGATCTCGACTCTGAAAATGGCCGAGGGACCTAAATTCGTAGGCTACGCGTACAAGCCAGGCTGGTTGCTCATCACGTGCGAGGACCAGCGGTCCAAAGCCTGGCTTGAAGAGATGACACCATCCCTCAAACCATGGCCAGAAGCCAACCTCAGGGTTATACCTGAAAATGAGCTTCCAAAGCCAAACATAGGGATGGTGTTCATCCCAGACCTACGCGACTCCGACGTGAAAATGTCCCTGTCGCTACTTTGTGCACAGAACTCCGGGCTGTACACAGAGTACTGGAAGATTCTCCACACAAAGGTCGAGAAAGGTGGGGTCATGCTGACCGTAGCCCTAGACGACCAGTCAGTGGAGAATCTCCGAAAGATGGACCTAAAGGCAAGCCTAGGCTTCCGAAAGGTACAGTTTCGGCTTAAGGGTACCTCCAAGGCCCAGCAGCCGGAACCCGGCACGTCCTCAATCCCACCACCGCAAAACCCGTCAACATCAAAGGACCCCATCCATACACCCGCCCGAAAGGTCCCTCCGGGACCTAAAAGAGCAGTCCTTCTGAATCCTGCATCCAATCCTGTAGCGGGTACATCGGGAACACGGCGGTTTCCCACCGACAGGGGGGGCAATAGGGGCTCCAACCGCTCCAGGGGCAGAGGAAGAGGGAGCCGGCAAGGGCAGGCCCACGCCCAGCGCCGGGGTCAATAACGACGCAACTCACGGGGGGGTAACGTTCCTGCAGGCCAACCTACACCACGCCATCGCGGCCACAGCGGTCGTGGAAAAACTCTTTGGCGAAAATGGCCTAAACATTGCCCTCATACAAGAACCATGGATCAACACCAAAACCATGGGAATAGGACTCAACAAAGCAGGTAAGGTACTAATACACGAAAAAGGATCCAAACCAAGGGCCTGCATCGTGTTTAACAAAAACATCAACTTCTTGCCTGTTACAGAATTATGCAGCGATGATCTTGTAGCTGCGTATGTTGATCTCAAAGGAAAGGGCTCACGAAAGGTGTTGATCTGTTCCGCCTACCTGCCCGGAGAAAAACAAGATCCCACAGAAGAACTGGCTAAGGTTGTACAGTACGCTGAAGCACAAAAGGCAGAACTGATTGTGGGTTGCGACGCGAACGCTCATCACACCATCTGGGGGAGCACGGGCATCAACAAAAGGGGTGAGTTACTCTCAGAATTTATTTTTACCAACTGTCTACACCTGTTAAATAGGGGCAACACGCCAACCTTCGTGACCAGGGCAAGACAAGAAGTACTAGACATAACTTTTGCAACTGAAAAGACAGCAAACTGCCTAGGTAACTGGCACGTTAGTTGCGAGAATTCAATGTCGGACCACAAACATATTATATTTAGTGTAAAGGGCCCACTAGATACAGAACCACAAACACGGAGGAATCCAAAAGAAACTTCCTGGGAAGCCTACAAGGCTCACCTGGAAGACCATCTAAAGGATATCCCAAAATATGTAAAAGACCCTGATTCCCTCAACATAGCAGTAAACCAACTCTCCAAAGGCATCTATAAGGCCTACGAACTGAGTTGCCCCTTGAGAGAATCAACCACACACTACACTACGACATGGTGGAACAGAAGGCTAGAAAAGCTCCGTGTGTCCACCCGTCGCATATTCAATCACTCAACCAGACCAAACGAGTGGGAAAGGTATGGTAGAGCACTGACTGAATATAACAAACAGATCAGAAAAGCCAAAAGGAAGTCTTGGCGGAAGTTCTGCGAAGAGATCGCCCAAACACACAAAGGAGCGAGAATTCACAAAATTCTCTCCAAGACACCAACCAATTACCTAGGCCTACTTAAGAGACCTAATGGCAGCTTTACGACCACGGAGGTGGAAACAATGGATCTGCTCAGAACCATCCACTTCCCAGGCTCGTACCCCACCAGTAATACTCAGTTAGACACCCAAAGGAGCACACAAGCCCGGAGGGTACACAACAACGACTGGAATTTGGCCGCAAATATCTTCAGACCAAACCAAGTAATATGGGCACTGAAAAAATTCAAACCATTTAAATCGGCGGGAGAGGACGGTATCTTTCCTGCATTACTACAGCAAGGACAAAACCTAATACTTCCGCACCTGGTAAGAATATTCCGAGCTAGCTTTGCTTGGGGGACCATACCAGAACAATGGACTAGAGTCAAGGTACGCTTCATACCAAAAGCAGGGAAAAAGGACTACTCACAACCCAAATCCTTCAGACCAATTAGTCTATCATCCTTCTTACTTAAAACGATGGAAAGAGTCATTGATCAACACATTAGAGCGAAATATCTGGTAGTCAGACCACTGAGTCTGAACCAGCATGCTTACCAAAAGGGTAAATCTACGGAAACTGCACTACTTGATCTGGTCGACAAAGTGCAAAAAACCCTAGAGGACAAGCAAACAGCTCTATGTGCCTTCCTTGACGTCGAGGGTGCCTTCGACAACACACCCACAGAAACTATCCTTAAAGGATTGGGATCAAAGGGCGTGGACGGAAGCACCATCAGATGGATCCAGAGCATGCTTTCAAATAGAATAGTCACTCTGACCCTCAATGCAATTGAGCATAAATTCTTCACCACAAGAGGATGTCCACAAGGAGGCGTACTATCCCCACTACTGTGGACCCTAGCAGTGGACCAACTCCTAGCAACTATGAAGGACCTAGACTATGACACGCAAGGATATGCCGACGACCTTGTAGTCATAATCAGAGGTCCGTGCCTCCACACAATCTCCAACCTAATGCAAGGAGCGCTCAACACCATAAATAAATGGTGCAAAGAAAATGACCTGTCCATCAATGCGAGCAAAACAGTACTAGTGCCCTTCACAAAGAAAAGGAAACTAGACAAGCTCGCCAAGCTAAAACTGAATGGACAGGAAATAACATACTCAAATGAGGTCAAGTACCTAGGAGTTACTTTTGACCAAAGGCTAACTTGGAACGCTCATTTGAATAACATAATACAAAAGGCAAAAATGGCCATGTGGACTTGCTGTCGAATGGCAGGAGCAAGATGGGGTATAAGGCCCAAAATTGCTATGTGGCTTTACACAGCGGTAGTGAGGCCTGTAATTACATACGCCTCTGCAGTCTGGTGTAACAAAACCAACCAAAAGACAGCCATCACAAAGTTAAGCAGTCTACAGCGTACAGCCTGCTTAACAGCAACAGGAGCTTTATGCTCAACACCGGGGGCAGCCTTGGATGCACTGCTCAATCTAACGCCACTCCACCTGCAAGTGCAAAAGGAGGCGAAGCAGTGCATCTATAGGATATGCGCACTAACAAGGCCAAAATGGCGCTCGCAAGCGCTTATCAAACTTGAGGCCCTTGTTTTTGATAACAAAAAACTAAACATGCCCACTGACGACACTTACGTGGAATGCAAATTCACCAAACTGTATACAGTGGAAATACCTCCGAGAGACAAATGGATAAACGACCAAATGGACTTCAAGGAGGGAAGCCACATTTGGTATACAGATGGATCAAAAAAAGGTGACGATGTTGGATGCGGTATCTACGGTGAGAGGCCAAAGCTCAAAGCTAGCGTCAGCATGGGGAAAGAGGCCTCAATCTATCAGGCTGAACTCTTCGCAATAAATAAATGCGTGGAGATCAATCTGGAAAGAAACCTAAGAAACCAACACATCTACATCAATTCGGACAGCCAAGCTGTTCTGCTGGCACTAGAATCCCTAGAATCCTACTCGAAACTAGTCCAGAACTGTAAAAACAATTTAAATGCCCTGGCCAATACCAACAAAGTCATACTTAGATGGGTACCAGGACATTCCGACATAGTAGGAAACGAAAAAGCTGATGAACTTGCAAGGAAGGGCGCAGACACAACCCTGGTCGGCCCAGAACCGTTCTGTGGTATCACAAAACGGAAAGCATATTCTCTTCTAAACAATACTGAACAATCAGAGGCAATAAAGCTGTGGAAGTTCACCAAAGGACAAAAACAGGCTAAAGCCTTAATCAAAGGGTTTGATGATAAACTGTCTAAAGAGCTATTACAACTCAAAAGGCACAAAACCTGCGCAGTGACGAGAATCCTGACAGGTCACTGCAAACTAAACAAACACCTGTTTCAGATGGGTATGAAACAGGATGCAACTTGCAGGTTCTGTCAGGAGACAGAGGAAACAGCAGCGCACATTCTCTGCTCCTGCGGAACACTCATGCAAAAAAGAAGTATCTATCTAGGGCGACACGTCGTGCACCCAGAAGAGGTACAACATATCACCGCCCAAAGAATCTGGAATTTCCTAGAGGCAACGGGTCTTAACGGTGAAATCTAATAACAAAAGGGCTGCCACAATAGATCACCTGCTGGTCGAAGCGGCAAACAAAAGGCCCATAAACCAACAATAATAATAATAGTGGATAGGTGCTTTGTTAAAATAGTGATCTGTTAAATTACTTATTAGTACCTATACATTTGTAACTATTACTTAGTGTCTGAAAATAAAGGCTATTTTATTTATTTATTTACAACAGAAATAAACCATCAACATATCAGCTGAAAAACGTCCACTGCTGGACATACGCCTCCCCCAAAGAGTGCCACAATGACCGATCCTGTCCAGCGGACTCCCGCGACCTTTACCAGGTCAACATAAATAAATTAATAATCTTAAATGAATCAAACTAGTTCTACTAAAGTAGTAGTAACCTCAATAAGGCTTATGTTATGGGTACTAGACAACAATATTATTGTATTAATGCATACCAAGCCGCATGTGCATACTAAGAGCCAAGAATACTGTACATATAAATAGTATACTTGAAGAAGATAATCATTTATCCTATATTAGCACATAAATAAAGACTTTATAAAAACAAAATCATAACAGGCTTTTTCCTGAATGATATTTATGAATTGCAGAGCTAGCCAAGACATACTCTGAGTCACGGATTTTCAGTGATCTTACAAATACCCTTTAAGCGCTGATTTATTTATAATCTAATATTGATCTTATTATTTTATTTTATTGATAGTTATTTAAACTCTTACTTCATCCCTTTACTCAATGACTGTTCCACTTAAGACACCCATAGAGATGTATGATCGAACTTTGAAGTTGTTGCCTTAACTGGCAGGAATTTAAAAGCCATAAGAGGCAATTGTGTATAAAAGTCACCTAATGGCAAGTGATCCCTTAGTTCCGCATATGAGTGAGGGTGGGCACCATAGCTCATATTATTGAAATCATAAAATAAAAAAATTTGGGGACAATCTTAAACAAATCAATCTAGTCCCAAACTAAGCAAAGCTTGTACACGTAGATGACGGTGATGATAAACATACTTATATAAATAAATAGAAAACAATTGAACTCAGGAACAAATATTCGTGCTCATCACATCACTGGAGACTATACATCTCCCGGTGCGTATGTGCCCATGTTTGTAAGGCTGTTGCTCATTAAGAATTGTTATGTTATAATCATGCTTATTGTTGACTTGTGAAAGAGCCCATGTGGCCTACTTACAGAATAAACGTTTGATTTGATTTGATTTGATCACACTAATAAATGCCTTTACCGGATTCAAACCCAGGACCTCTAGCTTCGTAGGCAGGGTCACTACCAACTAGGGTAAACCGGTTGTCAAACACCAACACCATTTCTCCAGACACTCAGACTAAGTAACAGCATTCAAAGTGCACCTCTTCTGGGCTTGCAGTGTGTTTTACTAGCTACTCACAGGAAATGATTATTACCTATAATAAATACAAAGAATACAGTAGAACTGGAGACAATGGATATCAAATGTAGTATGCTAGTTGTTCAAGCTGTTCTGTGTTGTTAGTAAACAACAGTTAGATGATGTTTATTTTCCTATTATGTTTAGCTCTATTGACAGTGCTGACCTATGAGCTATGTAATCATTGCGTATTTGTATTAAACCTTTATTATCCATACTACAACAAATGCGAAAGTAACTGTCTGTCTGTCTGTTAACTTTTCACACTTAAAACACTGAACCAGATGAAATTTGGTATGAAGATAGTTAGAGACCCTGGAAAGGATACAGGATAGTTTTTATTCTGGAAATTAACCCCTAAGTATCCCATTCAATTTGATTCTAGTTGGTCTAAAAATGAATGAATTTATTATTATTATTAAGTGGATGAAATGGGGGGGCGTTAGTTTGAATGGACTTGGAATGGCATAAAATAGTTCCACAGGAATGAAGTTGTGGGCAAATGCTTCTACCTGATATTATGAATATGAACATTTTGTGTTTAGCTGTTTGTTGCCAAAACTGATAAAAGGATTTGTATGAACTTTAGGCACAACCGGCAATGCTAGGAGGAAGATGACTTACTACTAAGTACTTTACTCATTCATCATTCATTTCAAAACAACAAACATGTGATATATCATTTATCTAAATGGCATTGCTCAGTACTCACCAAACAGGAAAAGCATATCACCAACAGCCTAATGAATTGCGAAATAAATTATAATCACACAGCACAGCACTTTCACTGGTGCCACAATAGAGTTAGGGAAATCTCAACATCTGTGTGAACAGCACAACAATGCTACCACAAAACCATGGTGAAATACCTTCATATAAGAAATTTCTACAGCACCACTATATCATGTTATTTTATTTTAATTGCAATCTGTTATCTGCCCATATTTATTAAAAATATTTTAAGAAATTCCCTGATACAATCATAAAGTAGACAATAAGGCAAGTATTTCGACTTTTTCTTTCATTCGTCGTCTTTTTTATGTTTCATGTTTAGGCGTAAGAGTTTAATAAACATCAAGGGTAAGCATGACTAGTCGTGGACCTTGGCATTACAAGTATAAAGTTGTCTTTACCTAAAACTTCACATAGATAATTATTCGTTTCGCCGGATTTCTTCAAGACTGCGCTCTGGTCGGCAGGCACAGCGTAAATGACATAATTATACAAACCTTAGGGACGATTCTCGAGTCGAAAATAGAAGCAGCAAGCCACAAAATAAACCACAATAACTACATGATACGCAATACGAAAATTATGTCACCCGCCAATACAAGGTGGCCCGTTTAAATCACTTTTTATTCACACTAATGCGGTAGCGAACACTGTCCAATTGTCTAACGCAGAGTTTCATTTAAAAATATGCAAAACGATTAATATCTTTGATTCGTAGAAAAAATAATGCAACAAAATACACATCAGCCCGTGACAGCACTTCACAGATTAGATACCTGTGTTGCCATGTCTATCCTGACTCGCCAGTTGGAAAGTTTTAAACATACGAACCGTGTAAATTTACTGAAACTCAAATAATAAATAATTTCATTCATATTTTTAAAATGTTAATATTAGTGTCAAAACTGTTGTGACATATCCACGAAAAAAACCGTGATTAGAAAGTGTTTCGTTGTAGCATATAGTAGCTTTATAGTTCGAGCATCATTTGATAGATGGCGTAATTCACTACTCTTATGTTATTGGGATTTTTTTAATTTCGAACACAAAAACTATATGGAATGCTTTTGATTAATTCACATTCTGTACATATATGTATTCTGTTACAGATGACGGTGAAAAAGTAAATCTTTGGCGACTATATATTAATGTACAGCGTGTTGTTATAAGTGAGATTTTAATTCTATCAGAACCCAGGTCCCAGGTCTATCAACGTTTGTGCCCAAATACTTGAAACGTTCTCGTAAAATGAATGGTTACGTTGGCGTTTTATCCCCTTTCACAGTCCTACCCTACCCCAGCTTAAGGCGCCGTAGGTTCATGGTCTTCTCTCCCTCTCACTGAGCATAAGCGTGAGCGTGATGGAAGGGCGTGCTCGGAAGCGCGGAAATCATGTTTTTTAATTTTATTTTTTTTGCCGTTTAAATAAATAAAAAAGTAAACACTGATTTCTCTCAAACATGATATTGCCGATTTTTAAAAGCCATTTTAATATTTTTAGCTTTTGTGCAGTATTTGTAAGAAATATTTTAAGTGTATTTTAGACCCTTTTAGACCTATGTTCGTGATTTTTTTCTATCGAGCGAAAATTGCTTAATCATGTTTCTAAGCACTGATTTCCCTGCAGAAAAGCCTCAAGATTACTATTCGTATTTTTTTTAAACCATATTATTATAAGCAGACGCATTATATTGTTTCAAAAACTCTGTTCGCTTAACTTCGCTGAACCTACGGCGCCTTAATAAATATCCAATATTAAAGTTAAACAGTTACAAAACCTACTTTGTTTAGCTGTTCACATGTGGAATTGGGAACACTTATTTTCCAAAGTTTGGGATTTTGGTGTCAGAGTTGCCAGGTTTTTCTTCAATAAAAATTAAAGCGTTTATTGATACAATTTAGCATTTTACTCAGATTATGGAGAAACGTAAGGCAAAGACGGCCGTGCCAAGAAGTGCTACTTCTGGCGAGAAAACCCCCAAGACCTTAATTGAAGTTCCCAGTCCATTGGAATTGGATCGCTTTGTGCCGTGGAAGCTTATGGAATTGCAGGCTGGCCAAACTGTGGTCGTCAACAAAATATATCAAGGTAACAAAGTTCGTATTGACGCGTTCTTATTTATAGCAAGAGTTTGGCTCACGAAAGTTGAACAGTCTCCATAAAACGTAGTAACGCTCTCATTTTAAAACCACGTGTTGGATTCGATTGTAACCCAGCTTTGCATGTACATAACGACATGAGGTATATCCAGAACCCGTAGCACGGTTGGCATTTTATCACTTATCGCTGTGGTAAAGACACGGAATAAAGAGGGTAAAGACGTCCATCACGCTCTGACTAGTATGCGAGTGCGAGAGTGACGGATGCCTTATCCACAACGATAAGTGATAAAATGGCAACCGTGCTACGCCCGCAGGTCTGTAATTAGTTTAGTTTAGCTTCAGCTACCATAGCAACCAGCAGTACCCTTCTTGGTATACTCATCAGTTAATAAAAAAAATAAAAGAAAAGTTTACATCAGCGATATAAAAAATACGGAGATCCACGTGATTACGATACGTTTGCTAGATTGAGATTTACATGTAAAAAGCTCATTGACAGTAGTTATAAAAATGACATAATTATCTTCTATTGAAAATTCAATCACAACTAATATAAAAACATTTTAGCGGTATACTAAGGATAAAAAAGTAACGAATGATATTCCTGATGATTGTATGAAATATGGATCTGTACAAAGCTCTCGTGAGAAGCATCCTTGAATACAACTCTTCTATATGGAACCCCATTTATTGCATCCACGACCAAAAACTGGAGGCTGTCCAAGCTCGTGCACTTAGATTTGGTTCTATGAAAATGGGTAATCGAAGATCTCTCCCCTAGTTATGAAGCTAGACAAGAGTTTTTCAAACTTAATACTTTAAATAATAGGCGAAAACTTGCAGATGGTACACTCTTATTCAAAATTGTAAATTTCTTAGTAGATGCTGGTATTATTCATCAATTTAGTTTTAAATGTAGTAATAGACCTGTCCGCCATTCGCGATTGTTTGCCTGTCCTCTTGCCAACAACAACGTATCTGCAAATTGTCCCACTATCCGTATGTGTAGCACGTTTAATGATATTTGCTCAAAATGTGACCTATTTTCAGTGTCCCTCCATACATTTAAAGCCAATGCATCTTTAGCTTTTAATAATCCAATACCTTAAAAATATTATACAGTATTACCTATATCATCTCACATTGTATATCAGTGTACTTACCTTAAATAGTTATTTTTGTTAGTGATGTGGACAGTTGTTGTTAACTTTATTGTGTATGTAAATAATAAATCGACGCGGATTGGGAAACAAAGTTTATTAGTATCGAGTCTTAATACAAAATGGCACTGGCTAGGTTAAAACACAACAAAAACACTATATTAAGTTATTATCAGTAACTCTACACACAGAAACTAATTAGCCCCGGCTATAGGCTCAGTATCAATAGGTAAACAGGTAATTATTAGGTTTTTACAGTGTTAAAATCATAGGGATGCGCGTCGGTACCTAGCTCAGCGATAGACTGATTGGCGGAAGGCGGCAGCGCGCGACATTTTGGGCGGGCGCTGCACGAATGTCAACCTTAAGGGCTTCTATGCCGCGAAGTTTAAATAGCGGCCGTTGGGTCTCTTGGCGCGCGTGGAACGGCGAGTAGGAGAAGTATTTACGTTATACTCCCCCTCTAGTGTAGGAGAACGCCCTCGTTCCTGGACTAGCTTGTTTTGCTTCTCCTTCGGTCGTCCACGACGTCGCTTCGGTATAACAGGAGCCGGCACGGTGTCAGGCTCCGAGTTTGTATTAATGTATGGTGTCAAATCCTGAACGTGGTACTTCCCTAACGTCTCGTCAGGCTTCATTACGGGAGCAATAATAAAAGTAGTGGGACTAACCTTCTTCGTTATTATGTACGGACCATCGCGCTTAGGTACGAACTTAGCACTTATACCTTTCTTAGCATTACTCAAAACATGCGACTTGAGCAACACCTGATGGCCGACATCATACACGGGAGCTGGACGGCGAGATTGGTCAGCCGTGTCCTTGGACTTGTCCTGCTGTGTCTCAACACGTTCCCGCACAGCAGATAAGGAACTGATGAACGAGCGGAGGTAAGGAGTGATTTGTGGCACGAAGTTCTCTTTATCTAATATTGCTCGCAAATCATGGCGAAGCTCAGTGGGTGACCGCATCTCTCGTGCATACATTAGATAAGCTGGAGTTACACCAGTCGTGCGGCAAACGGCGCTGTTCATTGCAAATCTGATGACTGCTAACTTGGTTGGCCAGGAGGTGTGCTCATTCTCTACCAGTTGGCCGAGCTGAGTCTTTAAATCCCTGTTTTTTCGTTCGGCGGGATTTGCCTCAGGATGGTACAGTGGGATCAGACTCTGTTTGATTCCCAGAATAAACATGCATTGCTGCATAACAGCTCCAACAAACTGTACGCCGTTGTCCGATACTACTCGACGCGGGAAGCCGTATCTAAGGAAGTACTCTTCGATGAGGGTACGAGCACATACTTCTGCGGTAGCTTCCTGGAGAGCATATAGTTCCACCCAGCGGGTAGCTGTATCCTCCACCAGTAGGATCCATCGTTCACCACGTTCGCCTTCAGGTAACGGTCCAAACAAATCTATGGCGATTACCTCGTTACGTTGGTTAAGAACGGGTGTCTGGAGAAGGCCTGGTGGTTTCTCGTTTGTAGATTTATATCGTTGACAATCGATGCAACTTTTGACATATTCTGTTATAACTCTCCTCATACCTGGAAAGTAGTACAGCTGAGCAACTTTATAGTACGTGCGATCAATTCCAGGATGTCCTGCTATCGGGGAGTTATGGCAGTCTTTCAGGATCTCTGCTCTGAGACTGATGGGAATAACAAGCTGTGGAGTCTCACTGTCTGAGTCGGGATTATAGCGATATAGTACTCCCTGCTCCATCAAGTATCCACGCTCCGTCCACCGTCGAGCTGCCACCTCGTCTGCACCTTCAACTTCCGTGACAATTTTCTCCACTTCGGGGTCGGCGAGTTGTTCTTTTCGCAACTCTACAGGATCCTTTGTTGGCAGGTCTACCACTACCGTGCAGATGCCGCAGTCTTCACGAGAATCCTCGGAGCAGTTTGGTCTACTCAGTGTGTCAGCTACCACGTTAACCTTCCCGGGAGTGTACTGAAACTGGATATCAAATGATTGCAGTTTTAGCGCCCACCTTACTAAGCGTCCGGTTGGGGATTTCAGGGTCAAAAGCCAACGAAGTGGTTGATGATCACTGCCGATTATAACGGGATGCCCATCTAAATAACACCTGAATCGCTCAACGGCCCATATCACCGCAAGGGCTTCCCTCTCGGTAGTAGAATAATGCCGTTCGGCGGAGTTCAACAAGCGGCTGGCATATTCAATAGGCTGCTCGTCTTTACCCTCCCCCTGCAGGAGTACCGCACCGAGAGCGTAACTGCTAGCGTCAGTACGTAAAACGAACGGACGTGAGAAGTCTGCTTGAATTAAGATAGGGGCGGTGGTTAGTAGGTGCTTCAGTTCTTTGAATGCCACTGCTTGATTGGGACCCCAAGTCCAGTTTTGGTCTTTTCTCGTCAGCTTGGTTAATGGTTCTGATACCTTCGAGAAGTTGGGTATAAATTTTCGGAACCAGGAGCAGGTCTGTAGAAATGTACGCAGATGTTTGAGGTTGTTTGGCTCCTTCATCTCCAATACAGCCTGGACCTTGGCCTGATCTGTCGAGACGCCCTGCTGAGTTATTATGTGCCCTAGGTACTTGACACTTTCCCTTGCAAAAACACATTTCTCACGATTGGCGCAGAGGTTAAACTCTCGAAGACGGCTGAATACATCCTGAAGGTCATTTAGATGCTGTTCGAAACCTTCAGAGATTATCAAAAGGTCATCAAGGTACGCGAGAAGTGTCACGTTCGACAGGGACGAACACGTGCGTAGCCGGTCTATCAGACGCTGGAAAGTCGCAGGAGCGTTCTTTAACCCAAAAGGCATGCGCTTAAAGCGGTATGTGCCAAATGGACTCACGAACGAAGTTTTGTCTCGGTCCTGCTCATGCACTCCCACTTGCCAATAGCCCGACCTAAGGTCTAAGGTGCTCATGAAGCAATTCCTCTTCGTTGATTGGAGCAATTCGTCTATCAGCGGCATAGGGTAGTTGTCCGTTTTAGTCACAGCATTGAGGCGCCGGTAATCTACGCAGAAACGGATGCTACCATTTGGTTTTGGTACCAGGAGTGCCGGAGAGCCCCAAGCCGATTCACACTCTTCTATGACGTCTTCTTTGAGCATTTTGTCGATTTCTTGGCGCATCAGTTCCTTCTTGGCAGGAGTCAAACGATACGGAGGCACAGATATAGGTAAATGGTCACCTGTGTCAATACGGTGCTCAGCATAGGGTGTTGGTGCTCCCCCTGGCTGGAAAATGTCCGCATTGTCTGAGAAGACACGCGCTAGTATGTCTCGGTCAGGTGGTATAAGCTGAGAGCCTTCGTCAACTCGCAGAACATCAGCTGCGGCGCAGGATAGGTTCTGAGTGACGTCACGTTCGAAACGAAGTTGAAACTCACGATGCTGACTGTCGTCTGAAAAACGCCATAACCCGCGGGAGAAATCGATGGAAACCCCAGCAGTGACTAAAAAGTCAATACCTAGGAGTGTTTCATTCCCGCTGGCCTCTGGAAGTATTATGAACGGGGCTCGAATATTCTTACCCTCTAGACTCACTTCTAAGGTGGTAGTAAGAACATCGACTTCACGCGGGTGACCGTCGGCGAGCTTAATAAGTTTTCGTGCCGGTTGGAGAGAGTGACCCTTGCGAAGAAGAAGCATGTACAGAGTATAACCCGCAATACAATGTTTCGCTCCCGTATCAATAAGCGCCGTGCCACGCGAACCCAGAATTTGTATGTCAAAAATAGGTCGATTTACCCGACGTAACACGCATTCAGAGCTGGTACCGGCGCGCGAGGAGGGAACTTTACGTTCGACATTATTATTTGCATTAGATTCGACATCAGTATTATTATTACTACACGAGTAAATTTCTTTTTCAAACACATTTAACAAATCAATTTCCGTTGTAAAATTACTTTTATTATTATTACACAATGGTGCAACGGGTACACTAGAAATATTTTCATCAGCTGTTACAGTGTAAACATCGTTTTCTACATAGTCAGTATTCATCTCGTCATCGGCAGTTACGTTATTAAAACTATAAAAGCATTGTTCCGCATTACACTTCGAACAATTATCGCGCGTAACGTTTTTGGCACCACACTTGTAACACGACACTGGATTAGTAAGCAAGTTTGACTCACCCCTGTCCGCTAACTTACGACACTGGTCACGATCGTGTCCGTAGTTCTTACAGTATACGCAGAACGAGCGCGCTCGACTCGGCGCGGCAATCGGCGTAGGTGTCGGCGGGCCGCGCGTGGCCTGTGCGCCGGACGGTGTAGGCATCGCCGCGCCGCGCGCGAACGGCGCGCCCGGCGGCGGCGTGAAACGTACACTCGATGCGCTGCGCTGATATTGCGCAAGCGATGGCAGCGGCGGCGGCGGCGGCGGCGGTTGCGGCGGCGGCGTTGAGGTGCTCGGCGTACTGGCGTAAATGGGCGGCGCTCGCGCGCGTGAAAACGGGGCGTTGCGTGAGGATGTTTTCGCGAATTCTGGAACGCTCGGTGATGACTGGGATGCGCTTTGCTTTTTAGCGTTACGGGCACTGACGGAATCTTCAATTTTATGGGCTTTTGTTAGCAATTCTTTAAATGAGGAGAACTCTTCTCGCCTTAATGCCTTGGTTACTTTGATATTAAGCAAACTATATATCATATCCAACTGTGCTTTTATGGATAAATCACTCGGCGGTAGACGGGCTAGCAGGGCGCGGCTTCTAGCGACGAATATATCGGTCCGTTCATCGGCACCCTGTTCCGAACTGAATAATTCCCTATATATAGTAGACTCTGAGCGGCGGTCGCCATAAGCGTCGCGTAGGTATGTAAGCGCTTCGTGCCATGTCGTGACCTCGGCGCGCACACTTTGCCACCAAGTCGCGGCTTCATTGGTGAGTAACATCGACATACCTTTCAGAGCGATTTCGTCTGAGACATTAGCGGCTTCTTTAAATGATTCAATCGCGTCTATAAATGCATCAATGTTATCGGAGTGACCCGCGTAGCGAGATGTACAGGTCGCGAAGGTGCCGGCCGGCGGTGGAGCCTCGCCCGCTGAGGAGCTCGGCGACGCGCTGGGCCGCCGGGCGGGGGAAGACGACCTTGTCGTCAACTGCTCCAACCGTTCGAAGACACGGTCACACATTTGCGATTGCGACTGCTGTATTGTCTCCAATAAAAAGGCGAAATTTGCTTGAGACATTGAGATGTTCTCATCTTCATCACGAACATCGAGGTCGTTCACTCTCTGCCGTGTATTACGCGACATTATCACTAATAACTATATCCGTTTTCACTTTTAAACACTAATACTTGTTCACTTAGTCACTTAGGCATTCTGCCCGCACTTGGGACGCCATTTATTGTGTATGTAAATAATAAATCGACGCGGATTGGGAAACAAAGTTTATTAGTATCGAGTCTTAATACAAAATGGCACTGGCTAGGTTAAAACACAACAAAAACACTATATTAAGTTATTATCAGTAACTCTACACACAGAAACTAATTAGCCCCGGCTATAGGCTCAGTATCAATAGGTAAACAGGTAATTATTAGGTTTTTACAGTGTTAAAATCATAGGGATGCGCGTCGGTACCTAGCTCAGCGATAGACTGATTGGCGGAAGGCGGCAGCGCGCGACATTTTGGGCGGGCGCTGCACGAATGTCAACCTTAAGGGCTTCTATGCCGCGAAGTTTAAATAGCGGCCGTTGGGTCTCTTGGCGCGCGTGGAACGGCGAGTAGGAGAAGTATTTACGTTAACTTACAAATATGAATTTTGTGTAAACGCATGTGATGGTTAGATATGTTTAGTTTGTAAGTTGTAACTGTTCCTTAAATAAATAAAATAAAATAAAATAGTAAAAAAATACAGCGAATTTGAGTTTTTGATACAAAACTTGTTTTTGCTGTATTTTGTTTGTATAAAAACTGGAAGCGTAGACACTAATTACAAAGTGGTACAAACATACCTCATGTCATTGTATATACAAAGTTTCGTCACAATCCAACACGTAGGTAGTTTTAAAATGAGAACGAAACTCCGTTTGTATGGGAGGGTGAAACAATATTCGGTTGAGCTTACTGCGGACTGCACTGCACTGCTTTTATTGTCAGCTACATGATTGCAATTCGGAAGATTGTGCAGTAGATTTCCATAACCATGTTCCTCGCAGTTTTTGAGTGAGCGGCCAGCTTTAATATACCATGTCAACAGTGGCAAACACACTTACGGCCCGCCAGATGGTAAGAGATCACCGTAGCCTATAGACAGCTAGAGGCGTCTCTAGCCCATGTAGCGCCCGTGTGCAAACATTACTCTAGCGCCCCCTAGTATAAACGCGCGGTATGGTAGCGGGCGGCGCTCGGCGCCCCCTAGGACCACTGTGCCCGTGTGCAACGCACACCCTGCGCCATAGGTAAAGACGCCTCTGCCTTTGTCTATAGGCAGAAGCGTCTGCTTGCAACTCCAGGGTTGTAAGATGCCCGTTACCGACCCTTTATAATAATAATAATAATAATAATGGCGTAGGGATGTGACGGCCCCATCGCCCACCAGATTTCTGGTGCAATCAGTCAACGTAAGGCAGCTTGTGGCGGGCTGTTAGGGAGTAGCGACACTACGTACCTGAGTGCTCCTGGGGGTATCCTGTGGTCAGGCTGAGCCGATCGGGTGGTTGGTTGGACAGGCCCTCCGCCTCTGGCTTGCCTTTATTGGCCGTCCAGAGTGGAGTCGCAAGAGCTGTTGCTCGAGGGTAGATGTGGACACCTAAGTGGCGAGTTGGGTATATGTTTAAAGTCCAGTGCCACCTCTCTACCCCCCAGCTCTTTGACCGGTGTTGCCCTTAGGCCATTTTTTAATGTCGCTATTAATAGGGGCCCATCTAGCAGTTAGCGAGTCACCGTCTGCCAGAGATAAAGATTGAAACAGTTTTATTAGGCAGGCGTCCGATGTTTCACCCAATAGCCCAGCCACTAGTCCATCATTTCAACCCAATAACCCATTTTATTTAGATTCCATCAACCATCAATAGTCCCTATACACCCCAGCGGGTGCTGTCTCTGTGTGTGTCCCATGACACGGGCAGGGACAGCATCCGCTCGGTGTACTCCTTGCATTTCATTAAATTGTCAAAAGGGCCTCTACGTGTTGGCTCAGTTGGTACTTTGTAGGTACCTAGCTCCACGCACGCCTCCCAAAGGTCCGGGACATCATTGTCCCGTGAACGGGAAAGACATAATAATAATAAAATCATTTACTTCAGGCGGAGCCCATAAAAGTGTTAGTAGGTACAATAGACATAACTTACAAAAGTATTGTTAATAACAGCCAGAGATCACAAACAAAGTATACTGGACATAATACCCTAATGTACCTAGTATACCTACTTATAATTATAACCGGATTAGCATAAAGATTAAGAATTGTTTGATTCAGAATAAAATTATCAATTGAATAAATTCATATAAATTGAATAAAATCATTATAATTAACTGAATTTATTAAGTATGTCCAAGCGAGCAGTACGAGCTTTGAAAGTCGAAGTTCGTAATACATGCATCCCTGTCACTCAAGTTAGGGAGTGCGATAGAGATGGAAATACCCGAACTTCGACTTTCGAAGCTCGTGGTAGCGCCACAGGACTAGTCCGCTGTGTTTAACTGTTGGTGTCCCCGAATATCTAAAATTGTTTTATTAAATCAATTTTCAGAGGTCATTAACCCACGGAGGCGCACAACAAATAGTGGACGCACTTCACAGGTATCCGTTTCAAGTTACCAGAGGGATTCATACGCCACTCTGCCCCTCGTTCCATTTGCACCCTCAACTACGCCCATAGCCACCACAGATGACATACCGCTGACGATATATTACAACCGAGCTGGCCATGTGGTAGAAATTGCTGTCAAGGATTGTCCTTTCCCGATAAATAGTAAATTAATTGAAGTAATTTCACTCTGTCTGCCGCTTCACACCTTGCTCAGCAAATTGACGTGCAAAGGAAAAGGTTTAGATTGTAGAGTTATAGATCAAATTGCGAGCATTCTACCGATTTCCAATTTAACAGATATATGCCTGGATAACACTTTCGTGCCGCAAGGAAATTATTATATTCTATTAGATCAAGCTACGTTAAAGTGCTTGTCTTTGAGCAAGTGTAAAATCAATGACGTTGTATGCCAGGAAATAGCTAAACGTCTAGAATACGGCGGCCCTGCTTTTAAATGTCTGCGTGTTCTTAGTTTGTCTTGTAATTTCATTACCGATATAGGTGCACGGGCACTCGGACAAGCACTGAGAACCAATCGTTATATTGTTCATTTGAATCTATGCAGCAATCGTATTACTAGTGTTGGTGCTGGACATCTTTTGGAACCATTATCTGAATTCCGTCTGAGTAGCGATGAAATTAGAGAAAAGATTCGCATACGGAGAGAATTTTTGAAAGAGAACGCGGCGGTTAGTCCTATACAGAAGTCTCCAATAAGTACAACGACAGATTTAGACAGTATCGACGGAACCAATGAGAAGCTCAAGAACTTAAAGATAGTGCCTTCTCCAATCTTATCTCAAACAAATGTTAAATCTTGTGAACTAAAGGAAAATTTGGTAGAAGATCATGTCTTCGGCCCTTCTAATACATTTTATAGGAATGGTTGCTGGTATGCCGTCGGTAATTTAATTTTAAGCTCACTGGATCTTGCATACAATGCCTTGGATCATACGTCTTTATTGAAGATAGTCGATGTGCTGTCGTATCAAAAAGATCAAGACACAGATTCAAGGCGTACAGGGTTACTAAGAATTGTAATTGAAGGAAACAATTTGCCGGTCGGCTGTGACGAATTTTGCAAAATAGAGACATATTTGATCACGTTGAATAACGTAGCGAGATCTTCTAGAAAGCAAATGAAGTCAATGGAGTTACGGAAACTACGACGTAGGAAGACCAATTCCTTCTCTAGTTCTTCCGCCGTTGACGCTCTTTCATTTGGTAAAACCAAAAACCAGGTAAAATCGTAAATACCAAGAATACGTTTTTAGAAGTCTATATGTTGTGTATGTGCTGCCTGTATGGGCAATTACTGCAATTAGACTAGGTTGGTAGATTGTCTAGGGAACTGTATACCTAAGTATTTAGTTAGTTATCCCTATTCTGAGTTTCTTTGAGATTTACAATTACATAAGGCTGTTTTAAATTATTGTCTATCAATTTCCATCATTTTCAATAATTTCAATAATCATCATCATCATCATCAGCCTATATACGTCCCACTGCTGGGCACAGGCCTCCTCTCACGTATGAGAGGGAACGGGCAGTAGTCCCCACGCTGGCCCAGTGCGGATTGGGGACTTCACATACACCTTTGAATTTCTTCGCAGATGTATGCAGGTTTCCTCACGATTTCCTCCTTCAATTTCAATAATACCTACCGTCAAATAGAGAATGTTTCCTTGAGAAAGTCGGTTACAAATAAAACAGAAGAGAAGCATATTGTTTCTTAGGTACAAAAGTAGTGACTTTTCTATTGTGTAAACCTTTTTAATTCGTGCACACTAGCCGCCATAAAGTATGTCAGGAAAAAAACGAAGGGTCATCTCAGTTTGCAAAAATAATATGACATTTACGTAAAACTGCGTTGCTAATGGGTACCTAACCTACTATTTCGTATTATAATAATCTCGCGTTCAGTGGATGTTATTATTTTTGTTACATCACAAAGAAGTAGATAAGTACCTTTAAATTATATCATAGCGGCAACTATAGTGCAAGAATCCATTCATTACTGTCTGGTTTCATTAATGATACAGTCTGGTCTGAAAAGGTGAGTCGTATTTCTGTATCTTTAATGTTTTTTAAGCCCTAGCGCCATGGTTTCAAATAAGAGTATAGTGTTGCAATTTATGATCCAGGTTTGAGATTATTCCCAAACTGCCAAATGTTTCTTTATCAATATCAATATGCTCTATCAATGGAAACGTGTGTGGGGTCCAAAAGTCCAGTCACAAATACTTTGATGCTATTGAAATATCTATCGGCGGCACAAGCGGTGAGTACTAATAGAACTTTGCGGTATCGAAAATTTAACTCATCGGTAACCGCATTGCTGACTCGGGGATCTATTTGAACAAAAGTACTACTTTTTCTGACTTTGCGAAAGTGATGGGTTTGGCAATTGGCGCGTATGGACCCATGTAGACACGACTAGCACAGACCGCGCCGAGTATCCGTCTCGTTATAATAATAATAATAATATAAATACTCTTTATTGCACCACGACAAGAGAGAAAAATCGTACAAAAAAAATTGCTTAATAAATAATGATAACAACAGGTGGTCTTATCGCTTTAAAGTGATCTCTTCCAGACAACCTTACATTTTGAAAGAGAAGGGTCATTTACCTAATCTGCGAGATATCTCTTGTGCATTTGTGACGTCTCGCCACTAATCTAAATACCTAATGACTTTTCCTGCGGAGTAAGACATCCGTCATATTCTGGTAAGTATAGTGACGGATGACTTATCCACAGCGATAAGCGATAAAATACCAACCATGTCCCGCCCGTAGGACTTGCGTCGAGATTGACCATAGGGATCGATGTCACTGGGAGGTACATTTACCATCAGCGTGCTATAGCAACGCGACTCGAGACGAGAACATCTGCTCTCCTCTTTTTAAGTTCGACAGTAAGAGTGAGACAGGGGTGTTCTTATAAGAACGCTTAGAAAGAGACGGTTAGTCTATGTCGCCGCGATACCAGTCGTCCAGTGATAGCCGTGCTTGGGAAGCCAGCGCGTGTAACAAATATCTACCAAACAAACTCCAATTCAAGACGCTTATCCAAATAGACCCGGCTCTTTTAGTTGGTTTGAAGTGTTGATAGAATTCCCTCTAACATATAACGAAATTGTACACAGAAGCGTGAGGTGTGGGAAATGTTTGAAAACTATAAATTGAATATTTATTAGCGAACATGTGTGGTGGTTTGAAATGTTTTGAAATAGTTGCAAGTCGCCGATTGACTTTAGCAAAAGGAAAATACGGTAGGAAGTTAATAACAGTAGAAATAACTGTATCTTACATTATATTATTAAATATTTATTATTTATACAACGCACGTGGCAAACAAGGTACGGCCCGCCTGATGGTAAGCGGACACTGCAGCCTATAGACGCATGTAACTTCAAAGGAGTAACATGGGCGTTGCCGAGCCTTGCTATGTTTGAGGATTCGCGGATTAACACTCAACAAAATATTAACTTATTAAAGACATTTAAAATTAAAGAAGTTGAGACGTCAGTTGTGCTTAATTTAATTCCCTACAAAATACATATAGCGTTTTGGCTTTTCATAAATACCTAGGTTGCTGATTGAGACTTGATTATTTTGACTAGTAGTCAAAAATCCCTATTCGTTATTCGTAGCAAAAGTAACAAATATACCTAGTTAACAAGAATATACCGTGAAACAAAACGAAGCTCGTTCATGTATCTCCCTCTCTGGCGCACTTAAGTATTCGAGTGAATGAGAGGGAGATACACGAACAAACTTCTTTTTCGTTTCGCGGTATTGCAAGAATAACATAGCTAGTTACCTACTGCTTGATATGTCCGGAATTCTATTTATGTTTGTCGCTTTACATTCAAAAGAGTTGCGCGCTCAGTTCCATTTGTGCCGAGCGAGCTAACATGTCAGAAAGTGCGCGCGAAACATATTGAAATGCGAATGATGTACTGACTTGGAGGCCTGAATAGTTGGGTTGAACTATTTATCATTTACGGCTTGTGAGGTAGGACAAAGGACAAGCAAAAAACACACTGCTCACATTGCGTTTTATTGTATCTCTGAAATGTAATTACACATGGTAGGTATGGATACATGATACTATTGAATACTAACTCTAGTTACTGGATTCACTAATGCGACACTAAAGTAGAATTTCTCCTATATATATATATGCCCACAGTGGGTAGGTAGAGTTGGTGGAAGTTTCCTTGATGGAAATGGATCCAGTCAATTCCAAGATATTGTTGAGAAACCATACGATTTATTATAAAGAAATAATATAATAGTTTAGGGTAACAAAAGCCATAACTACTTCTTTAAATACACTGCAATTTAAACAGTATTTAGGGATTTAAACAGCGGAACTTCTTAGGTGTAGGTAGTTGCCATCAAATATATCTGTACACTAATAATAATAATAAACTTTTATTTTCTGAAACATCTTTACAAACTTTGTCTTAGAAACTAGAGAGTCTACTTCCTAAATAGGTATTACCTGAGCTTTAGGATAAGCAGTGCTCTTCCCCGTATATTATATCTTAATTTAGATGTTTGACAAACCATGGGGTTGGCCGGGCGAAGGTATTTGCAGATGGCGCCAGCATAGGTTTTACCTGTCAGTCCTGCTGTCAGTGTTGTCAAAACTGTCAAATTCTTGTTTTTTTTCGCAATTTCATTGTTTAGAATCAAGCCGTTTAAGCCAAATCCCATAGAAAAAGGCTAGTGATTAGGTAAAACCTATGATGGCGCCATCTAGTCAAACTTTGACAGTTGCCAACCCCATTGAGTTGTGTTTAGGTATTTGTGAGCATTGTGTTCGCTCTGATTTATCTGATGGCTACTGCACGAATAAAATTGCGTCCACACTTTATAAAATGTCGGGTGCTTTATAATTACAATATAATGGTAATCTTATAATTACGAACACTAGATTTGGTAACTTTAGTTTAGGCACAGCGGTTGCACCTTGTTACTATAATTTTACATTTAAAAAGAGTTAAAAGGAAGTAAGAAAATTGTTAATACATTCAAAAATTAAAGAAGAGTGATTTTGGTATTCGTAGGTAATAAACTTAATGATGTTAGGTACTTATGAACTAAGCTTAAGCTAAAACATTAGGCAGCACCAACTTTATCGTTTGTCTACTGTAGTGGCCTGACACGTACTATAAAAACCAGAATAATAACAGTTCAGTACTTGGTACTACCTGCCTAGATATGGTTGACAAAATATAATTTGCACCGATAGAATTTGTTCGAGGAATCGGTTCATATTATATTTCTTCTATACCTCCTAGTCTCGGTCTTGCAAAAGAATTTATTTACCTGATGTCTATTTATGTAGGTATGTGTCAAACGACGTTAGTACTCATACTGGCTGGCTACAAATATAACATTATGGCAACTATTACTTACATAGTTCTCACAACGCTACTACAGTATAAAGTAACTTACTAGTTCAAAGTCTTTCTATTCAGATAGGTACATAGTTGAATTATCATTAGATGGGGTTGGTTCAATTTCTAGGTGGCAGGTACTCTCTGTTAGGTTGTTGAGGGTAGTTGTCGTTAGACGGACCCTGTGGTCTGCCGGTGTTACCGCCGGTGGGGAAGCTTGGGCCAGTAGGTGTTCCTGAAGGGTAGCCTGGGAAGGCTCCAGGAGAAGAGCCAGGGTAACCTGACGGAGTTTGCGAGCCTGGGTAGGTTGCCGTGGGTCCTTGTGGATTGCTAGAGCCTGGGTAACCAGAAGATGGACCCGTGCTCCCGGGATAAGTGGCCGAAGGGCCTTGTGGTCCAGAACTACTAGGGTATGTCGGCGAAGACCCTTGCGGGACATTGGAGCCAGGAAAGGATGAGGAAGGTCTTTGAGGAGCACTGCCGGGGTAGGATGGGGTTCCTTGTGGAGCGTTGCCAGCAGGATAAGATGAAGGACCTTGAGGGGTATTTGAAGCAGGGTAAGATGATGAAGGACCTTGTGGGGCGTTACTACCAGGGTAAGAAGATGATGGGCCTTGAGGTCCAGTGCTACCCGGGTACGAAGCTGAAGGACCTTGTGGGGCATAGTCTTGTTGTGGAGAACCTGGTCCCGAGCCACTTGCGGATACTTGATAAAGATTAGCGTTCAAGTCGTATAGGCTAGGCGCTGAGTTGCAGTCGAACTGATTCCACCAAACGCAGACGAAGACTTGTTGGGAGAAGATGGTTCCGTTCGGACAGAGGAAATCAAACGTTCTGTTGTTGGCGCACACGTGGAAAACCTGACAGCGGGCCTCGACATCGGCGTAGTACCCCGGATAAGCTTGAGCATCACATCTGAAGGAGGTCTGAGGGATCTCGGTAAGGATGGGGTAGTCCCTATCCGGTTCGCCGGGGATAGCAGAGTAGTCTCCCCCCTCGTAAGCGCCAGTGTCAAATCCGAAACCCGTTCCGGAGGGTCCTGAGCCGGGCTGTCCCGGGCCGTCCTGTGGCCCAGACGGGTAATCGGGACGGGGTTGAAATCCCGTGCCGCCTTGTGTGCCGGGTTGTCCAGGCCGCTGACCGGAGCCAGGAAATCCTTGGTTGGGGCCGGTTGGGTAACTCGGGGCGCCTGAAGGGAGACCTGGTGTAGACCCGCTGCCAGTGCTGGGGTATTCGTCGCGCTGAGATCCGTTGGGGGAAGAGGGCGCAGTTGGAGAGCTAGGGTAGCCGCTGGAGGTCCCGCCAGTTCCCGGGAAGCCGGGCCGGTTCGGCGTCGTGCCCTGCCCGAACGGTTGGTTCGGCTTGTTGTACTCGTAGCCATTCTGGGCCAATGTAACAGCCAGTAACGCTGGAACGAGAAAAAATAGATTTAATCACAATAGGTTCATTCAATTCACAGTCTAGGTTCAATGGGCCGGTAAAAAGACACGTTTTGTCGGGAGATAAAGTTAATCTTTCCATCTAGCTGGAGACAATGTAATGCATAATGTTATTTAAGAATCTATGGGTCATGTGCAAAGTCATAAGATGGCAATCGTAGAAAATTATACGTTTTAGACATTTATTTATGATAGAATAAATTGGGTGATTATACAGATGGATGTTTACATTGTCACCACGACTGTGTTTATATTGTTAACTCCCGGAGAATAAATTAATACTTATACCTAACTAAAGAATGCAAAGGTCAAAAATCGGAAACGGTTAATAGGCGCAACACCCAATTAAGTAGTTAAGAGTTTATGGTTTCTCAAATGTCTCTCATATATAACGTATAGTACAATATTGCAATACAATACATCATCATCATCATCCTCCTACCGTTATTCCCGGTTGTGCCCTAAAAGAGCCCCGCTTTGACACCTAATCCCAAGATTTGGCATAGGCACTAGTTTTACGAAACCGGCTGCCATCTGGCCTTCCAACCCAGAGGGAAAACTAGACCTTATTGTTATTAGATCGTTTCCTTCCGGATGTTTTCGTACACCGAAAAGCTAACGGTAAATATTCCGTAGGTACATAAGTTCCGAAAAACTCATTGGTACTCGTATGGGCGATTCAAACCCACGACCGCCGCTTGACAGCCGCATGCCTGAACCACTAGGCTACGGAAGCTTACTACAAAACAAGACAAAATACTCTTTATTGCACACCTCAAAAAAGAACAGTCCTGAACATAGTCAACACAAGGAGAGGCAAACAACAGGCGGTCCTTTCGCTAGAGAGCGATCTCTTCTGTTAGTTACATCGAGACAAAAGTCGGTCAAATCCAAGTCTGTGAAATCAAACTTCTATCTAGCTTAATCGGTAAAAGCTTGGCAGCTGAAGCCCAGGGCTAGATCTCAATGAAGAGAAGTGAGAGTTGTAGGTACCTATATTACATTATCTTCAATTAAATATCTATGATTTTTATTAAAACGAATTACTTGAATGTATACTTAGCTCATGAGACCACGCGAAATTGCCATCGTCGAAATTCGCTGCATATCGTTATGCCCTTGATAGAATGTCGAGTGTGTATGTTTACCTACTCCATACAGAAAAACGCAGTTTTGCCTTTTAATACCTACAGCCTGATTAACATTATTGGGCAAAGCCTTGATCTAAAAATATCAAAGTTAAACGGTTTATACCCAGCGCGCGCAATTAAAACTAGACTATTGTCATACTCGTAATCTCCCACGAATTAGTCGCTTCGCATTACAATGCACTTCGAAATCGCACGTTTTTGCCGATACTTTAACTTTTATATGACTATTGTGCCTAATGTAACAATAAGATCGTCTTGCATATTTGTCTAATATACTAGTTTAATGGCTTCCGCTCGTATATGTCCGCCGTGTTAGTAAATGACCCGTGTCGCATGAGCTTTAGCTAGGGCTAATCTCTACTCCCAGCACGGAGGGCCCGCGACCTGTGTCGCGGCGAGATATACTATCCGTTTCTTTCTAGTAGTAAGTAAGGCGACCTTTTAGCCTAATGGGTAGTGACGCTGCCTACGAAGCTGAAGGTCCTGGGTTCGAACTCCGGTTTAAGAGATCCCCAAATAATTGTGTGATGAGCATGGATATTTGTTTGAGTCTTGGATGTTTTCTTGTGTGTATGTAGGCTGAAGATGATGATATATCATCGTTTACTACCCATAACACAAGCATTATTGAGCTAACTATGTGGCTAGCTCGAATTGTGTAAGATTGTCCCTTAATATTTATTTATTTATTCTGATAATACTCTTAGAAAGAGACGGATCTTCTATGTCGCCGCACAGCTCGTGGGCCGCGACATACTCTCGATATTTCTCGCACTATACCTCTTGTTCTAATAAGAAGAGACGGATAGTGCGAGTAAAATCGACAGAGCTCGCGCGCCGTCTCGTGATAGCAGGCGCAGTTTTAGGCGACACGCCGCACTAGCTGTCAGGCGAGGCGACCAAAAGTGTTTAATAAACATGGTTTTATGGTTTCCTGACTATTACGCTATTGAGTCTATTTCAGACCTCGTGGTCCATTGTATGGTTAATTTTCGTGTCACAACTGAAAACTTTCATGGAAAATTTAATTGAACGAGTTAAGCTGGCCAAGAATTTGGTCCTTACCCGTAATACTTAGGATAATATAGCGTAATGTTAATACCTACTTAGCTACCTATAATTAGCAAAAATAAAGTTTACAAACGAAGTTATCTAATGATAATAATGACGCCAATGACACATTTTAATTGCTACTGTCTTCATGCATTGTCGTGATGCTACATGTATTATCATAGAAACTTTTAGTGCAAAGTTGCAAACCCACGATTGTTTTACTTTACAATCGTATTTGTTACACCATGAGCAGAAGGTCGGCCTTGGATGAAATTAAAACAGTGTTTTTTACTATCCATTGAAAAGGCATATATATCTTAGAAATCAGTGGATGTTTCTAAACTTTTGTCCTAGGTATTAACGAGCACCACCGACAAGAACACATCACTTAATTTTTATCGCTTATGTGGGTAACGGCATTACATCCTAGTTTGTAAGAAAGCTTGTTCTATACATTAGACTTGATTAAGCCTATTAGTTGGGATATTTAAAAGTCATAGTGATCTTATGATATAAACATATTGTCTACACACACATGGCATTACCTAAGCACAAAATCAACCATACCTATTCATATTTATCTCCACCTCCTTTTAAACCACTTAGTTTGACCGAAATTGGGTTGGTTTCTTATTAGAATAGAAACAATAATCTAGGTAATTCGTCCTTACATCTGATCCGAGCGAGATTGTTTCTCAAACGCATGATTTTTACACCACCGACCTCGATAAGCACGTGTATCTCTCATGCAAACATACAAAAAGCTGCGAAAACATCAAATGATAAAGTTCAATTTCCTGTGCAACAAGTCCTCTTTGGACTATAGCACCACAAAGCAGTGATACTCTAGGAGAGGCTGTAGGTTATAATATTGAACCGTAAAGTTACGAATATAGAGTTGAATGTCTTTGAGGTTCTAAAAGTTGTTCGGACAATAGGTCCTCTGAGATGGCATCGCGTGAGACTGTTTCGCAAATCGAGGGAAATTGCCGAAGCTCCGGGGAACCAGCTCATCATTAATTGTACTAACGATCCAGTCTGATAAGTCCTAATTTGCTGCATTCAATTATCAGCCCAGAGCGGTGTTGCGTAAGGCATATTGTCGGATAAAGTTTTATCGACTTTTGAATTTCTTTATGAAGTTCTGAAGCTTTCGCGCACTGAATTGTTAATCATAATTAGCGATACTTATGGTTTGGGTTACCATGAACTACGTATAGGCTGAACAAGATTTGGATCTTAATCAACAGTTTTGGCGTGCGAGTTGTTGCTTTACGATTACGCCCTTGAAAATTTTGTTATGCTAATTCAATGGGTTCGTAACAATTAGACATGATTATGAAATCCTTTTATTAACTGCTACATTTTCGATTCCCACCAATCCTCTGACCCCGATTTCGTAAATAGCTGTTTACGATTTGCATCGCACCTATTTGATGCTGCCCAAATTTAGAAGTGCTATTGGCGGGTGCTTCCTTTGGATTTCTATTACAAAAGAGCTATAGAAGAGCTAAACTAACTTTACATTTTCTTGAAGTGCTCAAAGTACGGCTTTATTACTTTAAGTTTCCATTGTCAGAGTAGAGTGGAACCTATAATTTTATTGGAATAATTAAACCCTGACGATGACGCAAACGAAGTGTTGGTTGGTGTCCGTGTTGTGTGTCTATTTGTGGCATCGTGGCTCGCAAATCAATTGAGCGCAGTTTCTTTAATCAAAAGGCACTTTTGTCAATATGACCAATATCAAGACTCAGTTTTCAGGTTTTCTTAGTTATAATGTTTATCGTGTCTGGGGTATTTTTAAGTTTTAATTTTAATCAGTTTATCGTCATGGTCTTCAAAATTAGCCGAAAGGCGTCCTTTGCTGGTCATAAGTGGACCCCGCCCGAGGATCGATAATACATACAATCAGTCATATGCCATACATAGATAGATATTAGGCTATCTGTATCCCTTGTCCCGCTTGGCTATCACAGGACGCCCGGCGAGGTGTGTCGTGGTAACACAGACAATCCGTCTCTTAAGTGTTCTAATTAAAAAGAGACAGATAGCCTATCTCGCCGCGACACAGCTCGAGGGCCGTCCTGCGATAACCGTGCAGTGATCTCCTGCTAACTAGGATAATTGGATGTTGGAATAAATTATGGCTTGCGTTTGTGACATATCAAAATGATACAATATCATAATTTATTGTACAACATCGTCTTGGTCACGCTATGTTTAGTTATTTTAAAGTTTGGAGAGATCAAGCTCTCAAATCAGCGGTAGAGTCAACTCTACGATAATGGAATTGTGACATTGTGCGTCTAAATTTACTTACACATTAAACAACTTATTTTGCGAAACGAGCAAGTAATTTGCTTCACAAAGCTAAAAGTAGCTACTTAGGTAAGTTCTTTATCAAGCAAATCATTCTATTAACTGATAGAATCAGTTGATGGTAGTTTCGTGTGCGCAAATGAAACGATTTTCAGTGAGGCAACACTCATTACTGTTGGTGTAAAGAGCTTTACTCTGAAATTGCTAACGCTTGAGTTTGTTGCACCAGGGAGGAGTTTTTATTTGAGTTGGCGATTTATATTAAAGTAGTCCATCCAAAAAGAAACTCTACCCTCAAAGGCAAAAGGTTCCAATTTTAATGACAGTTTTATAAAAAGTCGGCCACATTCAATAGTCTCATATATAAACGAGAAGAGACGAATTTCGTTTATACACTGAGTTCACCCGAACACACTGTATAAGCAAAATTCGTCTCTCCTGTGGTCAATAATTAAGAGCTCACGTGCATATAAATAAGGTTTTTATCGAATAGTAATATACAAGAGGAGACGCTGTTTATGCGGATTAAGAGTCCAAACCAAAATTAGGCTTCGTAGCCCTTAACTTTTATAGTGTCCACGGGAAAGACGCGAACCTAAATTTGAGTATGACCCCCCTGCATTCGAGACACTTGTGACTATACTGAAACAACGATGTTTAGTGCGTTTGCAATTCGTGTGGCCGGCCTCAGTCTCACGTGACGGCAATTTGCGAAGCTGGGAGCGATCCGTACGAGATTGCCGCGTTCCCAGCTTGAGAAACTTGACATTGTCGGTTGGGCAATGTCGTGATAATCACCTACTATACTAGCTTAGTACTATATACTATACAGCTGATTCATCCGTCGAGTAGGCCTAGTTAATCGCAGTCTCAAGCAAACTTCCACTGACCTTATTTTCACCCAACCCTTACCTGACCCTATTTTCAAGGGATTCCTCTGATTAATAATATTCTTCACCTTAGCTGCCGCTGGTCCTAGGGAGCCGAGGTCCGCTTGCTACCTATTCCAAACCCATAATTGTCGTAGGCAATTGTTTTTGTGGTATTCATCAGAAAAATTGGTTTCTAGATTTACGTGTGAAAAGATCGCGTGAGTGTAAGGCCCGAGTGGGCGTCCCGCTTGGAGCGGGGCGTTGAGCGTCCATATAAATTGCAATTGTATTATATCTATGGACGCTGCAGCTGCATGCCCCGCTCTGAGCGGGGCGTCCACTCAGGCCTTATACTTAGGCTTTAAACAAAAGCGTTTCTGCGTATTAGCATTTTTTTCACAAACGTAATATTTCAGGACAGATGTTCACGGCATTCGATAATCGGAATGATTATGTTATAATTAATGGGAACACTGTGTAAAGCGCTGTGTACGGGACATAGCTTTACATCTTTAAGTTTGGTTGTATAATTGTACCTACGTGTCTAAGTAGGTTGAGTTTTATTTCTTGTTTAGTCGTAGGTATGTGTTAAAGTAAGAAGTATCACAAAATTAATGTAGATGAGTCTAAATGATTCCTATGCCCTTGATGAGAAACAATTTGTATAAATTGATGTGCGTGTCGTAGATCTTCATTACCGCAAGCCACTAAAAGCGTTATTATAATAATTCTTTAGGGTTTTGCTTCCTTTATTACAGGTATAGCACAAACCGTAATTATTACGGTATTTTAACATCACACAACCAACACTAATTGTTTTTTATACTAGTCGACCTTAATGTTTGAACTAAGGAGCTCCCAACTCAACTTTTTACAACTGATTACATAACTAAAATGAATTCGACCAATCACGTGGCGGCTTTTCTGAACTATAATGAATTTGACCAATAGAACATCGTCTTGGCGACAGAGGAATAGGTCGCTTCGTTTCAGCAAGGCTTAGATTTACAATAGATAGGTAGGTACCAAGTTTGTTTAATTAGGGTGACGGCACCAATCATGGACATACACCCAATCATGGACATTTTTTTCTCTAAACCAAAATATTAAGTAACTGTCACTACGTTTTCAAACTTTGAGCACTAAACCATAACCAATAGACCCTTGAGCTGTCATAATGACATACGTCACAAAAATTGGCCATTTTGTTCGATGATGGCAGCAACGTGAAATACTGCTGTCGCCCGTGTTCACAAAAAATCCGTTTTTATTGCTGAAATCATTAAGGAGGTGAGTACAGGTTTGTGCATATAGTTTCCTTGTCTTGTGATATAGTGGAATGTGATATTTTTTTTGTTCAAATATAATAGAATGCAAGTAAAATTAGCTAAACTGAATTTATCAATTATGCAGTCTTTTTTTTTTAAGCGGGCTGTTCATGACTGGATTTGCTATCTAGTAAAATCCAGTAATGGGCATGTGTCGAAACTCATAGTTTTATTTTTTATTTTATTTTATTGATTTAAAGTATTTCTTTTGTTGTTCTACATGTATGATTTGCAATGATTTTGTGATTACTCTTTATTTACCCATAGTGGACAAAGCGTCCAAGGCTGGGTATTTTTATGTGTCCATAATTGGGTTCCTTGTTTTGTCTCAGATGGCACCAAAGAAAAATTACACCCTCGAACAAATGGAGAGAGCTTTGGATGCTGTTCGAAAGGGAGAGAAGGTGTCTACAGTACACGTCCACAATGGTTGATTTAAAGTCAAATGGTTACATGGTTACAACTGATTATGCTCAAAATAATGACACATTTAAATAAGTTGTGAATAATAATTATTATATGAATAAAAGTTGATTTGTGATATGACTTGCTTTTTTATTTTATTTTACAAGTATCTGGTGTCATTTACAATTCACACTGTCCACCTAAGGGTGTCCACATTACCGGTGGTAGCGTGTCGATAACTGGATGTTCATAATTGGTAGTGTCCATGAATGGAGGTCCATTACTGGATTTTTGCTGTACATTACTGGTGTTTTAGCAAGTTTCAAAATATGTATTTTTTTTTCAAATCTTCGCAGTATATACGGTCTTTGTAGTTATGTCTAAATGTGCCTCGTATATTTCTTTATCGAAAAAAAATTACACCATTTTTGTAAAGTCAAAAACGTCGTCACTATAATAAAAAAACTAAATGGGTGTACTTAAAATGTCCATAATTGGTGCCGTCACCCTAGTACACCTACTGTTGACTCGTAGAAAAAGTATTGTATACAATATTTATACAATTAGCTTTTTGTCTCGTACCTTAATTAGGCCACTCAGCAAGCTTCGTGGCCTAACGTGGTACTCGATTGATAAAGCATACATTATCTAACGATTGCATAAAATACTATTAAGAATTCTTACAATTCTCTTATTTGAAAACTCAAATCTTTTAAGAACGTCAATAGGTGTTGAAATGCAGAAGACTTGTACTTTTGTAGCATTAGTAGAAACTTAAAGGTACGGAATACTAACTGACAGCTTTGTCATTCTCTATGAAACCTTATCTGACAATGTCAAACCACTACTGAATCAGTAGGTAAACTCTCAATATAACTATAATTTGTGCTAAAATGTAATTTGTATATGGCTTAATACAAGAGGCCGCGGCAACGCATGGTACAAAACAAAGAAGAATACAAAAGTCAATGTGTTTCTTTCTTGGCATGAGAGAAAAAAACTCCTTTCTTCCATAGTTAATACTCTTTATTCAAATTTGGCATGGCTTTACGCAGTTGGCAACACTGCTGATGCGCTGCTGCTGCTGGTTTAATCAAAGCAGTCATCGAAAGTTGATAAACAGTTATTAAAATGTTGTTTAATAATTCAGTGCTCCATTGTGTCGATCATTTGAACAATTAAACATCGCATAAAATGGGACGTAGGCGTATTATTAATTGTTACAATCTCACAATTGTGAAAGCGTCACGATTGACCATTTTGCCATTGTTTTTAAGTGTTATAGACCAAAGTTCGCTTCGCACATCGGGTCGAGGTCGAAGACAAACTAACTTCTATTCTAATGGCACAATTTATATGCCCGTTTCACACCCATACCACAGGGGTCGACAGTTGAGCAACCTGATACTCATCATGTCCAATTATCTTAAATACGATTGCAATATTAAAATCATTCGACGGACGCGCTAAGGTAGTGATTTTCACAGATTTCTTACAATCACATCGGTGGCGAAACTATACCTTAAGTGTGAATCTCTAATAATTTCCATGGTTCCCTATCACGTTGATGTGAAGGTGGTTTTCCTGTGGCAACTATTAATGATTCTATCTCAGGGCGCAGGAGATATGTTATTTAGTTTCTTAACGCTTAGAAATGCCGGTTAATGGTCTAGCTTTAGATAATCATTAAAATTAATAAGATGACTTGAATAGTTCGAATATATCTTTTGAAGGATGATATTGTAATATAGTAGATAGGATTACAAATTCTAGTTAGTACTTGGCCAACCATTATTCACGAACGTGTTTCATTTTATAATAAGTATACATGTTTCATATTACAGGTTTAAATATTTGTAGTTGCTCGAAGTACCTAAGTAAACCTAAGAGAATAAAGACTATACACATTTGATCCTTTGGAAGCAACCATTGCAAATATATCATCATCGCAATTCATAGGTTAAGATAAATTAACCAACCAAAGGAATTACGCGACTAAGCTCAATTTCAACTACTTAAACATGTACGCACGTTTTTCGTGAATTTTATTCCACTTGCATAATTTAGAACCGTAAGATATTTTACTTGTGTCATCCTTATGGTGTCTTAATACATACACCTTTTTAAATCAACGCGCTGAAGGCGTCTCGTGGTGAACCGTCACGAAATAGAACAACGAAACTAGGAAGTCAGCCAACCACAAGCTTAGATTTACAGTTCGTAAACAAACCTACCCGATTGCCTACACCTGTATTGTTGAAATTATAAAGATCAGTTTTAATTGGCAGCTGCAGTTGGCAAGTGTATAGATTTTGTTTGAAGACGTCCACGATAGTTTGATAACGTGCGAAGTTGCCGCTACAGTTTATGTCATTGTTGTGTAATTGAGATTTTGTAAATGCCATGCAATGGGAGGAAAGATAGGGCTGGGAATAGTGTGATGAGTTTGTAGGTAACGTATGTGTTTAATTAGACACTGTGGCTCTAGGCTACGCCTATCAGCGCTTTGCCAGTTTCAAAAACTAATTTAATGTATTCGAATATTTGGTTTTCTTAGACCAGATAAGATAAGCCTACACGTTTGTCGTCCTAGAAAAAAATGTGTAAATAGAATATTATTGAATTTTACATATTATATCGGTACACAATAGCATAAATGTTACTTATATCAAAAATGCACAATATCAAATCAAAAATGCAAAAATTTTTCACGGTTTTTGAAAAAAAACCCGACACGGTTTTTCGCAAAAAAAATACTTACTATTATGAAAAATCTACTAGTTAAATTTTCAGTCTCTGGCAGAAATTGGCTTAACCATCCGTTTTTTCATTTTAATTACTTACCGTATATTTTTTTCATTCAAATCTGACCACTTTTATTTTTTCCCACATGAGCTCAGTCAATTCTGGATACATTTTTTACAAAATATATATTAATTTTTTCTCTTCACAATTTTTTTATACTTTATATAGGGTACACTTAAAAATTCACCAAGCTCTTTTTTTCTGTAGCAGTGTGCGGTGTTCTTTGAGGTGCCAAATGAAATCAATGTTTTATTAATGTTTGTAACGGTGTATGATTGGCCATTGTGATGAGTATCTTGACTGAATGCAGGACCTACAAATTATTGTGAAACGCGGCAATGCACAAGTGCAGAGCGTCATGTTATTTGTTGGTGCTCAAATTGGTCACGAGGGCTTTATTACCTGCTTCATGTAAATTGAGCGGAATTTAACATAATTGGGTGATTAAATGTTTAGCTTTAAGATTTAGTGGAATAACAACAAAATTATAAGTGAGTAATGGTACATACACCTATCTATACCTACTAATCGAACAAGCGAGCGAAGCGAACGAAGTTCTATGCTTAAGCTTGGGTCGGAAATCGTTTGTTTGTCCGTCATCCAGTGTCCGGGTCTGTCCCGCTGTTCTCATTTACAGTTCGCATTTGTCAACCAATTCTCGTGAATATAAATTACATTATTGCAAAATATAAGTTTTAGGGTTCCGCGTAGACGAGAGCGACAGTGTCGTAAGAAAGATCTTTTCTGTATTCCTCGCAATCGAACTAAATACGCCGGGAACACATTTATTAAGCGTGTTTGCAAATTATTTAATAATAATGAAAAACTTGCGAACTTTGATATATTTAATTGTACAAGTGCTTCTCTAAAAAAAGCATTTAAATAGAATTAAGGATAATTGTATTCGGAATGAATAATTTAGTTTCTGTTTACAGATATGTTTTTCTCCCAATTTTATCATACACCTGCTACTGCACACTTAAACTCTTATTTTATTTGTTAAATTACCTATAACTATAATATAGTTTATGTTTACTATGTTGTCATATTACACTTACTATATTAGCCACGTATTCTTTATTCTAGTATTTTCAGGAAACTATAGGTCTATCTTTCTGTTCATTATCTTACTCAAGATTTATGTATGACTGTTTGTTTTCTTATTAAATAAAAAAAAATATATATATATATATAATTCATTTGCAGAGTTGATTTTAGCCGAGCCGAATTATTCACCAGTAAACTGTTTAGAACGTTCCCTTCTATATAGTTTACTATATATGATACATAGAGAAAGAATATAATGGAAAAATAAACCATCTTCGTTTGTAGCCCCCGACAGGACTCGAACCTGCGATCCCTCTAAAATTGCCGGTAGCTACGAGGACAGTTACTGAAGTCGCGTTCCATTCAACTATATCCCTGCTACGAATTGCGACCTCTCTTGTACTCTCTAGAAAAGCTCACAGCTTTTAGCTACCACACGTAACAGAAAACAAAAATATTTCGATAAATGATTTGTTTCGTTAAGAAAGTATTTGGAAGGGTTTTGAGGATGGACATAGGCTATATTGCATTCCCTGGCTCTGCGTGGGTTCATTGTATATATGACTCTGTTTAAGATGCATTCATTTTCGAACCTTCGGTTACGCATAAAGTGGCCGTCAATAGAATTTGCTAGCTATGTAAACAAACCGCCATCTATTGACGGCGACTTTAGGTATGAATTTAGAGGTAAAATTATACCCCCAAGACAATAATCTCATAGTTGAGTAGTACTCATAGGTAATAGGTAGGTTTTCTGATTAAAATGATGATGGAGTTATTTATTTCAGTTTTTCATATCTATAGAGACCGTTACAAATGGTTGTAGTCGACCTTATATTAGCGGAAGTGACTTTTGATATTTTAAAGAATCACATCCCGCCATTATCATTTAGCAGGTAAGTTTTTACAATAACGCGTTGATAATTTAAATGAAGGGCTCTACTTCCTTTAAGTATATATAGAATAATAAATCGAATCGAGAAGGTACTGACATTGGTCATAATGGGAAATCTTTGCGCGATTTTGCGGTTAACCACAGTACTTAGCTGTTTAATTATAGGTACGTTCAAGTTGTTATATCTAACGTATAATACATATTATTATGTAGTTATAAGAACAAACTCGTTTTTTGTTAATATATTATATTAATAATTATTATTTCCTTATTCATACTGGGTGATTTCGGGGTCATGATCTGGAACGATTAAAAGCGAATAAGATCATCATATTGAACAACTTTTCCCAGGGGTCAAACACGAAATCGCAAAAAAAACAGCTTATTAAAAGTTAACTGTGAGTTAATTGAGATTAACTCTACATTCACTCTCAGTGAACTCTTGATTGGCTGTTTTTTTTGCGATTTCGTGGTTGGCCCCATGGGAAAAGTTGTTCAATATTGATGATCTTATTCGCTTTCGGTCCTTCTGGGTCATAATTCCAAAATCACCCAGTATAACTACGTCTATTAAACCGATTTGGCCATTTGTATTTATCTATCAATTTGATAATGAGATAATTAAATGTGACCGACTTTTATAAGACTGTTATTGGAATTAGAATATACCACTGGGACGGTAGAGTTTTTTTTAATGCACTAGTTTGTTGCTATTCGGCTAACTCAAATAATATCAAGTAAGTATAGGTAGGTAGGAGTGAGACAGGGTCAAAGACATTTTAGTTAACAGACGATTGTTTAGTTTTCCGCCCTTATCCATACAGCAAACCTCTGTTAACTAAAATTTGTTTAGAACCTTTCTCATAAATAAGTAAGAACATTGCATTTGATGTGAACAATTGTAATTATCTGCAAAGTAGATGTTAAAATGTCGGTACAATTTCAGAAATTAGTTCCCATTGATTCACGACTCAAAACCCAAAATATAGTTAGGCTAATAATAGGTACTTAGGTATCTGCAAACTCGAAATTGGCCTTATGATTAACTGGACATTGTTCGATGACCTTTAAGGCAATCAAGTGAAAATGAAATATTGGTACCGTCCTGACATTTGGAAATAACTGTCGTGTACCGTTTACTGGCTAAAGTTTGAATTTAGAAGGCTTAAGTGAATTTAGGTAATGGTGGCTATAATAGATTCAAATACGTAGGTAATTGGTAGTGTACCCATATTATTTAGATAATGTACCTACTCTTCGAATCTTCACAAACTTCAATAGTCTGTTATGTATGCGTTTGTTTAGGGTACAGTTTTAAACAGGGAACATGTCACAAGGTAATCGTCATAAAAAAAAAGATAATTGGAATGCGCCGTAATTTTTTAAAGAAAGTCGCCTGATTTGTGCGAGTTATCGCTAATGTTGATTCCATGTTTTAGGTTATTTTAATCGAAATACAATTTTGAGGATATGTCAACGTTTCCTTTTTGGCTTGCCTTTTTTGAGTTTTAAATTTACGTAACGATCTTTGGAAGAAAAGTTTTGAGAACCCGATTGCATACAAACATCTTCATTCTGTGCTGTTATTTCATCATCTCCTGTAAGCATATATGACTTAAGATATCTACTTGATTCCATAAATTTTAATGGCATTCAATAAATCTTCTTCAGATAAATTGGAAAACTTTGACTGTCAGAATCCGTAAGGGCCATGCGACACTAATGTGACCGGAAAGCCACGGGGTTAACCTTACATCACTCACCGATTACATTCCTTTAAGAGAAAATACATTATCAATCAGAAGGAAAAATTTGGGACAATTATGTAAATATCAATGATTTACATAATTGTCCGAAGAAGAAGAATCCGAAGATTGTAGAAGAATAGGTCGGTAACGTCTGACCCAATTATGTTTTTTATTCTTTACATATCTCTAAATTAGCGCCATTCACAACACACTTGCGTCGGATGGGCTACGGGCAGTTTTCGCTACATATGGAGATTATGACTGAATCCCGCCACCCCCATCCAACGGACTTCCGCGACCTTTATCAGGTCATTGTGCTCTTTGGGGGAGGCCTATGTCCAGCAGTGGACGTCTTTCGGTTGATATGATGGTGATGATGATGTAGATTATGCTGCTACGGACTGCTGCGTAGTGCTACGAGCGTAGCTTAGCAGTGAATGAGCTATTGCCGTTGTTGCTATATTATACTGACATTAGGATGGTGAATAAATAACGATGGGTTGATGATAATAAGTGATTGCTTGACTATTGATCCCTACAACATCAAGAGTGTCCTTTGCCCTACTCTTTAAATGTTTATAAGGATTTGGTGTGTTGTTAATATATTAAATAAATAAATAATAAGGGACAATCTTACACAAATCGACCTAGTCCCAAACTAAGCAAAGGTTGTACTGTGGGTACTAGACGACGATAAACATACTTATATAGATAAATAAATACTTAAATACATAGAAAACATTCATGATTGAGGAACAAATATTGGTGCTCATCATACATATAAACCCTTACCGGGTTTGGAACCCAAGACCTCTTGCTTCATATTAGGCAGAGGGATACACCCAACTAGGCTAAATCGGGCGTAAATATATGAGGGAATTAATATTCTACCTACTTTTAACACTTTTTTACAGAAACTTGCTTTAAAAAAATGCCTCCAAAACTGATGGTAACATTGCCCGTGCACGACGCTGCTCCAATAGATGGCACCTTAAATTTCAAGCCATAGGAATGACATACAAGCAGTAAGTTAATTCTTGGAATTAAAGATCTCAAACATACAACGTTTACCTTACCGCCTTCGAAAAAACTTATTGCGCCATGAGTGAATTCGTTTCACAGCCATTTCAAATTGTATTATATAATTTTCAGGAAGTGAATGAGCATGGCGGATAGCGTAACTTATTGAGGCCGCAAAACTATATTCATTAATCAGTTTTGGATTACCCATCGCACGATGCTCGTATATAATCTGACCTTATTCACAACGATTATCTAACGCATCGTTACAGTCAGTCAGACCAGTGTAGACTAGCCTTCGGTTATAATATGTTGAGTGAGGCCGATCCTTGATTCATGTAAACCTTACCTCCGTGTAAGAAACACGTTTAATGTCTCGAGCGTACGAGAGATGAGATGTCGTCTAATACTGTAATTGTTTTAGCTGTCTCGCGTAAAATCATAAAAATAAAATACCAAAAATGTTATCAAAAAGGAATCGAGAAAATTTTAAAGTTCTGTATATGTTTTGGCTTCTGACAAACAACAACATATGTAATATTTAATAATTAAGATGGCATGCGAAAATTATTATGTTTCTTATATTGTTTAGTATCTTGGGATTAGGTGTCAAAGCCGACCCCGGGCTCTTTTTGGACACAACCGGGAATACCGCTAGGAGGTTGATGATGATCTGGTTTAGAAAAGAAAGCCTTTGAAATTTTGCAGTGTCCCTTAGTATAAGTAGGTTTCAAGTTATATTGGCGAGGAGCTCATCGAGTATAAATATTTTATGAATATACAGGCAGGTAGGTAACGAGACGAGCAGTGGTCGCAACCGATGCACTCTGGGTTAATGATATTGACGCAGCCATTTTCATGGTGCATGGGTGCTGGTGGTTCAGTGGTTGACTGCTGATTTAGTTGGCAATTGGGATATTTTAAAAGCGCTGCTTTACCAAACGCATTTTGTGTTGCATCTTAAATCTTGGCTTTCATTGTTGGAATTAAGGTGTAAGTAAACATAATCACGTCGCACGATAGAAGCAACATAATGACTTATTAAAATACTAGCTTCTGCCCGCGACTCCGTCCGCGAGGAACTCGTTTTTATCGCAGCTCCATACAAACTTTCACCCCCCATTTCACCCCTTAAGGGATGATTTCGAGGATAGAAACTATCCTATGTTCTTTCACTCAAACTACCTCTCTACCAAATTTCACCTAAATCGGTTCAGCGGTTTAAGCGTGGAGAGGTAACAGAGAGACAGAGGAGTATGGATATATAGTATAAATATAGTATATAGCATGGATAATGAAAAAAAACGGGCCACGCGCCGGCAACGCGTGTGCTCATGAGTAGGAACCGCGAATCAGTTTAAAGCATGTCGAGCGATTTTCGACATTAAATACATAAATGACCCGTTGTCGTTATATATTTTAATAAGTATGTGTTCATTTTATAATAAGTCGTTAAGCAAATCAATGAAACATATGGGACTTGATACAATAGATCATTAAACTTTTACCCTAATAAGATAAATTACACGCACGTATTGTTCAGGCCTAGAATATCTTGGGTGCATAGATTTATTGCATTGTTTCTCAATGTAATCTCTCAGGCACCATACTAAGAGTCTATCAAACTTAATTCATTGATGACTTTAAGGTACTTAAAATTCCCACCATCTCGGGGACAATTTTACAAGATGAATGGTTTTTAGGATTCCGTAGTCGACTAGGAACCCTTATAGTTTCGCCATGTCTGTCCGTTCGTCCGCGGATAATCTCAGTAACCGTTAGCACTAGAAAGATGGAATTTAGTACTAATATGTATATTGATCACGCCGACAAAGTGGTAAAATAAAAAGTGGAAAAAAATGTTTTATTAGGGTACCTCCCCTATACGTAACGTGGGGAGTGTTTATTTCCATTTCAACCCTAACGTGTGATATATTGTTGGATTAGTATTTAAAAACGAATAGGGGTTTAGTAAAATCATTTGTTGATAATGTTAATATTTTCGGAGATAATCGCTCCAGAAGTAAAAAAAAATGTCCCTCTAACTTTTGAACCATAAGTTTTAAAAATATGAAAAAAATCTCAAAAGTAGAACTTTATAAAAACTTTCTAGGAAAAATATTTTAAACTTGATACGTTGAATAGTTTTTGAAAAAAATTACAAAATAATTTCTGAACTAAGTTTGTAATTTAACCGTATAAGAAGGTGTTTATTGTACCTGTAAGTTCTACAAAATCACAATGAAATGATGTGCTTTCAAATAAAGTAAAAACGGTGAAAATCGGTTCACGCAATAAAGAATTATCCCATAAAAATCATCTTCCATACTTTAAGCTCGCGCGCAATAGTTTACTTAATTCGCCGATAGATGTCGCTGTACGCAGAACGCTCATATCGTAAATGGCGGTTTTAAAAAAAATGCTGATTTAATGGGGTCGGAGCAGGTGCGCCCATACATTAGGTCGAAAATTGGTCGTGCTCGCTACGTAACCCTACACTGAGCGTGGGCCGACACGCCCTTGGCCGGTTTTTAGATTACGACGCTAACGAACAAGCTTACGGTACAGACATTCTATCAATTGACTTAAAATAAGTATTTTCAGTTTGACGTAGCTAGTTCTGTACATAAAAAATAATGTCCGTGTTATTTTGGTGTATATCTTCGTCGATTCATAATAAGAGAGCAAGTATCAAAATTATGTACTTATAACCAATAAGTAACATGTTACTTATTGTTTAATTCTATATACTTACTGTACTTATTCGGTACGAGCTTTAAAATTACTTTATTTGTGAGCCGATTGCTTTCTAGACAATCAACAACTGAGAATCTATTAGGCAACCTATAAGCTATACCGTAATCTTACTGGGCCTATCACTTAACCTTAATTGATGCATTGTCGAAGCAATGAGCCGTTGATTGTTCGAAGGACAAATTACTTTTTATTTGTTTTGGACCTCCAGATGCACACATTCCGAGATAATGTTCAAATTCATCTTTTAATATACTAGTTTACGTCACCTCTACAATCATAATCGTGAAGGAATTACGTTTTCTCATACCGTGGCCATATACTCGAAATGTATTGTAACCTCAAAAACGAAAGAACGTAAAGAAATATGCCTAATTACGAAAATCCCATTCAAATATCTCATAACTCCAACTTGAAAGTTTCTTATAAAATAACTATAACTACAAAGTTGAAAACCCCCCGACATTTTCATTTCAAAGTCTAATATCTCAAAAACGGCTTAACAAATTTTCGTAAAAACATTAAGAACACTCGGTATAAAATTATCTATGACACAAAAAAACCGCATTCAAATCGGTACATCCGTTTGGCAGGTACGATACCACAGACAGCTACACACTAACACACGTTAAACTAACACCCTTCTCTGTTGTAACCGTTTTAATGTTGCTTGTTAGAGAGAGAAAACGCTAGCACATCGTGGCATTCGTGACGTCATGATCCTCGAGCGTCATAGTAAAATTACAATAGTTTTAATATATGAAGTTGCGTTTTGCGGAAACGGGACAGAACATACCTCTTAAAACTTTGGACACTTGTAACTTTGTGATTATTTGACCTCTTGCTTTGCTTTTTACTCCATTTGACTACATTCTTTTTTTTTATGTGATAGGAGGCAAACGAGCAGACGGATCACCTGATGGTAAGCGATTACCGCCGCCCATGGACACCTGCAAAACTAGAGGTGTTGTGAGTGCGTTGCCGGCCTTTAAGATGGGTGTACGCTCTTTTCTTGAAGGTTTGATGGTCGTATTGGTCCGGAAATACCGCAGGCGACAATCCATTCCACAGATTAGCTGTGCGAGGCAGGAAGTTTCTGGAGAAGCGCACAGTTGAGGACTGCCAACCATCTAAGTGGTGAGGATGGTAATGTTGTCGCGTTGGATGATGGCGAAAAGAGGCGGTAGGGATTAATCCGAACAATTCCTCGGAGCACTCCCCGTTATACATGCGATAGAAAATGCAGAGCGAGGCCACATCTCTACGCAGCGCCAAGGAGTCAAGCCGATTCTTATTCCTTTTTCAAGAAAATACCTACATCATTTTTGATTATTTTATTTAGTATCTACCTCGCTATTGTAGAGATACTCTATCTCTGACCCGGACCACAGAATAGATAATAGTACAAGCCCGGACTATAGAATTCAAGAACACACGACAATATAATACTTTTTATAGTACAAGAAAATTAATAAAATCAGGGGTATAATTCCTGTAGTTTTGTAAAATGGTACAATTATACCTACCGATGTCCAGATAAACATACTAAAAGTCCTCGAGGGTGGGGGCTGTGCTGAGGGTGTAGGGGGGGGGTTGAAGGTACCTTTTTTCAGATTTTCGTACATATCTCGAATATCTGTACGAAAAGCGTTATGATAACTTCAGACAAAAGTTTTTACATGAAATTTTCTACAAAATTGATTACAAAGATTTTTACTCTACGATCAATACTTTGGGAGCTACAGGATGTTAAAGTAAACAAAGATAAAAAATTGTTGATTTAAGAAAACGTCGTTATTTCGTAGTTGTTCATCATAACTCGTATAATTACTTTAGATAAAAGTTTGTCCATAAAATTTCCTACAAAATTGGTCATATTTATTTTCACTCTACGATCGATACTTTAGGAGCTACAGGATGTTCAAGTAAAAAAAATAGTCGATTTAAGAAAACGTCGTTTTTTCGTAGTTGTTCATCATAATTCATTTTGCGTTTAGAATAAGCAAGCTCAGTCACCTGCTTATCGAACATACAATTCCCATGTAGATCCATTGCGAATTTCTAAATAAAACAAACAAATAAAGCTGCAAGACCACTGATTTCTCACTGACATAGTTGTTTCTTCGGGAAAGAGTGCAACTATGACCTGGTAATGTATGAAACAAGTGTAGGGTCTCTCCGTGTAACCCCAAAAAAAAATGCCATTTCAAGACTTGCCTCGGGGAAAAAGTTGGAGTACAGCCTGGCTAAACGGTCGGACCTAGGTCAGGGGTGCTCGACCAAATTTCATAGGTAACCGCGTGCAGTTTTTGATGACCAAAAAAAAAATTAAAAAGTTTTAGAACTTCAGTAAAATCAGGGGAAATAATTCGTGTAGCTTTGTAAATTGGTACAGTTATACCTTGTCGTGTCCAGATACACGAAAGTCCTCGAGGGTGGGGGCTGTGCTGAGGGTGTGGGGGGGGGGGGGGGGGATTGAAGGTACCTTTTTAGATTTTGTAGGCTACATCATCAGTTAGGTGCCCATGTGAAGCTGAATGATGCCCAGTTCGGATTCCGGGCTGGTTTATCCACTGAATCAGCAATCTACTGTCTCAAGCGCACTGTCCAGTACTATGCTAATAATGAAAGAACTCCTGTGTATGCTTGTTTCTTAGATCTTTCTAAGGCCTTCGACCTAGTATCGTACGATAGCTTGTGGTCAAAATTATCGAAGGAAACAAGCATGCCGGGGGAGCTTGTGTCAATATTTAAATATTGGTACAAGAACCAGACTAATGTTGTGAGGTGGGCTGGTCATATGTCGGATGTGTACAGATTGAGGTGTGGAGTGAGACAAGGTGGATTGACATTTCCGAAGCTCTTCAACCTGTATATGGACGGGCTGATCCATGAGCTCAGTAACACCCCTATAGGTTGTTCCGTTGGTGGAAAGGTTGTTAACAACATCAGCTACGCGGATGATATGGTGGTATTGAGTCCATGCATCAGTGCCTTGAGGAAGTTGCTGGCTATATGTGAGAGGTACGCTGCTGCCCATGGCCTTAAGTACATAAGCTGCGTTCGGGCGAACCGTTCGGTCAAGCATTTGGATGCTCGTCCCAAAGGTTCAGGCGAGCGGTGATTCGCAGAACTAGTGAATAGCTTTAGAAAATAAATGAAACACGTAATACGTGCCTGTAAAATTTGAGGGTTGCCCTCGATTCCTCGAATCCCAGCACCAGATCCTGACTTGCTGACAATGGGACTATCTCAGGAGTATACATTTTCGAATAAAAAATAATTTTTAAAATCTGGCCATTATTTACGGAGAAATCTGCGAACTAAAATAAATAAAAATATCATATAACCTCCTTTGTCTTTTTCACGTCTTTAGTTTTGGGCATAGACAGATTAATATACAGATATTCGAGATAGGTACGAAAATCTGAAAGAAAGTACCTTCAATCCCCCCCTACACCCTCAGCACAGCCCCCACCCTCGAGGACTTTTAGTATGTTTATCTGGACACCACAAGGTGTAATTGTACCAATTTACAAAAATACAGGAATTATTTCCCCTGATTTAACTAAAGTCCAAAAACTTTTTTTTTTTTTTTTGGTCATCAAAAACTGCATGCGGTTTCCTATGACATTTGGTCGAGTACCCCTGACCTAGGTCTGACCGTTTAGCCAGGCTGTACTCCAACTTTCTCCCCGAGGCAAACCTTGAAATGGCAAATTTTTTTTGGGGTCACACGGAGAGACCCTACACTTGTTTCATACATTACCAGGTCATAGTTGCACTCTTTCCCGAAGAAACAACTATGTCAGTGAGAAATCAGTGGTCTTGCAGCTTTATTTGTTTGTTTTGTTTAGAAATTCTCAATGGAACGACATGGGAATTGTATGTTTGATAAGCAGATAACTGAGCTTGCTTATCCTAAACGCAAAATGAATTATGATGAACAACTACAAAAAATAACGTTTTCTTTAATCGACTATTTTTTTAACTTGAACATCCTGTAGCTCCTAAAGTATCGATCGTAAAGTGAAAATAAATATGACCAAATTTGTAGGAAATTTTATGGACAAACTTTTATCTAAAGTAATTATAAGAGTTATGATGAACAACTACGAAATAACGACGTTTTCTTAAATCAACAATTTTTTATCTTTTTGTTTACTTTAACATCCTGTAGCTCCCAAAGTATTGATCGTAGAGTAAAAATCTTTATGACCAATTTTGTAGGAAATTTTATGTAGAAACTTTTGTTTGAAGTTATCATAACGCTTTTCGTACAGATATTCGAGATATGTACGAAAATCTGAAAAAAGGTACCTTCAACCCCCCCCTACACCCTCAGCACAGCCCCCACCCTCGAGGACTTTTAGTATGTTTATCTGGACATCGGTAGGTATAATTGTACCAATTTACAAAACTACAGGAATTATTTCCCCTAAGTAATTGCCCATATTAGGCTTAATTTTCTTGGATTATTATTCCGTCTAAGGGGGCAAAATAGGGGGCGAAAGTTGTTATAAGGAGCTACGTTTTAAACGAGCTCACCGCGGATGAAGTCGCGGGCAGAAGCTAATTTAAGAATATTCGGAAACTAAATTGCTGTTGATTGGATGTCAATTTTTACCCGACTGCGTCAGATGTTATGTTTTTCGAGCGTATGTAAGCATGTGGAAAAGAAAATCCACCGAGATTTTCATATCAAAGTTCAATTTCTGAAATGCGTCTAAATAGATTACGAGAATTTACTATAACTACGTCTCCAAGTGAAAAGGTGCGTCCATATCAATTCCATGGTTTGTATGTTTATAATGAAGTTAAGAAGCTTGTTAGGTTAGAAAAGTATATAGACGGTGGAATTAAGAGATGCGCTAGGCTGTTATTCGGAACGCACTAATGCGCCTCACCTCACCCACTACTAACTACAGGACCTAGAAACTACACCTCTACCTACGCTTAGTTACTACGAATGGCGGCGTCAAGATATATTTGTGGGTGAGCGTTGAGGAGAGCTTAAAACAAGTTACAGAATAGCGGAGCTGGAGTGTTGGTATTCGTAACGATCGGTAATCTAATCTGTGACCCGCGGGCTGTAGGCCAGATTCTACTCAATAGACCAGGAAATATCGGGTCCTATTCTAGACTTTTTATTTATAGATCCTATTATCACTGAATTTGTGGTTGATGTCTCGAAAACCATTTTTACTTACTTTATTTTGTTGCACTTCGGGTGGCGAAAACTGTTAGTCGGCCACCTTGTGAAATATGGTGATGTCATGAGTGGTCGAAGTTTTTAGTTTGAGTTTATACGTGAAAGAATAATAATACGAGTACACTATTTGACAACAATAAAAAAAATAGTTTTTTCATTAGCAACAGATAAAAATACTGGGAAACGTTAAGTTGTGAATTTTAAGATTTTTAAATTCATATAAACTCAACAGGGACGTTATTTTATTGTGACGTCACGGGCCTGTAATCCCTACAAATTCCATACTAACGCAGCGTTTTTGACGTTTCATAAAAATAAGCTAATTTGACTTTTGTCAAATAGCGTATTATACGAACTATTTGTCCGCCTACAACACTTGAACAACTCATCTAATTGACTTTTATTTGCAAAATCTCTGTGAGAGATTGCATAGGAATTTCATTTGAATAAAATTATCGTATTTCCATCTTCGATGCATAAGTATAAACTATATCCATACCTTTAGTTAAATCGGTTAAACGAAATAGGAAAGATAATTTACCATCTAAATATCTTATGACACCCGCGTAGTTGTAACAACATGGATTATTCATTAAAAAGTATTGCTTAGCAGTTAACCAACATCTCTTAATTGATGACTTCGAGAAAGTATACAGATCTGTGAATTCGAATCACTACCCACACTCATGGCTTAAAATGTCAATTAGCAAAGGTTTTTTTAACTAGGTACTTAATTTCTACTACATTTCATACGTCTTACTTATGTAAGGCGTATAACAGGCGCCCATTCAAATATAGCTGTTTGGGCATTTGTTATTTGGATAGCTGTAGGTATTTCTTACATCAGGATTTTTTTTCTGAGACCATTTAGTCTGCTCTTATTTTAATGCTCAAATTACCTTATGAAGTCAATTTTGTCCTCAAGTACATACCACGGTCAGCAACGCCTATGTGACACCTCTTCAGTTGCAAGCGGCTATATTCCAAGGTGACCGATTACCATCGGCCGTATTACCAATGCTTGCCACCAACGCGATGTAAAAAAAAACAAAATTGCTACACGCGCGTTCCGTCCATTTCTTCTTATCATAACTAAGCTTCGAGAAATAGACTGCCTTTTGGTTTCACCGTACTTGGGCAAACATGGGGCAATCAGGAATTGAAACTTGAATCAACGAAAAATACAGGCCCACTAATGACCAAGTTCTACCTAAGCGACGGATAAAAAGAATACAAAACTCAACAGTCATGCCGCGCGTAAAATCTCCGTGTGCTCGCCCTTTGACCTGCCTGTCATTACGGGTAATAGAGAAGAGATTGTTATTTGCATATGCGTGTATTCGAATGATTGATAAGTATTGCTTTCCCACTGAAGAACTTATTGATACATTCCTCGGCCATTTCACAAGGAAATCAATAAAACTTCAAGTCTGCATTTTATTGATTTCCGTTCCGTCTCACGAATAAATCGTTCGTCGCGTTGATATAATAGGATGATTGGATGAGCTATATATCATTATATTAAAGCACAAGCAAATAGATATTAATGCATGAAAATCTGTCAGCCTATTAACTTTTCACTGACTAAGTTTTATGAGTAGGAAGGACTGTTTTAGAGTGAAGAAGTATAAGTTCAGAGCGTTATGAAGTTACAGGTCGACACACGTAATAATTTAGAAAATAAAATAACCCGACTGCAAAAAAGCTATCTTTAGAAAAAAAAATCTGAAAAGAACAAAACAAGTTCAGTAGTCGAGAACATTGAATCAGTTTCATGATTAACATTTCGTATGTCAGTTTGGACCTTAGAGTTTAAAAATAATGTCGAAATCGCTTGTGACGGATCCGGAACGAGGCATACGAATCGTTATGACACAGATAAAACAAACTATACCATTCTTATACGAAACAGCAACTTCATCAGTCGGGACCCATTAAAAGTCTAGGCTACGGCACTAATGGGTCCCGACTGTTGAAGTTGCTGTTTCGTATAAGAATGTAAAGTTTGTTTTATCTGTGTCATAACGATTCGTATGCCTCGTTCCGGATCCGTCACAAGCGATTTCGACATTATTTTTAAACTCTAAGGTCCAAACTGACATACGAAATGTTAATCATGAAACTGATTCAATGTTCTCGACTACTGAACTTGTTTTGTTCTTTTCAGATTTTTTTTTCTAAAGATAGCTTTTTTGCAGTCGGGTTTTTTTATTTTCTAAATTATATTTTTTGCATTGATTTATCAATAAAATGTAATCGGGTTGATTAACACGATCGTATCGGGTAAGCCTCTTATTTACTTTCCTACGCCACTCTCCTCGACCCTGTGCTATTGTTACCCACTGTTTTTTTGTACTTAAAGTGGGAGATGGACAAAATGGGTTACTGGATTCTGGCCAAAGTCATCGAGACGGACAGCGGGCAGACCACCAGTGCGATGGACCGATGATATCTGCCGAACAGGAAGCAAACAGTGGATGAGATTATATACGTTAAGGCGCCATAGGTTCAGCGAAGTTAAGCGAACAGAGTTTTTGAAACAATATATTGCGTCTGTTTATAATAATATGGTTTTAAAAAAATACGAATAGTTATCTTGAGGACTTTTTGTAGGGAAATCAGTGTTTAGAAACATGATTAAGCAATTTTCGCTCGATAGAAAAAAATCACGAACATAGGTCTAAAAGGGTTTAAAATACAATTAAAATATTCCTTACAAATTATGCACAAAAGCTAAAAATATTAAAATGGCTTCTAACAATCGGCAATATCATGTTTGAGAGAAATCAATGTTTACTTTTTTATTTATTTATACGGCCAAAAAAAAAAAAAACATAATTTCCGCGCTTCCTAGCACGCACTTCCATCTCGCTCACGCTTATGCTCAGTGAGAGGGAGAGAAGACCATGAACCTACGGCGCCTTAAATGTGAAAATGTGTTTGGGTGCATTTGTTGTAAAGTTTGAATTTTATAAATATTTGAAGCTGTTACATCGAAAATGCTTCTCTAAAAGTGGCAATATAATGTTTTAAACGGTGTGAATGTTCACTTTGCGCGTAACTTAGTTATACATTCATGGCGTGAGTGGCGCCGGAGTGTTTTTCTTAGGCATTACACAGCAACCGCATCAGCTTGCAGCCACCGGCGAGTTCGTACGCGATTAAATAATCATACATTTTCATTCCCACTCATCGACGAGAGGAGACTCGTGCCCAGCAGTGGGACGTATATTGGCTGATAATGATGATGATGATGATCGCGATTATGAATGTCCTGTGTCAACTTACTGTCATAGTAAATTATTCAACCATTTATTAACGCGAGACATTAATGTTTAAGAGATAAGTTTATGCGACGGGGTGAGAGTAATTTATGGTACTAAATCACGTTTTAGTGCGAATTCAAATCTTTTTAATTTTTACACGTTTCAAACCACAGGTACATGCGCGAATACTGATCAGATTTAAAGAAGATAGTTGATATTGACACAGTTCGCTGTCCCCCATACAAAAGATATCATCAGCTCCTCGAGGCTACTTCAAAATTGTTGTTGTTTGTATAGTAATGAATTATTTATATACCTATACAGCCAGCTACCCACGCTGCGGCCTGCGATGGCGGCTAGCTAGTTGCGGGTGTAAGCCTACAGGTTCTAAAGGAACAAAATGTATTTATTCAGGCACCACTAACATTGAACGGGGAACGTGTTATGTAATTCATTGGCTTTGTCTCGGTTCCAAGCTTTAAACTTTACAGTTCTCAGTTTGCATATATAGACCTAGGTGATTTGACATTGGTTTCGATAGTCCGAGTCATCGCTAATCTTGTGAAGTAATACTTAGTGATATTTGCGCTGCATCCCCCTTTTAATGAAAAAAGTGTTCTTCTACCCTTTATTTGGTCTGAGCTTCAAACTGGATATTTTTATGGTTGGTCATTTAGTAGCCATATCATTATGCCATTCAAATTCAAAAACCGGCCAAGTGCGAGTCGGACTCGCGCACGAAGGGTTCCGTACCATTATCTATAAAAACGGAAAAAAACACGTTTGGTGTATGGGTGCCCCCTTAAATATTTATTTTATTCCGTTTTTCAGTATTTGTTGTTATAGCGGCAATAGAAATAACTATCTTCTATCACGGTTCATGAGATACAGGTTGGTGACAGACGGACAGACAGATAGATAGACGGATGGATAGCGGAGTCTTAGTAATGGACTCCCGTTTGTTTTATCCTTTGGGTACGGAATCCTAAAAAGCTCTATAATGAAACGCCAAAACCGCTCTGTTGTTATGAAATTTGTAGCAAAGTTCAGACTAGTGGCGTCCCTATTTTCCATTGCCCACTTTTTGATTTTGGTGCTTTGAGAATTCTTTTAAAGAGCAAAAATAAGTTAAGCTATATTAATATCGTAAGTTTCGTTTATTGGTAACGATTTTATTAGTAACATAATAAATGTTCACTGTTGTTAAATATACCGTATTAAAACACCTAACAATTTCTTTTCGGTTCGAATCCGATACGATCAGTTTGTTCCTCTCACACACGCTTGGCTACGCACCGAACCTATGAATATATTTAGCTGGTAGATTCACATACTTATATGTCAAAAACGTTTTATATTGGGAGTATGCATAGGTATGTCATGTTGTTGGTTCGACATGTTGATTAACATTAGACCTAGTACCTAATAATAATGTCTCCTAAGTATACAGGGTGACTCCTAAGTGGTGAATAGAAATATTTTTTTCTTATTCTGTAGCTTTCATTTAAACACTTTTACTTAACAATATGTGAATATCTATTCATTTTTTTTCATAATAAAATCAATAATTAGTTTACAACTTCCCAGATTTTGTGGTCACCCTACTACAATACACCCTAAGTACAGTTAGCTGCAGAGGAATGTGACACATCTGCATACTAAGTTTCTACGTTCACGTTTATCTGCGGCTGACTGTACTTTTAGTACTTGTCATGTAGAATAGGGTGACCACACGGTTGGATATTTTTAGAATATGAAATTAATTAACGTTTATGTATTACAGTTCAATTGTTTGCTTTTAGACCTAATGCACTGAACTTGCCTTGGAACGCTGCGTTAGAAACTATGGTTTTTGTTCACCACTTAGGAGTCACCCTGTATTAGTTATTAGCTTCTGCCCGCGACTTTGTACGCGCATAAAGTATGGTTTACACGGTATTCTTATGTCCCCTATGCCGCTCATTATCTTCGGGTGTTTTGCAAGCAAAACCTGAGGCCCAAATTCCCGAAGATAAAAGGGGAGCCAAGCGAAGCCGAAGCCTGAGCTTTTCGTAGGACTTAAAGGTCTATAGCATGCTGTTAGAGACCGCTACCTAGGCGAGCTCGAGGGCCGAAAACCAGAAGGCAAGCCCCCACGGTTACTTACAATCTCTAGGTGTCGTTGCAAGCGAAACCTGCGGCCGAAGTACCGAAGTTTGAGCGGCGAGGCAAGCGAGCCCTCACGGACACTTACTATCCCGTAGTTGAGTGGCGAGGCGAAGGGCGAAGTACATGAATAGTTCAACCCCATTTTTAACCCCTTTGCCTTTACCTTAATAATTTAATAGCCTATATGTTGGCCGGGAATTTTCTCGACAGAATAGTAAAGTTTGCATCAAAATCCGTTCACCCGTTTTCACGTGACAAACAGACAAAATTCTAAAAACTTTTGGATCGTGTTCTGTTATCGATTCTAAGTACCTATCCCCAGCAAACTTTTTTTCGAATATCTTCCATGTACAGACTTTCGACCGTCTTCAGCTTTATTACATGTATAGATATTATTTTATAACCCGACAAGCCCTATTACTTTGTAGTGTAAGTAGTGTAACGTAAATAAAATAGTATTTACAAAGTAAGGTCTGGTACACGGAATTTCTGGAAAAGTTAATTTTAAACTACCGTACTTCACACGTTTCCTTGAGTAAATAATGGCATACACACACGTTTACACACATTAATGTACATTTATCGTAAATGTAGGTCTAAAGAATGAATCTTAATGCATAATGATACCTAAATGCAATATAATGACTATCAATGACATGTTATTAACATAAACTATATGAATAGTATGCTTAATATATAATAATATATACAAAATGTATGCTTATTATAATAAGCTATATTTTGTATCCAATCTATAGCGAATCAGCGGGATAAAATATAGCCTTTGTCCGTTCGGTTTTAGCTCCATTTTCTGCACTGGTTATTTTTTTTTATTGAATGAGGACTATTAGTTGCTAAGGAAAACCCCAAACAATGAACTCACAAAAAATCTACCTCTTTATTAGTAACATTTATATAACAAAAGGTGGGATCCAAACCGATATTTTATATGTTATACTGCAGCCGACTAGAAATTTGATAAAAAAAATATAATTTAGAAAATAAAAAAACCCGACTGCAAAAAAGCTATCTTTAGAAAAAAAAATCTGAAAAGAAAAAAACAAGTTCAGTAGTCGAGAACATTGAATCAGTTTCATGATTAACATTTCGTATGTCAGTTTGGACCTTAGAGTTTAAAAATAATGTCGAAATCGCTTGTGACGGATCCGGAACGAGGCATACGAATCGTTATGACACAGATAAAACAAACTTTACATTCTTATACGAAACAGCAACTTCATCAGTCGGGACCCATTAAAAGTCTAGGCTACGGCACTAATGGGTCCCGACTGTTGAAGTTGCTGTTTCGTATAAGAATGTAAAGTTTGTTTTATCTGTGTCATAACGATTCGTATGCCTCGTTCCGGATCCGTCACAAGCGATTTCGACATTATTTTTAAACTCTAAGGTCCAAACTGACATACGAAATGTTAATCATGAAACTGATTCAATGTTCTCGACTACTGAACTTGTTTTTTTCTTTTCAGATTTTTTTTTCTAAAGATAGCTTTTTTGCAGTCGGGTTTTTTATTTTCTAAATTATATTTTTTTTATTTAACACTTTTTAGTTAGTATTATTATATAAGTTCTTACAACCAATAAATACACACTCACACCGCACCTAGATAACTATGTAGGTATTCAAACACCCACTAGCAAAGTAGATGCAGGATTTCAATACTTACCTATTAATAATCATATGGTATTACCTCGCCAAATATTACATTAAAAAAACCGCTGAGGTACCTATTTATTAGTAGCTACTAAATCAAATATATTATTGGTATGTATCTGTACTTAATAAACTATCTCTTTTACAATACCTAACAAAGAAGATGGATGGTAAATACCTACTTATCAGTCACTAACTAACCGATATAGCTACCTACCTACTTAAGTAAGTTAAGTACCTAATTATTAAGTTGCTACTTTCTACGAATCGAATGTACCAAACTATACGCTAAGTAACTTTATACAATTCTACCTACTTACAACAAAGAGGTACGAACACAAACTTTACCTAAATTCCTAAACATAAAGTATCAAAGCTACGGTAGCCCAGTGGTTCAGGCATGCGGGGGTCAAATGGCGGTCGTGGGTTCTAGGCGTGGGTGGCTGGGCGGTAGGGGATAAGTAGATCAGTTAGGTAGGTACACTAGGTACAAGTTATTAAACACCGCGTCGACGGATAATTTAATGTAGGTACTTACCTGATATCTAGTTGGCGAGATAGGTAGTTAGCAGGTATATTTCTAATAAGTATTGTTTTGTTTTCGTTCATCTGCTTTGATACTTTCACATCACACCATCACATCATCAGCCTATATACGTCCCACTGCTGGGCACAGGCCTCCTCTCACGTATGAGAGGGAACGGGCAGTAGTCCCCACGCTGGCCCAGTGCGGATTGGGGACTTCACATACACCTTTGAATTTCTTCGCAGATGTATGCAGGTTTCCTCACGATGTTTTTCCTTCACCGAAAAGCTAACGGTAAATATGAAATCATATTCCGTACATAAGTTCCGAAAAACTCATTGGTACGAGCCGGGCTTCGAACCCACGACCGCCGTTTGACAGCCGCATGCCTAAACCACTGGGCTACCGTAGCTTCTACTTCTACCTATCTACTTATACCTATCTGCAATAGGTAAAGGTATGTGTTTTACAATAGCAAATAAAAAAATAGACGGAAGGTAATAGTCCCTAACTGATATTACAGGTTCCTACTTCAATTAGTATTACCTATACGTAGTTAAATTTCTACGTATGTAGGTAAGTATAATTATAATTACCTAACAAGCTAGGTACCTACTTATTACCAAACAACTTTTATTATTAATAGTAAACCCAAAAAAATCTCTTAGTAGCTAATACCAACTTAGAATACATAAACTGTTTAAGTAAGTATGAACAAAACAATAAAACGAATCGTTAATTCACAATTCTGATCCGAGCTTAAGCATTAGTATCTATATGTTGCAGGGAAATGGTCAAAACAGAGATTTGATCAAATCTCTAAGGGATATGATCAAATCACGCAGGATGTTAAAATGGCCAATTCATTTTATCATTTACCTAATACAAATCAGTAATTTGATCAAATCTCTGAATCTGTTTAGTGAAATGACGAAATCGGACAAAAAAGGCAACTCGTTTTTTCATTTCACTAGACTTGTTTAGTGATTTAATAAAATCCCTGAAACGCGTCAGTGAGTTGACGAAACTAACGCGATAAAGATTTTTCCGCTCTTTTATAAAAAAATAACCACGAAGAGGGTGGCGGGAGCTCTGCATCTTCTAACCTATCCGCCATCCGAGCCTAAGTCCCAGAACCGTTTAAATGACTAATGATTTAGGAGCCAATATCTGCGAGTTAGTTTCGTCAATTCACTGACGCGTTTCAGGGATTTATCAAATCACTAAACAAATCTCTTGAAATGAAAAAACGAGTTGCCTTTTTTGTCAGATTTCGTCATTTCACTAAACAGATTCAGAGATTTGATCAAATGACTGATTTGTATCAGGTAAATGATAAAATGGATTCTCCATTTTAACATCCTGCGTGATTTGATCATATCCCTCAGGGATTTGTTCAAATCTCTGTTTTGACCATTTCACTGCGACATATATATTAGTCCGAAAAATTCAAAGAATCGACACAACCAACAACGTCGTCTGCCCTCACGTGTCTGCCCGTTTGGGTCGCTCGCTGTATAAAGAAGCCCGCCCCCACTCCCCGGCTCGGCCCCTCAACACTCTCCGGCTCCACGCGCTTCGCAAGTAGGTAGGGTGGGCAGGTAAGGTATTTATGTGTTCGGAAACGTTGAATTATATGTGTAAGGTATTTATATGTGTTCGGAAACGGACCCGAGTATGTCCTAAAACTACGACCAAGACCACCGGAGGATGGGCAGCAGCATCCCTGGAGTGCGGTGGAAATACTGCGATCGCCAACCCGCATGCCAAGCGTGGCGATTATGGCACATACCCCCCAAATGAATAGCACAAATTATACCGGCAGCTCAATAAACAGATCTCCAAGTCCCTTACCCGCGATCTGCGCCAACTCAATACAAATCGTATAGAAGAGGCCATCCAGCGCAATAAGGGCTCTAAAGTATTCTCGAGAGATATGTCTATAGAGCAGAGCCAGCTCGCGAAGTTAAAAACTGAAGATGGTAGAATCATTTCCTCTAAACCTGAGATTCTGGGTGAGATAGAGCGCTTTTACGGACAGCTATACACATCAACGCGCAGACCCGAAGTTAGTCAGGCGGAAGACCGTAGAGCTAGACTAACCCGACACTTTACCGACGACATCCCGGACATCAGCCGGTACGAGATTGTAATGGCTCTTAAACAGCTCAAGAAAAACAACGCACCCGGTGAAGACGGAATAACAGCCGAACTTCTGAAGGCGGGTGGAAAACCGGTCCTTAAGGCCCTTCAGAAGTTGTTCGATTCCGTCTTACTGGATGGGAGAACTCCATAGGTATGGAACAGAGGGGTGGTGGTGCTGTTATTCAAAAAGGGTGACAACACTCTGCTGAAGAACTACAGACCCATCTCACTTCTGAGCCATGTCTATAAGCTGTTTTCGAGGGTCATTACAAATCGAGTCGCATGCAGGCTAAATGACTTCCAGCCTCCCGAACAAGCCGTCGTCCGAAGAGGCTTTAGTACCGTAGACCACATCCACACGCTTCGTCAGGTTATACAGAAGACCGAAGAGTATAACCTACCTCTCTGCTTAGCGTTTGTGGACTACGAAAAAGCCTTCGATTCGATTGAAACCTGGGCTGTACTACAGTCTCTCCAACGGTGCCAAGTTGACTATCGCTATATCGAAGTGCTGAAGTGTTTGTACGAGAACGCCACTATGTCAGTCCGACTTCAGGACCAGAACTCGAAACCTATTCCTTTGCAGCGGGGAGTCAGGCAAGAAGATGTTTTTTCTCCAAAACTGTTCACCGCTGCACTGGAGGACGTTTTCAAGACTCGAATCTGGCCTGGAGAAGGCTAGGCATCAGCATCAACGGCGAGTACATCACTCACCTTCGGTTTGCTGACGATATAGTAATCTTGGCTGAGACCATGGAGGACTTAAGTACGATGCTCGATGACCTCAGAAAAGCATCCGAGCGAGTTGGTCTAAGAATGAACATGGATAAGACGAAGATCATGTCAAATGCCCATGTAGTACCAACTCCGATTACAATCGGACACTTTACGCTCGAAGTTGTAGACGATTATGTATACCAAGGACAGACGATCCAGTTAGGTAGGTCCAACTTCGAGAAAGAGGTCGATCGTCGAATCCGACTCGGCTGGGCAGCGTTCGGGAAGCTACGGCAAATCTTTTCGTCCAATATTCCACAGTGTCTCAAGACGAAAGTCTTTGACCAGTGTGTGTTGCCAGTGATGACATATGGCACTGAAACGTGGTCGCTTACTATGGGCCTCATAAGAAGGCTCAAAGTCACCCAAAGGGCAATGGAGAGGGCCATGTTGGGAGTTTCTCTGCGTGATCGCATCAGAAATGAGACTATCCGCAGCAGAACCAAGGTAACCGATATAGCCCTCCGGATCGCTAAACTTAAGTGGCAGTGGGCGGGGCACATAGCACGTAGAACCGATGGCCGTTGGGGCGGAAAGGTTCTCGAGTGGCGACCACGTACCGGAAGGCGCAGCGTGGGTAGGCCCCCGACAAGGTGGACTGATGACCTGGTAAAGGTTGCGGGAGTCCGCTGGATGCGGGTGGCGCTGGATCGGTCACTTTGGCACTCTTTGGGGGAGGCCTATGTCCAGCAGTGGACGTCTTTCGGCTGATATGATGATGTGTTCGGAAACGTTGAAAGTAAAATAAGTAGGTATTAATTACCAGACTGCGGGACGCAAAGGAGGGTAGGTAATGTGTTTATCTCTTATTTATTTATTTATTCCAAATGAAGTAATATCTCACCGTAAGCTGTCAGTGACGCTTTAGGTCGTTAAAACTATTTGAAGCAGAAGCACTCTGGGTTTGTCAATAGAATTTTATACAACCGTGATATAAATAATGATAGCTTTTTCAACCAAGTACCGCGTTTACTTTTTCTTATTTAATTCTTATATTACTTCACGAAGCTTATAAAATTTTTCTTAGGTACCTATTCTAATCAAATTGAATTAGTCACATAGTCACATTGACCCTCCTTTGCGTCGCGCAGAGCAGTATTAATACTGAACAGAATTACTATAACTTTATAACGTTATAGAATTTAAATGGTCACTCTAAATGAAAAACTGTAAAAGAAACCTATAACTGATTTTTAAATACCTATTCAGTGATACCCCACTCGACATATTTCGTTCACTTTTTTTTGTTTTTTTTTTCAATTTTGGCGTCTGATTGTCGTCATATTGAATTTTGATTACTGTCATGTCTTTAGTGACACACGCAAGAGTAAGACGGTTCGATTGACGTAAGAATTATCAAAATCGGTTCACGCGTTTGGTCTCTGGAGTGCCACATAGGAACAAACATACATACATACATACATACATACATATATAGGCTGATAAACACATTACCCTCCTTTGCGTCGCGCGACCAGCGTGTGTTGCCAGTGATGACATATGGCACTGAAACGTGGTCGCTTACTATGGGCCTCATAAGAAGGCTCAAAGTCACCCAAAGGGCAATGGAGAGGGCCATGTTGGGAGTTTCTCTGCGTGATCGCATCAGAAATGAGACTATCCGCAGCAGAACCAAGGTAACCGATATAGCCCTCCGGATCGCTAAACTTAAGTGGCAGTGGGCGGGGCACATAGCACGTAGAACCGATGGCCGTTGGGGCGGAAAGGTTCTCGAGTGGCGACCACGTACCGGAAGGCGCAGCGTGGGTAGGCCCCCGACAAGGTGGACTGATGACCTGGTAAAGGTTGCGGGAGTCCGCTGGATGCGGGTGGCGCTGGATCGGTCACTTTGGCACTCTTTGGGGGAGGCCTATGTCCAGCAGTGGACGTCTTTCGGCTGATATGATGATGTGTTCGGAAACGTTGAAAGTAAAATAAGTAGGTATTAATTACCAGACTGCGGGACGCAAAGGAGGGTAGGTAATGTGTTTATCTCTTATTTATTTATTTATTCCAAATGAAGTAATATCTCACCGTAAGCTGTCAGTGACGCTTTAGGTCGTTAAAACTATTTGAAGCAGAAGCACTCTGGGTTTGTCAATAGAATTTTATACAACCGTGATATAAATAATGATAGCTTTTTCAACCAAGTACCGCGTTTACTTTTTCTTATTTAATTCTTATATTACTTCACGAAGCTTATAAAATTTTTCTTAGGTACCTATTCTAATCAAATTGAATTAGTCACATAGTCACATTGACCCTCCTTTGCGTCGCGCAGAGCAGTATTAATACTGAACAGAATTACTATAACTTTATAACGTTATAGAATTTAAATGGTCACTCTAAATGAAAAACTGTAAAAGAAACCTATAACTGATTTTTAAATACCTATTCAGTGATACCCCACTCGACATATTTCGTTCACTTTTTTTTGTTTTTTTTTTCAATTTTGGCGTCTGATTGTCGTCATATTGAATTTTGATTACTGTCATGTCTTTAGTGACACACGCAAGAGTAAGACGGTTCGATTGACGTAAGAATTATCAAAATCGGTTCACGCGTTTGGTCTCTGGAGTGCCACATAGGAACAAACATACATACATACATACATACATACATATATAGGCTGATAAACACATTACCCTCCTTTGCGTCGCGCGACCAGCGTGTGTTGCCAGTGATGACATATGGCACTGAAACGTGGTCGCTTACTATGGGCCTCATAAGAAGGCTCAAAGTCACCCAAAGGGCAATGGAGAGGGCCATGTTGGGAGTTTCTCTGCGTGATCGCATCAGAAATGAGACTATCCGCAGCAGAACCAAGGTAACCGATATAGCCCTCCGGATCGCTAAACTTAAGTGGCAGTGGGCGGGGCACATAGCACGTAGAACCGATGGCCGTTGGGGCGGAAAGGTTCTCGAGTGGCGACCACGTACCGGAAGGCGCAGCGTGGGTAGGCCCCCGACAAGGTGGACTGATGACCTGGTAAAGGTTGCGGGAGTCCGCTGGATGCGGGTGGCGCTGGATCGGTCACTTTGGCACTCTTTGGGGGAGGCCTATGTCCAGCAGTGGACGTCTTTCGGCTGATATGATGATGTGTTCGGAAACGTTGAAAGTAAAATAAGTAGGTATTAATTACCAGACTGCGGGACGCAAAGGAGGGTAGGTAATGTGTTTATCTCTTATTTATTTATTTATTCCAAATGAAGTAATATCTCACCGTAAGCTGTCAGTGACGCTTTAGGTCGTTAAAACTATTTGAAGCAGAAGCACTCTGGGTTTGTCAATAGAATTTTATACAACCGTGATATAAATAATGATAGCTTTTTCAACCAAGTACCGCGTTTACTTTTTCTTATTTAATTCTTATATTACTTCACGAAGCTTATAAAATTTTTCTTAGGTACCTATTCTAATCAAATTGAATTAGTCACATAGTCACATTGACCCTCCTTTGCGTCGCGCAGAGCAGTATTAATACTGAACAGAATTACTATAACTTTATAACGTTATAGAATTTAAATGGTCACTCTAAATGAAAAACTGTAAAAGAAACCTATAACTGATTTTTAAATACCTATTCAGTGATACCCCACTCGACATATTTCGTTCACTTTTTTTTGTTTTTTTTTTTCAATTTTGGCGTCTGATTGTCGTCATATTGAATTTTGATTACTGTCATGTCTTTAGTGACACACGCAAGAGTAAGACGGTTCGATTGACGTAAGAATTATCAAAATCGGTTCACGCGTTTGGTCTCTGGAGTGCCACATAGGAACAAACATACATACATACATACATACATACATATATAGGCTGATAAACACATTACCCTCCTTTGCGTCGCGCGACCAGCGTGTGTTGCCAGTGATGACATATGGCACTGAAACGTGGTCGCTTACTATGGGCCTCATAAGAAGGCTCAAAGTCACCCAAAGGGCAATGGAGAGGGCCATGTTGGGAGTTTCTCTGCGTGATCGCATCAGAAATGAGACTATCCGCAGCAGAACCAAGGTAACCGATATAGCCCTCCGGATCGCTAAACTTAAGTGGCAGTGGGCGGGGCACATAGCACGTAGAACCGATGGCCGTTGGGGCGGAAAGGTTCTCGAGTGGCGACCACGTACCGGAAGGCGCAGCGTGGGTAGGCCCCCGACAAGGTGGACTGATGACCTGGTAAAGGTTGCGGGAGTCCGCTGGATGCGGGTGGCGCTGGATCGGTCACTTTGGCACTCTTTGGGGGAGGCCTATGTCCAGCAGTGGACGTCTTTCGGCTGATATGATGATGTGTTCGGAAACGTTGAAAGTAAAATAAGTAGGTATTAATTACCAGACTGCGGGACGCAAAGGAGGGTAGGTAATGTGTTTATCTCTTATTTATTTATTTATTCCAAATGAAGTAATATCTCACCGTAAGCTGTCAGTGACGCTTTAGGTCGTTAAAACTATTTGAAGCAGAAGCACTCTGGGTTTGTCAATAGAATTTTATACAACCGTGATATAAATAATGATAGCTTTTTCAACCAAGTACCGCGTTTACTTTTTCTTATTTAATTCTTATATTACTTCACGAAGCTTATAAAATTTTTCTTAGGTACCTATTCTAATCAAATTGAATTAGTCACATAGTCACATTGACCCTCCTTTGCGTCGCGCAGAGCAGTATTAATACTGAACAGAATTACTATAACTTTATAACGTTATAGAATTTAAATGGTCACTCTAAATGAAAAACTGTAAAAGAAACCTATAACTGATTTTTAAATACCTATTCAGTGATACCCCACTCGACATATTTCGTTCACTTTTTTTTGTTTTTTTTTTCAATTTTGGCGTCTGATTGTCGTCATATTGAATTTTGATTACTGTCATGTCTTTAGTGACACACGCAAGAGTAAGACGGTTCGATTGACGTAAGAATTATCAAAATCGGTTCACGCGTTTGGTCTCTGGAGTGCCACATAGGAACAAACATACATACATACATACATACATACATATATAGGCTGATAAACACATTACCCTCCTTTGCGTCGCGCGACCAGCGTGTGTTGCCAGTGATGACATATGGCACTGAAACGTGGTCGCTTACTATGGGCCTCATAAGAAGGCTCAAAGTCACCCAAAGGGCAATGGAGAGGGCCATGTTGGGAGTTTCTCTGCGTGATCGCATCAGAAATGAGACTATCCGCAGCAGAACCAAGGTAACCGATATAGCCCTCCGGATCGCTAAACTTAAGTGGCAGTGGGCGGGGCACATAGCACGTAGAACCGATGGCCGTTGGGGCGGAAAGGTTCTCGAGTGGCGACCACGTACCGGAAGGCGCAGCGTGGGTAGGCCCCCGACAAGGTGGACTGATGACCTGGTAAAGGTTGCGGGAGTCCGCTGGATGCGGGTGGCGCTGGATCGGTCACTTTGGCACTCTTTGGGGGAGGCCTATGTCCAGCAGTGGACGTCTTTCGGCTGATATGATGATGTGTTCGGAAACGTTGAAAGTAAAATAAGTAGGTATTAATTACCAGACTGCGGGACGCAAAGGAGGGTAGGTAATGTGTTTATCTCTTATTTATTTATTTATTCCAAATGAAGTAATATCTCACCGTAAGCTGTCAGTGACGCTTTAGGTCGTTAAAACTATTTGAAGCAGAAGCACTCTGGGTTTGTCAATAGAATTTTATACAACCGTGATATAAATAATGATAGCTTTTTCAACCAAGTACCGCGTTTACTTTTTCTTATTTAATTCTTATATTACTTCACGAAGCTTATAAAATTTTTCTTAGGTACCTATTCTAATCAAATTGAATTAGTCACATAGTCACATTGACCCTCCTTTGCGTCGCGCAGAGCAGTATTAATACTGAACAGAATTACTATAACTTTATAACGTTATAGAATTTAAATGGTCACTCTAAATGAAAAACTGTAAAAGAAACCTATAACTGATTTTTAAATACCTATTCAGTGATACCCCACTCGACATATTTCGTTCACTTTTTTTTGTTTTTTTTTTCAATTTTGGCGTCTGATTGTCGTCATATTGAATTTTGATTACTGTCATGTCTTTAGTGACACACGCAAGAGTAAGACGGTTCGATTGACGTAAGAATTATCAAAATCGGTTCACGCGTTTGGTCTCTGGAGTGCCACATAGGAACAAACATACATACATACATACATACATACATACATATATAGGCTGATAAACACATTACCCTCCTTTGCGTCGCGCAGTCGGGTAAAAAGAGCCCTGGCGGCCATTTAAAAAGTATGGCCGCGAGGGTTCTTTTTACATGAGTCGACCTTTATGATTAGATAATAGTAGCGGGTTTATAAGGTACTTAATTAAGTGAAAAGTTGTTTGAGCGTCGGTTAAGTGCACGCGACACCTCTGGGATAATATAATACGTTTTCGTAAATGTCTTGGATATAAGTAGCTATACTAATATTCTGAAGAGGTTATGTTTAAAATTTTTTTTCTCTGATAATATCATAAAAAGGTAAAGTACCTGTGAGGTTTAAAGTATGTATATTATCTCTCTCACAGACTGGCGGGGCCTGCGGTGGATTTCTTAAATTGAAAAAAGCTTTTGCTTGTTAAAGTCTATGACATCAATATGAGATTAAATTTCATCCAGCCAGTGGAGAGGGTTTAATTATGTATACTTTCATAGGATTATTTACAACACTACCAATTATATCTGACGCGAAAGTTACATTCTAACCCCAGGCTACAGTAATTTAGCCAAAGATCCGTGTCGACGCTAATTAGACTCAACCATGATTAATTATGCAAATAATATTCGTACCTCTTCGTTACAATTTTATTAAACCTCCTTAGCCGCCTAAGCCAGGTATTAACTTTCAAAAAAGTCCTATAAAAACTTCCGGTTACAAAAACTGGAGATATGCGTTGTCTGTTTAAAAATTACCGCAATAACGCGCCTTCGAAGTTAACCTGCGAAAGTGAATAGGCCACTTTGAAACTAAACATTTCTTTTAAATTTCATAGCTATCCACGTATAAAAATGATAAGTATGTAAAATAAAATAATAATGATAAGGATAAAATGATAAGGTTGACTGGTAGAGAATGCTTACGGCATTAAGTCCGCCTTTTGTACGATAAGTTTTTCTTTTGTGCAATAAGGATTAAATAAATAAATAAATAAGTACATTAAATAGGGTATTTGACAACAGTCAAAATTAATTATGTTTACATTAGCCACAGATAAACATTACGAAAATACCTACTCGAAAAGTATCAATCTTTCACTTGTGTTTTCAATAGTAACCTAAATTTGACAATATTCCGCATGTGATTAAGGCCGCTTTTGGTATTTATTGGCAACATTGATATGTCACGAAACTGCCATGTCACGGGCTGTCATGATCATGAAAACCTGAATATGACCGCGGCTCCATAAGCTCTTTATTGTGGTTTACTTAAAGGCTGACATGTAAGCCGATCTAGTAATTAATACTGCTATAACAACAATTCAAGTATAAGCAGTACATTAACATAGGTATACAAGCAGTCCAATCCAAGACAACTATTGACACAAAAAAAAAAAATATTTTGGTAGTATTTTTAGCCTCGATCGGTTAGCACTTTGAAGCTTACTAATTTGAAAGCTTTGGCCTGTGGGGTAGCCAATGATATGTTGGAGCTATTTCCTACAAACAAAGATAGTATTTTTGGTTCACTTTACACGACTACTGATGAGTAAATAGTAACATACGTTCATTCTAGTTTTAGGTTTCAGTTTGTAATTTTGTCTCATTCTTTGCTGACTTCAAATTACCATATTTTTTTATAAACGAGTACATGCCGATTGACATTTGCTCTTTAATAATCCAACTTGAAAAAAGGAGATATATACGAAAAATGGGTACAGTACAAAGTCTAGATTTTATCCATCTTTTGTATGAAGCCTTTGTACTGCTTACTAATCTTTTGTTGTACTTACCTATCCAATATAAACTCAAGCTTTGAAACAATTGAATGCCTCTCACAGAGCACTTTCATCTTAAGAAGCTTGATTTCTACTATTTGTCAGCTTTGTCACATTTTAATACGAAGTACGTAGATAAGTATTAAAAACAACAAATCTAGGCTCCAACCCGCTTTAGGCAAGCAGTGGGACGTATACTTATAAGTAGTGTGCGGTGTTTCGATGGCAAATTTCACAGAGGTAAATGGAGTCGCCTAACTATTTTTTTGATTAAACGAATAACGATTAAAAGATTAATTTTGCATAATACTCCTTATAAATTATCTTGTGAGCATTACCCACTTATACCACGATAACACAGGACTACTAAATAACACAAGTATTTAGGTAAACATTGTTTAATAAATTTATTTATTTTTACTTATTACATACGGAGAAACATGTTACCTAAACAATCGGGATGAGTACCTACCTAATTAATGTCATACTAAGAACTCCTGGTAAATGAATAATTTATTTTTCAAATCTTAAAAAGTTAATCATAAAAACGACTCCATTATCCACTGTGTGAAATTTGCCACCGAAACTCCGCACACTACTTATAAGTATGGTGATGACGATGACATAATTATGCACAAAAGTTAGTGAGAACTTTCCAGCGAACGAAGAAAACCATACAATGCGAGGTCCTAACAAATTTCTACCCAAACATGAAACACGAGCCTAAAACACGGTACTCATGCGCATTCTCGAACTAAACGGCGTTCTTACACCCCGACCCGGGGCCATTTTGCGTCGCTATTTAAGGCCTCCACCCACGGGACGCGTGTGCTGCGCGGCGCGTGTGCTGCGCGGCACACGCGCAAGTTGTAAAGCATTGAAACTACACTTCAAACACACATCGAACGCGGCACACGCGCAGCACCCGCGCAGCTGCAGCGCAGCACCCGCGCGGCACACGCGCAGCACCCGCGCAGCTGCAGCACAGCACACGCGCAAGTTGTAAAGCATTGGAACTACACTTCAAACACACATCGAACGCGGCACACGCGCAGCACCCGCGCAGCTGCAGCGCAGCACACGCGCAGCACACGCGTCCAGTGGGTGGAGGCCTTTAGACTTCTATGATTTTTTTCGTTCGCTGCAACTGTCTAATACAACATGTAAGTGGGCATTAGGTACTTACCAATAAAAGTTGACAAACGTAGCATCATGTTGGTGCTGCTTCACAAGGCTTAAGCTATACCTGAAACCAAATACTAAGGTTAGAAACTGTAATAGACAGACATTTTGTAGTATCATTTTTTATAGGAATAACCAGTATTTTAGAACTAGTGCGACTGCTATGTACTAAAAGACTATATATCCTATTTTAAAAGGTAAATATCAATACGATTTTGAAAGATTAATATGGAAATATTCTACCTAAAAGATTGCTCTAACGCGTATTTTTGGAAAACACTCCGACGAAAACCTGTTTTTTTTAAATAACCGTATATAGAAATAGAATTATAGCTTTACTATGGTCTAGAATAAGAGTTTATCTATACAAAACAGAAGTTTGTACTTTAACAGTGTAATCATTTGAACGAAAATATGGCCTGTGAAAAAGCCTTACGTTAGCTGAAATACGAACTTTTTGTTTGCACGCTCTTAAGAAGTCTTTTATAATTGGGGGATATAATAAAATATTTGGTTACAAATCTTACTCAAATCAACATAGTCCCAAACTAAGCAAAGCTCGTGCTATGGGTACTAGGCGACAATATATATATTTGCTTATAGAGATATATAAATTCTTATATACATCATCCATGACTCAGGAACAAATATTCGTGCTCATCACACAAATAAATGCTCTTACCGGGATTCGAACCCAGAACTTCCGGCTTCGTAGGCAGGATCGCTTACAACTAGGCCAAAGCGTTCGTCAAGTCAAATCGCTCCCTTATATATAATTCCAACTCCAATTATACCCCCTTAGTAGATGATTATTGGGATTGATGAGTAGGTATATTGTTTGAAGATGCTTCGGGTTTCGGGAATCGACCTATCTTCAATTATCGATATTCAGTAAGCAGCAGATTATACGCATGTAATGTAACGGGTGGCGCAGGACCAGTCATTGTGACACTCTTTGGGGGAGGCCTATGTCCAGCAGTGGACGTCTTTCGGCTGATATGATGACGATGATGAATCTAACGGTAACAGATATACAACTAACGAGATCAATCGTGCATCTTTTTTATTTAAATATCGGCTTGGATGACACATATTTGCTTGCTATTACTTTTAAATGTTTAAAAACTATACAATACAATACAATACAAATACTCTTTATTGCACACCTCAAAACAAGAATCAAATAAACATAATAACAGGCGGTCTTATCGCTTAACTATAATGTCGCCTCTAAAATCCTAAACTTTAGCAATAAGGCAGCTTCGGGGTTTGAGCAACTCCGCGATTGTCCAAAGACAGTATTCATTTTATTTAGGTAGATTGGCCTCAGGTTGTCAAAATTGTATACTGATGTAGCTAATGCTCTGAGAATCTGCCCGGGTCCCTCTCATAGGTTTTATTTAACTATGTGAACTAGATTAGAGAAAGTCCGGGCAGATGTCCCAAGACGGACTGCCGCCCCGGGCGGTCATGCGAGGCTAAGTCTGGTGTATAATTAATACGATGTTAATACCTGAATTGCGATACAATACCGTCACTCAGTACAGTTGAAAGGTCTGTATCATATTTAATGTGTTCCGATCAGCCAAGCGATATAATTTATATGATACGCCTGAGGCGTCGGTGAGACTCCGGAGAGATCGATATGCGAATGGGCGAAACATATTGAAATACGAAACAAATGTGTAGCGAAGAACAAAAATAAAACTCCTGTTGGCCAGCCAGCAGCAAAAGTTGCTATGGGGATCAAGTGCTCAAAATGACCTACATACGAGTAATGTCAGGAGGATAAGGGCTGTCTGACTAATTATGAGCGAGTTATTTCGCTGACTGGCCATACGATTCAAGTAATTTTTTTTGCTACGAGCGGGAATTGAACTCCGGACCGTGCAATGCTGTGAACCAAAAGAGCTACCCTGAGCTCCAGGGGTGCTGACGAACGTTGCAACTGATCGGAAATTATAACTTAGTTACGATACGCTTCTGCTTCGTGAAATTTGTAGCATACGATTAATGTCAAGATAAGTCAACGTAGTTGCTTCTATGGTGTGCCTACTAGCTTTAGGCAAGTACTTTTACTGCTCTTGTAATAGTAAAAGTACCACCACGAAGTCTTGTTTTCACTCATGTTGCGCCATTTCAAGTTTCATTCAGTTCAATTGAAAAATCAGCAACGTTATAAGGTGGAAGTACTAGTGCCCGACGCGGTACTAGTACTCGACGAATATAATTTAACTAGCGAATAATAAACTAAGATTCATCACGACATCATTTTTAAATTACTAAATGTTAGTGACTTCAATATTTCTTATCACAATTTCAAGACAAATTTTAACTTATTTATAAGTTATGAACATATTTGTTAAAACCAGCTGCCATCAATTGGGACAATGAGTTAAACCTTCAAGTCCCAATTAATGTCAGTCTGTCATTCATGACATTTGTACTGAAATGACATCTATTGGGACTGCCAGCATAACCGCCTGCCATTTACTCGTACATTCGGATTGATTACCTAATTCTTATATTATCAGAATTTTTTATAAGATCACCATATGAAACGAATTCCGTATCAGTAACTTGAGTAAATACCTCGTCTCCCAAACCGTATATAATATATCTTAAATGAGCATAATATCGTGATTCAAATAAGTATTTTCTGTTGACATGTCGGGCACTAGTACTTCTACCTTAATTGTTGTTGAGTATTTTGTTAGCTACGGTAGCCCAGTGGTTCAGGCATGCGGCTGTCAAACGGCGGTCGTGGGTTCGAATCCCGGCTCGTACCAATGAGTTTTTCGGAAATATGATTTCATATTTACCGTTAGCTTTTCGGTGAAGGAAAAACATCGTGAGGAAACCTGCATACATCTGCGAAGAAATTCAAAGGTGTATGTGAAGTCCCCAATCCGCACTGGGCCAGCGTGGGGACTACTGCCCGTTCCCTCTCTTACATGAGAGGAGGCCTGTGCCCAGCAGTGGGACGTATATAGGCTGATGATGTGTGATGTGTGATGTGATTTTATTAGCTACCTTTTAATAAGTATCATGTTATTTTCTTTTCTTCGGATCTTATATCTGACACTGGATCGACCTTAGTTATAATTACTTTCATTCAATTAAAAGTATTAAAACTAACCGACTGTAATAAATCCGATTTTAGAAGTGATACGCAATACCGCCCTCCGAACCAAAAAGACTGTAAGTCGTATAGTCGGATGTTATGGTATTACTTTCATGTTTTAATGCTGGCAGGATGATGGTAGCTGATCTTTGACACGCGCGTGCGCATCTAATCGCAGAGCAGTCTGTCAGTGTGTACGAGCATTAATGCAACACGACAGTTATTTTCGTAACTTGGGTAATATCGATTACTGTAGCCACACAAATATGTAGGTAGGTACTTATACCTAAATATTTTTGAGAGAGCTTGGGCATTTTTACTGCCTTTTATATTTATTTAACTTGCAATGTATGTAACTAAGTTTATTCGAGTGGAATCTTGAAACTCAATTTTGAAGCCGATATCTTCAACCGATTGAGCTGAAATTTGGGGTTTATAATATTATGGTACCGTCGAGCTGATCTGATGATGGAGATAGAAGGTGGCCGTGGGATTTCAGGACTCAATAGAAGTAACCCCGTTGAGTTTGGGCTCGTTAGAATCGTCTCAACGAGTAGTAGATGACGATATACAGAAAAGTCCAGTCGGCAATAAACACTTGTATGAAAAATTAAATTTACTTTATTTTTTCTGCTACCTACCTATTTTCCGTTGCCTAATGTGTTTTTATATCTTTGTGTGTTTGTCACGAATAAATATTTATGTTTGTCTGAGTTCAAAAGGTTCGATCATTTTTAAAGCAAAGTTCTTTCTAATTACAATGCCTGAAATAAAGAATAATAATAATAATAATGGCGTAGGGATGTGACGGCCCCATCGCCCACCAGATTTCTGGTGCAATCAGTCAACGTAAGGCAGCTTGTGGCGGGCTGTTAGGGAGTAGCGACCCTACGTACCTGAGTGCTCCTGGGGGTGTCATGTGGTCAGGCTGAGCCGATCGGGTGGTTGGTTGGACAGGCCCTCCGCCTCTGGCTTGCCTTTATTGGCCGTCCAGAGTGGAGTTGCAAGAGCTGTTGCTCGAGGGTAGATGTGGACAAAGTGGCGAGTTGGCTATATGTTTAAAGTCCAGTGCCACCTCTCTACCCCCCAGCTCTCTGACCGGTGTTGCCCTTAGGCCATTTTTTAATGTCGCTATTAATAGGGGCCCATCTAGCAGTTAGCGAGTCACCGTCTGCCAGAGATAAAGATTGAAACAGTTTTATTAGGCAGGCGTCCGATGTTTCACCCAATAGCCCAGCCACTAGTCCATCATTTCAACCCAATAACCCGTTTTATTTAGATTCCATCAACCATCAATAGTCCCTATACACCCCAGCGGGTGCTGTCTCTGTGTGCGTCCCATGACACGGGCAGGGACAGCATCCGCTCGGTGTACTCCTTGCATTTCATTAAATTGTCAAAAGGGCCTCTACGTGTTGGCTCAGTTGGTACTTTGTAGGTACCTAGCTCCACGCACGCCTCCCAAAGGTCCGGGACATCATTGTCCCGTGAACGGGAAAAAATAATAATAATAATAATAGTCGAAAGATATTGGATTGAGTGGTGTGATAATTGGTTAGTAAAAGTTATATCCAAACCTCCCATTTTCCCTACCCTAATGTTTTGCAAATACTAAATGTGGCCATTTTAGATAAAATATGTTTGATGAACGTATATGTATTTAAGGGCATAAGTCACCTACGTTGTACAGCTACACACATTATTCCACATGTAATTTACTTTGATGTACAACTATTATCTTGTATTGAACACTAATCACCTTCCATACAGCTTGATCTAGGCCAAATAGTCACGTAGGTAAACGATGCGTTTCCAACCGCGGGACATTTCCATATCAACTAGGGTCGAGATGGACTCGTGACTGGGGTATCATAGTCGCAGGAGGTCAATGTGACTTGACGTTTCACATTTCAGTATGATACCTGATGTTAATATCATTATGATATTCGTTAAGTCTTTGGTGGACATGGACTGTTGCGCACTCTTTTGTAATAATAGACACTATTGTTTCATGATTTACTCGACTTGTTTTATGATTTCAAATTGAGGTGCCCAATAAAGTGTCGAACACTGGGACGTTTGCGTTACATTCACCTAAAATTTTCTATTCACCTAAAACATTGAACACACCCTCTGCTATATTTTATTGGACTAGATCATCATAATCAGCCTCCTAGCGTTTTCCCAGTTGTGGGACATAGGGATTGAGTAGGTAAAACAAAATTAGTATTTTCTGTGGTCAATAGGGAACAGTTGCCTTGTATACGAGTACAATCAATATTTTGAATGCATGCAATCATATAACTTTTAAGTTTCGTGTTCGTAAAGTATACAAGTCTTTTTCGGGTCAATGTATGTATGTAATTTGTTTTAATAAATTACCTAATGAAATCTTGTTTCTACACTTTCCAGCTCTTAATTACTTGAAAAAAACATTGATATCAAAGGCTTTTATATTACAGGGTTGAGGAATGACAGAAATGCATGGCCCAAGCCATTCATAAATTGATAGTCATTGTATCAGACCTAGGGAGCTGACAATACATCCTACAGGATATATCCTACAAGAAAGTATACCCAAGGATTCAGTTAATGTTAACATTTTCATTATTTTAGTTTTTCATTGAATTTCCTTGTTTCGTATTATGTAAGTAACACAGTTTCGGACATATAGAACAACGCATTATGGTTTTTAACTTTGTATTCATATTCAGGTTTACTTATTATATGTAGATTAAGTATGTACTATCATTGTGATAACGTTTTTTTTGGCAAAAAGTGATTGGCTGATGTTTTTGTTTCAGCGTTTTTTTTCTTAACAGTGGTCTTATTTGTCGGGGATGCTGGTAGACTTTTGACTTGTGAAAGGGCCATTACGAGAAAAAATATTTATATAATTTACTTTGATATCTAATTACACTAACTCTGTTAACTAATTTACGTAATTTACCTTAATTTAAAATATGATGAATACTATCATTTTTTGACGTGCTAGAACAAATAGTTCTTGTTCAAAACTGCTTAGGTAAATAAAATCAATTTCAACAAAAGTTCTTGTCAGCCTCTTAAAAAAGAGGCCAACCAAATATTATAGTTTATTGCCCTTAACTTTGACAGAGTCCTCAGGACGAGGACAGGATAGGCGTGAACCTTAATCTCAGCATACCCTTGTATTAATTTTGTACCTATTCGACACAGAAAGTCGTTGCAAATTGATATTACGAGTATGGAAAAAGGTGCGTGTAATGTGTAAAGTTTGGCCGACCCGTGATGTTCCCAGGGAAGCGCGTGACATAATGAGGTGAATATATTACCGTGCGTGAAGCAAACGTAACGACCGTTTTAATTAGGTGAAGATTACATCTGCGAGATATAGCTCTCTTTGTAGATGCTTTCAGATTGTACAATGTACAGTCAAGTGGATAATATGAGTGCATACAACTTACTCATAACATGTCCCATCGCTCTTAAATGTCAGCGTATTTAGGTTTCGGTACTCAAGTGACAGAGAGGGAGATATACAAATGAAGTTAGTTTTCATTTCGCGGTAGCCCTATGACAGGATTCAATCGATACATATTTTTGCACTGGACTGTACAGTTAGGAAATTAGTCATGCTGCGTTGTTGCAATTTCTATACAGGGACGCAGCTAACGATTTTACAGATTGTAAATAATACAACGACTGCGTGAAATAATTGAAAAATTACATGAAAAGTAACGAATAAGATCAGCATTTATTTTTCTCGATACCAAGTCAACGTTTGACCCAATGAAGTGAGTGCTCGTTAGGTACGTGATTTTTTTACTGAATTATATTGCAGACAGAAGGAGTATTCTTATGAGAGGTAGTCTAAGGAGTGCAATAATTTACTATTTTGAAATGCATCGACACCTAGAAGAAATCACGAAGGGAGAAGAAATTTATGTTAATTAAGTGAAAATAGGTATATCTAACCCCAACCGAAACCGGAAACCGGTCTAATCCCAATAAGGTCTAGTTTTCCCTCTGGGTTGGAAGGTCAGATGGCAGTCGCTTTCGTAAAACTAGTGCCTATGCCAAATCTTGGGATTAGGTGTCAAAGCGGACCCTGGGCTCCTTTAGGGGCACAACCGGGAATAACGCTAGGAGAATGAAGTGAAAATAGGTATATCTAATCACGAAAAGTATGTGTTTCAGTCAAGGATTTGGCAACTTATTTTCGTTTAATTTCCTTGTTTTGTAATATGGATTTCATTCCATATTTTCTAACTCACCCCAAAATTAACCATTTTATATAATTTGTAATTTGTAGAATATATTATCCACGAAATTGCATATATTATTAAAAGTAAATAATCCTCTCTCATATGTTCACTATAACGTTATAGTATTTTGGAATGATCTTTTAACAAAAAAACACCTAAAATTCACCAAAAATCACATTACCACTCAGAACTCGCATAATGTAAAATTCGGACTCACCGTGTGCGTACGGGGCGCTAGCGTGGCGTACTGTGCGGAGCGGCGCCGGCGCAGGCTTTTATGCGCGTCGCCATGGCAACGCAGAGGGTGCGACAGGGTCACTGCGGCGCTGCGGGGAGGTTTTCTGTGAGGGAGATGTTAAGGGTGAAAGTTCGGGTCAGTTTCCTTACAATTGTGAGATGTTCCTTGAGCTTTGTGTAAACTACAAAACTTTTTTGTAAATAAGCTGTGTATGTTCGTTGTAATTTCTTATTGCTTCGACTTTGTGGCAATAAAGTAATGCGGTAGACTAAATACAACAACATAAACTGGAAATTGGCTAACGTAAATTTGCACTAAAACCCCCTATAAGTAATGGAAAGTGCCCTCTATGAAAAAGATTTGATTTGATATTTTTGTCAAACATTTTGAGTTAATGTGGGCACATTACCTAAATTAAAAGTATAAGGCATTTTAAAGTCTACATTTTGGCTCTAGAAGCACACAGTAAAGCGCCTTTACGAATTATCACTTGTACGTCCGGAACATCATTTACATGTGCCGAAACCGGTAATTAACGTATATTCTACAGGATAGGTGCGTAGTTTATGTGCCTGATTTGGACCTATTTGTGCTTAAAGCATCCGACAACACGTAGAATGTATTGTTGATGAAGTACGATGTCTTGCAGTTGAGAGTTAGATTGACAAGATTTTATGCAGCGAACGAAATTACCATAGAAGTCTAGTCACAGAATGGGTGCCATTGCCATTATGCGGGGTTGGGGGCGGGGTGTCAAAACGATGCCAGGCACCCGTTTAGTTCGAACGTGCGTATACCGGGTTTTAGCCACGTGTCTGGGTATTTGTAAGGAGCTCGCTATCTATGGTTTTATAACCCCCGGCGCAAAGAGAGGGGTTCAATTCAATTCAATTCAATTCAAATAATTTATTTGTAAAACACAGGTATATACAAGTATGGTAGGGTATTAAAAACACGTCTCACTGTGTTTTGACAAAATTCACCTTTCAAATTTATAATTACGACTTCACTATAAAATTGTCTGTGTATCTGTCTGTGGTACCGTAGCTCCCAAACGGATTGACCGATTTGAATGAGGTTTTTTTGTGTCATAGATAATTTTATCCCGACTGTTCTTAGTCGTGTTTTATGAAAATCTGTTTAGCCGTTTTTGAGATATTGGACTTTGAAATGAAAATGTCGGGAGTTTCTCAACTTTTCTAAGTTGTAGTTATTTGTTCGATGGTTTTACGATAATTCCACGTCGTAAGCTGTTACAGTGAAATAACTACAAAACTGCAAAAGTTTGGTGCACTTAGATTCGTAATAGAAATGCTATCATTTCCAATTACGATCCTAGTCAATCATTTTCTAGGTACTAAATAATGGATTCCCTTGATGTCTTTTGTATGGTAGACTGTTGACTACCTATGGTAGCTGCCTCGCGGCTTTGCCCGCTTATTGCAAAGAACGCAGGTCAACACGCGGGCTTCAACATATTCTATGTCTACCGAGAAAGTCCATTCTATACACAGGTAAAATAATTTTGGGAATCAGATAAGTGGTTCCGCAGATTACCTACTACAAACTTACAATGTCATAGTCTTTTCCTTTTTATAATATTGCATCTTAGAATATTATAAATTTTGGACACTGACTTGACTCGACTCGACTACCTTTTCGTTTAGAAGAGAGCACATGTGGTTTAATATGTCTTGCACAAGCTCAAAAGCTCTTCTTTCTTTTAATTTGTGGTGTGGGTACCAACTGAAAAGCTGGCTACCTTTATAAAGGAGTTTTGGCCGAAGGATGTTTTTTCCAAGCTTAACGCAAAAAAAACCGGCCAAGTGCGGGTCGGGCCACGCACCACAATTTTTTTTTCATATCCCCAGTAGTAGCTATTTAGCCGACAGGACACATGACTCGAACTAAAATTGGGATTTTAAAGCCCAATATCTCACAAACGAATCACTGATTTGAAAAATGGTTTCAGGAAATATTTTTGAACGAGCTATCCAACGATACCCCACACCATGGGTTTAACGAGAAAAAAATGACATCCCCGCTTTAGGTGTTGGGGAAGTACCCTAAAATTTTTTTTTTAAACATTTTATTGCACTGTTTTGTCGGCGTGATTGATATATATCAATACCCATGCCGAATCACAGTTTTTTAGTAGTACTAAGCTAAGCCGAAGACGGATGGACAGACGGCCTGACGGACATGGTGAAACTACAAGGGTTCCTTGTTGACTACGGAACCCTAATAAATGAAAAAAAGAATAGAATAGAATAGAATAGAATAGAATTCCTTTATTGCCACATAAAAAAACACGATAGTAAAGTAAGGTATCAAAAAAGAATAGTTACATAATAAAAAAAGAAAAAAAAAACACAATGAAACTAAACAATTAGGAGGCAAAGGGTGCTAGTCTCAGCGTTTGCTGGGCAGTCGCCCAGCGCTGGTTTTCAGACTAGTCCCAAAAAGAACTTAAAACTAGAACGGTCGGAAGAGATAAACTTATGTACAACTGTGCTCGCATGAGGTACTTAGGCTATGGTCTAATCAACAAAGAAGAATATTGCTTATTATTATTACTCTTATCTATTGGACATATTTACTTCTATTTGTTTAACATTACTAAAAGCTACTGTTTAAGAATAGTAATGTAATGATATATAACATTATAACCTAACTATGATAGTTATTTTCGATAATAAAATACATGTGCGTGTATGAGTGTGTATGTGTGTGTATGTGTGAGCATGTGTGTGTAAAAGTATTTAATATTTTAAATTTTAAGTGTAAACATGAGTGGATGAACGGCTTACAAACTTGGACATTAGGAGGGAGGATAAACTCCGCTTTGCCTGGCCAACAGGTGGGCATGTACTAGTCGGTTGTATATACTGAAGCAGAGTTAAAGGTTCGCGGAGAGGTGGTGGTAGATCGTTCCACACCTTGGCAGCGGCAAATTTAAAAAGAGAAGAGAGAGATAGCCTACTGTTATTATAAATGCAAAAGTTTGAATGTTTGGATTTTCATATATGTAGGTGTATGTTTGCTACTCAATCACGCAACGGCTCAACCGATTTGGATAAAATTTGGCACGAAGATATTTTATAGCCTGGCCCTGTATCATGGTCTGCCTTATCACGCGATAAGTGACAAGATAGAGCGTCCGTCACTGGTTGATACCGTTAGATAGAACGAGACGACGCTCTTATTTTGTCACTTTATTGCGTGATAAGGCCGACCATGATACGGGGCCTGGATTAATACGAGTATATAGGATAGTGTTTACCCCAGGTCCGCGCAGACGAAGCTAATACATAAAATCGGTGTAATAACGATTACTTATGATAGATTCAATAGTAAATTACAATTCAATATTGGTATTCGTGAGACGAGGCAATCTACACTGTTTTCATTTGTTACAAACAGAGACCCTGATTTGATGCGATACCATTCGACTCAACGCTGACACAATGCTGTTCCTTTCCGCGCAAGTTCTAATTGATAATTTCACTGACGAAGCCCGCATACCGCAACTGGCATCCGACTGTGGTATTACTGGCCTGTTATTCTTTACGCGCTAATTTGCCTCACCCCACCCGTCACGCCTAACGAAGCTAGACATTACTACGCTAAAGGCCTCCACCCACCGGACGCGTGTGCTGCGCGTGTGCTGCGCGTGTGCTGCGCGTGTGCTGCGCGTGTGCTGCGCGTGTGCTGCTCGTGTGCTGCGCGTGTGCTGCGCGTGTGCCGCTCGTGTGCTGCGCGTGTGCTGCGCGTGTGCAGCGCGTGTGCCGCACGTGTGATGCGCGTGTGCTGCACGTGTGCTGCGCGTGTCGGGCGCGTTTGAAGCGGTATATTCACACCGGAAGCGGGCGGCGTGTAGCAACGCGTGTGCAGCGCGGCTGCTGCGCTGCAGCTTCGCGGGTGCTGCGCGTGTGCCGCGCGGTTGCTGCGCGTGTGCCGCGCAGCACACGCGCCGCGCACGACACGCGTCCGGTGGGTGGAGGCCTAGTTACTACGAATCGCGGCATCATTATATATTTGTGGGTGAACGTTGAGGTGGACTTAAAACAACTTACAGAGTAGCGGGGCTGGACTGTGCACGGCAATCAGAGACATCTCGATGGAGTTGAATCGTCTCGATGATTATCTGTTGACGAACTGTTTTAAGACGGTTGTAGCTTAGTGATTAAATTGCTCAAATGCGTGAGGTATTGGGTTCGAATAATTTCAAGCGGGACTATTCCTTCAAAGGAATGTACAGTTGGTTGTTCGTTGGTTTAGACGACCGGTTAGCCTAGTGGGTAGTGAAGGTTCTGGGTTCGAATCCCGGTAAGGGCAAATATTTGTGTGATGAGCATGAATATTTGTTTCTGAGTCATGGATGTTTTCGACGTATTTAAGTATTTCTATCTATAATATATATCGTCGTCAGTACCCATAACACAAGCCTTATTGAGCTTACTATGGGACTAGCTCGATTTGTGTAAGATTGTCCCCTTATATTTATTTATTTATTTATTATTTAATTATTTCTCTACCTTATTTATTTATACTTACGCCTAAACGACATTTGTGTTTATTGTATTCATAATTTCGTAGATCATTTCAGGTATTAAAGAAATACTTTTATCGATTTATCGACAGCTTACCTAAATGCTAAGTACGTAGATAGAGGACTTAATAGATGGAGTCCTGTAGCGAATCCCTAAACAGGGATAGAGATAAGAAGACTAACACATTCTGCAGCCTGTTCCATCGTGATACAGTATAATTACTATTACGGGGAACAGAGGAAGCTTACTCTGAGTATTATAAAAAATGTTTTATATATACGTAATTGTTTACACTTAGCTTTTAGTAATGGATGTACCTTAAAAAAGGTGTAAAAAGTGTAAGTAGTCGTAAGTCTTTCCTTGCGAATAAAGTTATTTTATTTTTATTTTTTTATTCTTGGCATCTCATGCCTATGTGCTTTATTTATATTATATCTGTAACGTCGGTTTCAGTACAAAATTTGGAAAATCTGATCACAAACAAAAAAAGCCACACGCGCTTGGGAGACATGAGATTTGTCACACTTGTGGGTATGTGTGAGTGAGTCCTTCCATCCTATCCTTTCTCTAAAGTACTATCAGCGTAACAAACGTCCAAAATTGTACAGTTTTACTATTGAGCTAAGGAGTGTATTGTAATGTGATGACCTATTTTTAAATGGTATATTACAGTCGACTACAAAAATGTATCTATTTCTGTATTAGGTATACAACAATGTGAAAGCTCACATTGTTGTATACCTAATACAGAAATAGAAGCGCAAATCACTATCTAATATACTTTTGTATCATCTATTGACTCTTATAACAGAGGCTGTCATTCACGTCAATCACGCGAGTATTGCAGCCAAGCATTGGATTATATTTTGACAGACTATTAAGATCGAACCGCATGCTTGTGAGGGTTGTGAGGTTCTTAACACGTGATCGTTTGTCAAAGTCTGATACTTTGACAAACGATGACGTGTTGTCAAAATATCAGTAAAGCGTTATGTTAGGTCATAATTTTAACTCCATAGAGCCTATTTCAGTCGCTTGAGCAGAGTTAAATTTACAATTAAGTACAATCATATATATTTTTTCTAATTTAATTTGGTAAGTGTAGCATGGATTTTGGTTCGTCAATTCGCATCGTATTTCAATTTGAATTGCGATGTGACAGACCGTCCAAAAATTGCCTCCAGGACGCCTTAGATGGCTCACTTATACTTTATCACTTATCGGTTGTGGATAAGACATCAAACACTCGCACTAGCCGATTCTTCGGATCGTAAGGGATGACTTATCCGCAGTGGTACGTGATAAAATGACACCATATTACGCCTGCTGAACGCTTTCTCGATTACCTACATTCATTAAATCTTTAACAAAATACTGAAAACTACACCCCTGAATGTACTTTAACATTTTGAAGAGTGCATCAGTTTGAAGGTTCCTCTACACAATGATCCATCATGGCACAGGACAGGCAGTCTGTCCTTTCTTCGTCTAACGTATTGTTGCGTCGTCTATGCCATGCGGCCATGATGGCCGATTGTGTAGAGGAGCCTTTAGGTATATTTTATCCCCAACCGATCATTATTTATAACAAGATGGCCGGAAAGGTCTGTACACCATAGTTCGTCCTCCAATTTCTTTAGTTGCTAAGAAATTACAGGTAAAAATAATAATTGACTCCATCTTGAAGAAATATTTAGATTGCCATGTTAAATCGTGATACATGAGGAATTTATATGAGAAACCATTCGGTCTGATATTGTGAGAAAGTTCGGGCGGCGGCGGCGTACAAACTCGATCACGCAGCTAGCAGCGCATCACGTCGCCTGGTTAGGTAACCTACATTTCTTAAGCACTACAATCAGAACTGTTCTGTGCCTGCAGCACTTATTCATATTCGTAGGTTTCATTCCTTCATAAAATAAGACATTTTGGGTCATAAACAGATATAGATTTGCGTCGTTTCTGTGGAAATTGCCAAAGTTAAGGGCTAATTATAAATACAATAATTTGTTTTGGACTGTTTAATTTGCATAAACGGCATCGCGATAAATACATTTTATATGTGCACGTAAGGCCATTAACTTCTGATCACAGGAGAGATGACTTGGTTTTTTGACTTTTGGTTGGTTGGAAGGATCACCTTTTAGTTTAATAAGATTTTTTTTATAAATCTGAAAAGGGTATCTTGGTGCTATTATTAAACATACTTACTTAAATACTTTAATTTTCTCGCAACACACACGAGAAATGCCGTGACCCCCCTGAATAGGAATTTATGAATAGGAATAGGAATAATCGAATAATTTGTCTGCAGGAGGGCCATGTCACTCTGATGCTGAGATGTACCTTCTCCAAATTGTTACAACTATATGTAATCAGAGGTCGGACCAAGCTGAACAGCTAAACAGAATGCTTCCAATTTATCAAACTTCCTTAAATACATTTTCAGCCAGTTAAAGAAAAATACAGATCATATTATGACCAAAATTAAGGTAAACATCTATTAAAATTGCGTGAAGAGTCAGTGAGTCAAGCATCACATTGACGGTATCAAAAGCCGTTAATGGACAAGCACTTTATTTCTATGCATCTACAAAGGGCTTCATGTTAAGTGTTACGATTCAAGTGCATCCACCCACTTTCAAGGGTCAAGGTATATTATTATTATTAGGCATGTCATGAATATGCTTAAGGGGCTCCCATACGCCAATGACCTTCGATCTGAATCCCTTAGTTTTCTTATGTTTTTTTTAGCTTACTATTAACAACAACGGCTTTAAGCAATATAGTATCCCATATTTACTTCAAAGTTCATCGTTTTCGAGATATTTGGCATCAAAGTTGAACCATTTTAGGCCAAAAAAACCGTTTTCTGGCCATAACTTTTGTGTTAATTGGTTTATAATGAAAACCTTAGACCAGTTTTTAGAGACGTCACAGACGAACCCAAATATGTAGATTTCGTATATGTTGGATCTTTCACGTCAATAGAGATACGAAATTAGTGTTTTTTTAGACAATCTTTAAAAAAATCATACAACATTAAGTATTCATTTGTTTCAAAATCCGGTAGACCAAAATGGAGATAAAAGATTGAAGAACCGATAACCGTGTGATTCATATTTCTATCTGTAGTGCAAAAGAAGGAGATACGATTCAAAACTTGTCAAAAATCGATGGAAACCTCGGGTAGCCCCTTAATAGAAATCAACGAAGGGGAAAGTTTTCGGGGTATAAATAAATGTAAACTCAGGGCGGTGCTAAAAAGTAATCCTATGATATTCTTGGGTAGCTACGGTTTCAGAAGTTAGGTCAAAAACGAGATACACGGAGATTAAGGGTCGTCTCTTTCGCGTGGAAAAGCCCGTTAAGACCTCGCTGTTTTGAGAGAGGGTGGACTGCATGTGAATCCGTTAATGAATAAATGGTGGCCAACGAGCATGAAGGCTGCAGGTGTCCATAGACTACGGCAGGGGTCTTCAAACTTTTTGACTCAAGGGCCACACTGCACTTAATATAAATTCGTGCGGGCCAAGACTTTGGTTTCATGGCTGGTCATGAGCAGCCATACCCCATCGCTATCGCGGGCCGGATTCTCCGCTTTCTGTCCGCGGGCCGGATTAGATGGGCCTGCAGTATAAAAAAACATGACATTGTATGTATTCCATACACTGATTAAGTAATTGTATCCAGTACATTCAGTACAACCCCCTGCCCTTTTGTTAAGCATACGTGAACCGAATACACAAAAACATAGAATAGGAGTTGGAAATCTATAACGACATCATAAAAATCTGAACTGCATAATTATTGAAGTATTTAACGCAAATATTTGATCGGATTGAAAAATAACAATTGGAAAATCATGACGTTGTTTGAATAATAGCAATAAGGAAAACAATATTTTAGTTGGCATTTTAATAGGTAACTTATATATATGAGTAGGTAGCTACGCAATCGTTTACGAAGTTACTGCCTGAGGCAATTCAAGTAACATTATTAAGAGTACCGTTTATGGGAAATATACACAACACAATTATGGTCAATTTGTTCTAATCTGGCGACTTCTTTGAAAAATGGCGTTCATCATCATCATCCTTGAAAGAGTCATCTTATTCTTGTTCATGGTAATTCAAGAGTGGACATTTTACATCAAGAAGCCTTAAAGTTTTCAATCCTCATGATAGGTACCTATACTTCCAGGTATCCTGACTTAAGTTGGTATAGTTGATGAAATATAACTTGCGCCGATTTGCCATACAAGTTCGAGGAATGGGTGCAAATTTTGACAACCATACTTAAGAGAAGGAAATCGTCCAGGTATACAATGGTATGCGTGTAAATGTGGTATGCGTGCTTATGCCCTACGCATACAGTATAACAACGCATTAATTGATAGGGTTGCTTAGGTGGTGTACAGCGTCTGATATGGGGGCATCCATAAATTACGTCACACGTTAAGGGAGAGGGAGGGGGTCGACGAAGTGTGACATTGTGTGACAAGGGGGTGGGAGGGGTCCTAAATTTCGTGACGTCACATTTCAAAATCTATTATAATCTAAGTGTTAAAACACGAACATTAAACTATTAGACACTTTACGAAAACCTCAAAAACATATATGTACAACTATATCTGTGTAAATATAAGATAGGTACCAATTGTTTTGTCGACCATGCGATTTCTTTGTTTCTTTCTATTTCATTTGACCACTGACTTTCGCGGATGAAACAACGTCGTTCTTAGTTCTGCTATTTTAGAATTTTTAAGTTACGAAACAAAATTTAAAAGTGATTTAGGTAATCTTTGCCGTAAACTATATGAAACATACAGTGCAGCTTGATTTGATGTTAATTTTACTAAAAAAAATGAAATGGAAAAGAAACTGATTTCGGAACCGCTGTTTTCAAATATGTGACGTCACACTAAGGAGGGGGGAGTCTCACAAATGTGACCAGCTGTGACAAGGAGGGCGGGTGGGGCAAAAAATCATGAAATTTGTGTGACGTAATTTATGGATGACCCCTATGTTCGCGGATGCCTGTACACGCGGGTTTCAGGCTATCCGCGAAATCATCGCCTCACTGCTGGCTCGAGTCAGGCACAGGCACCAACAACATCCTGAATGCGGTTGCAGAAAGCTCAGATTGCCTTATAATCAAGTTTTGGTTAGGGCAAATAAAAAGCATGGCCCAAGATTTGGCTTTGAACTCTATGTACGTATACTAACCTAGTAAATAAGCAAGCTAACAAGCTATGGAGTTATTTATTTATTAAGCATTTCATTATATTATTATTATTAAATCCCTTTTCTTAGTGGCTCCATGAAACTTCGGACAGGATTGGTTGTAATCAGCAGAGTTGTACATCCTTCATACATTCATCTACATTTATTTTTGAACAATGGCTAAGGTTGTCAAAAGCTATCTCTTATAGCTCTTCGTTAATTCAAAGGCGAGAAAAACTTCAGCGTATTCGAGCTCAAGTTAGCAATGTAAGGGTGGTAAAAATTTAGGTTACATGTAAACTTAAACCATTTTCCAAGTTAGATCGTTTTCTACAGAACCGATATAGAATGTTTCGCAACTTGGGAAATGTGAAAAGAGGCGGTGAATCTACTAAGACTCTATTTCGCCAATTTAGCGCTTGTCGCACGACAGTCACTATTCGGCTTACATCGCTCGTTCGATGAGTAAAAGTAGCTGAAGAGCACGCATGGTTACTTATCGACCCCGCAATGTACATCGTTTTGGCATTGTCCGGTCAGACGGGTACATTTCTGGTCAAAAAAGTTAGTTATTTACGTAATAGCAGCCGTACGATGGAGTTCCGTAACGGTGCACGGAAGGTCACGATCATGCGCATCACACGTTATTGTGCCAGGCTACACATTGGATTGACCTCCGTTCTTGACACGAAATAACCAATTTAGAAGTAATTAAGGTTCCCCATATTAACGCCATGTGATGTCGGTACACGCGAGTTGATTGCCATCAAGAAATCGAGCAAACGACATCAGAAATGAGTAAAAACCTGCATAAATGAAATAATTAAAACGACCCGCGTTTTCGTCGGGGTTTAAGAAAAGCTCTTTCTCTGCGGGCGGGGACGAGGACATTATGCATTTACATACCTACCTATAGTCTACGTCCTACGGCTAGGCACAAGTCTCTTCTCTTGGATGAGAGGTATAGTATGCAGTTTTGGATGTCTGCAGGTTGAGCTCAATCAAAATCAAATCCAGGATTCGAACCGTCGCCCTCCATTTGAAAGCCTCGTGTCATGCGTAAACCACTCGGCTAAGCGAGGAAAGGTATACCTATAAGTGAAGTGCAACATTATGTGCATCCGAGTCATTATATTTATTATGCAGACATTAAGTACAATTAGATGGTAGAAACATAGTTGGCTAGATAACGGTATTTATAACCCACATAAATCAAAAATACCCAAGACTCAGTAAAAAATAGATTGCATCGAATTTGCATTGTGTTAGAAATAAGAATTCGTTTTTAAGAAACATCTTTGCAATACCTTGTCAGGGTCCATGATATACTATTACTTATTTATAAAACAATGTACCCTGGTAGTTTACCAATCTGAACCACTAAAATTGTTTGTCCTATTTTCATTTCGGCATTTCGACAAACTTCGTTTGCCTTCTTTTCGTTTGTCCGACACTTTAGTTCGCGACGTTTACGGCTGGTCATTTTAAATGGTTTAGCTTTTGTAATTGTTTGACAAATCCATGATTCCCAATTATTGGTATACCCGCAATATCGTTATACCGACGTAACGATTCGGTTGATAATCTGTTCGTATTTTATCAAATCGACTTTATAATATTTGACATAATATTATTGTTTATACGGAGCACACATATGTTACTAATTTATATGTTTGTTTATGAAAATGGTTGTTAACTTATGCATTTTCAATATTAAAAACATTAGCAAAAAGTTTAAAATTAAACTAAGGTTATCCTCCCAAAGCTGTATTTTTGGTACATAATGTATATGTCGGCGGGCGATTGTAAAATTCGCCAGATCACGAAATTCCGAGACATATCGCATACGTAAATGAAAATGAAAAAAAATAAGGAGTGCGGACTGATAATCTCCAGCGAGTCGACGCCACCCCGCTGCGCGGGGTGTCTATTTCTGGTCTGAGGGGCACAAGTGAACCCTAACCTAACCGACCTAAGACAGAGTTCGCTTATGACAAGCTATTTTTGTCCGCCCTCTGATTATTGGCTCCCAACAAACACGGCCGCCATCGCATACGCAGCGCCACCAGTGGCCAAGAAAGAAACTACTTTTCGATGTGCCCGGTATAGAGCGTCGTACCTACACTGATCTGCCTTAGAGTCTCAGTAAAACTACTTTTGAATTTCCCTCAAAATGAACATTTGGCTAAACGTATGAAATTAAAAATTAAAAAATTAAATATAAAAAACATTTAACGTTCAAATCGATTTTGAGCCGCAGTTCAGGTCCAGAACGCGCGAGGCTTTTGGCGGTTGGAGCCAGAGAGGCTGGTCACTGGCTGCATGCCCATCCTTCACCAAATACCGGTACCTTTCTGGATCCGACCTCTCTTCGTCTGGCGACTGGTTTACGGCTTGGGGTCACAGTATGCACTCCACACATATGCCCTTGTGGTACAGACGTGGACCGACTGGGTCACCACGGACTATGTTGTCAAAAAAGTGCAGGCCGCTTTGCAAGACATGCGACTCTTAATGACATAATCCGCCGGTCTCTTGCCACCATCAATGTGCCTGCTCTTCTTGAGCCGCCTGGCATTGTCAGAGATGATGGCAAAAGACCTGATGGAGTGTCTCTGGTTCCGTGGAGTTTGGGACGGATGCTTGTGTGGGACGCTACCTGTGTAGACACAATGGCACCATCCCACCTCCAACGGACTACTTCTAAAGCGGGTGCAGCGGCGGAAAATGCCGAAAATCTGAAACGCATTAAATATAGTGGCCTCGGCAGAGAGTACAACTTTGTACCTTTTGGCGTCGAGACCCTCGGTCCATGGGGTCCCAGTGCGCAAAAGTTATTTGCGGAAATCGCGAAACGTCTGGTTGACGTAACTGGTGACCGAAGAGCTGGCGGTTTTCTCGCGCAACGCATCAGCATTGCAATTCAGCGAGGAAATGCCGCCAGCATCCTCGGTACAATGCCTCGAGGGCCTTTTTTAGATTTAACTTAGCTTTAATTTAATTTAGTTAATGTTATAGTTATCATCTTGTATATACTTTAAAAATTAAATTAAATAAATTTTTATTTGCAAATGCGGATAATTAAAAAATTGGCTGTGAAACAAAAGTTGTAACAAGCCAAAGCCCAAATGACTATAGTGGTAAAAGTTTTTCGGACAACTGAAACATTTGGATAACATCAAATGGTAAAGGAAAAAAGTAATGAATTGTATATTCGGAGAACTCATAATAATACGAAAAGTTTTCGTACAAACGATATTCGGTCAATAAATTTCAGTGATTGTGATAGGTTACCACCCTGGTTAGCTATAAACGATATTATTATTACTTAAGTATAATATATATAATTTAGTGCGAAAGATGTTCAAGCTCTAGATACCTCTAGATATTCAAAGCCCGTCAAAAAATATATATTATTAAATATAAACAACATAAACACTGTCATATTCTTTCACATACCAATATGCATATAATTTATAGTAATGATTCCACGATTGTGCCATTAATCTCATTAAATGTAACAACAATACAGGTAGGTATTTCTTTTTAATACGGCATACGAAATAAGAGTCAAGCGTCCGCTAGTCCACACAAATGTAGGTACTTAACTTAAGACACCCTAGCGAACTCCACGAGATTTGGTAGAGAAATGCGACATGTAGAGGAAGAACAGTTGGACATCTGGACACACAATAAGAATTATTTTTTTTCCAATCTGAAACGGAGACTTTACTTTACAGATTAAAGAAACTAAGCAGTAAAAATACTCATATTTTCAAAAATATCTTCTCACCGCAATTTTTTATGTAGGTAGCTTACCTCCCCACCTCACTACAATCACTACTTAATAAGGAATACTGTCGTTCGTGGTAATTCTGGTTAAAACATAAATCAATGTCTATTGACCATTACTTACAAGGTTTGTGTATTTTATATGTATAGTATGGCATAAAGATGGAGTTAGGCTACGTAGATAAGATACGCACCATCTTCTGCCACCGGGCATCGTAGCAGGTATAAAAAAATTACGTTTGACGACTATATTATTAAGTGCCGACAAGTTGACATCTGTCAAAAAAGTAATCGGCAATAAAAGATATATGTATCAGGGGGCACGGCAGTGCCCCCTCCAAGTCGAGCGCGAAGCAAACACTGCCGTACCATCCTTTACTGGAAACATTTCGCCGCATTTTCAGGCCCCTATTTGAGAACCTCTGGATAAGACCAGAATGCAGAAATTTTCGTCATCCAGTAAGCTATAATCACATACTTAAAATCCAAAATTTCAAGTCTGTAGGTCATTTACATAGTTCCGAAGTTAAGTGAAAGCAAAGTTTCGCATTTATGACACTCGCTCACTCATGATCATAAAAATAGAACTAGTACTTCCCATAAACTCAGAGAGCTGAAATTTGTTACAGAGTTAGGGTTTAATAGCCACATAAAGGGAAAACTATAAAAACTAGGATAATCGAAGATCTGGAGTACCTGGTGACCCTGATTAGAAATCACAAGAGCCCAACCAAACTATGAGACAAAGTCGTGCCAAGTCTCAGGCATTCTTATTATTCTTTAATAAGCCCACGATTCTACAAAAAGAAGTGAAATCCCATCAAAAACATTCTGTAAAAAACTAGCCAAAGCTCGATGGAGCTGCCTGTTTATCTCTAAAAAGTAATGAAATCTAGACAAAGTCGTACCAAGTCTCTGGCATTCTAATTATTCTTTATTTGATAACTAAATAAAATTTTGTGACTTGGCAATTACACAATACCATTATTGCAATAATAATAATAATAATTATTATTATTATTAAATGCAATAAAGGTTGTGATTGCCACGTTGCAGAATTTTATTTAGTTAGCAAATAAAGAATAATAAGAATGCCTGAGACTGGGTACGACTTTGTCAAGATTTCATTACTTTTTAGAGATAAACAAGCAGCTCCATCGAGACTTGGCTAGTTTTTTACAGAATGTTTTTGATGGGATAGCCTTGACGCAAATTCACTTTTTCACAAACACTAACGTATTACAATTTGTGTTGTATGTCAGCCGCCGTAGTCTTGTATGGTTCGTCTCGCCCCACACGCGATGATCTCGTGACCCTCGTTACTGAGATCCTAATTTAGTAAGGACAATATGTAATAACACTGCATATTTGCAGGAACCCTTGCTTAATATTGTGCTAATCTACTTATACATATTTTTAATTGAGAGTCATAAAATGCAGTAAGGAAACACATCGAACTATTTTCGCTTCATGTCTTTTCTTCCGAATTAATGATAATAATGAAATTCATTGCTGTATCGCTTAATCGCTTTATACTTCTTGAATCGCAATAAGGCGTGTACGCGGTATAACATTGGCAATTAAATGTACCTTGCCGAAGATTGCCAAAAATTGTTTGGATCCAAATCCATCACGTTTAATTACGCTTTGAGCAATATGGCCCTAAGTGATACCGCGGGTGAGAGGTCGAGCGTTATTTACATGGGCCTTCTTATCCACCTCTTTCGCATCGCAATCTCATTTCAATGTGCCGCGTTCGCTTTCTGACACGTTAGCTCGGCACGCGTGGAAGCGAGCACGTGATACAGATTGAAACCTGATCGTGATCGGGTGCGTCGAACACCTAGAAGAATAGACCTGAAGCTTTTTAATTCGGTCCGTTCGCTGTCACGGTACACCTGTCATGAAAGGGTGATTGCATTAGGTGCTTCATGTGAATGTGGCTCCGTAACAATTACGCCTACAGGCATGGCAGATCTATATTTATGTGTAACAGTTTGATAAAACATATAATCATGTATATGTAGGTAATATTAAAGAACCCTTCTAATAGTCCCACGGCGTCATAAAAATATATACACTGATCCTTAGGATTATTTCGCATGTTTTAAATTGTTATATAATTTTCATGGGCTTCGTCAATGTGGCAGGTTACTCGTAACTTTGTCAACAAGTGTGCGTCAAAATTAAATGAGTGTGTCTTCAGTCACACTGTCACATTGCCAGAGGGCTCGACTTCGGTTGAATTGCCCACACAATACACCACTTTTTTACATGTAGGTAAGTACTAGGAAGGAACTTTTAAGTCAATCTGGGTGCTAGGTACAGAAAATACAGCTGAATTGATGTAAATTGGAGAAATGTTGGCCATAGGTATACATGCTGAAGAAGGAAGGAAAGTTTTCAGTAAATTTCGTTCGTTCATTGTAGTATGATTGAATGTATTTGAGTGTTTTTCTTTGCGAAACGTAATACAATGGAACTAAATTAAAGTTTACCTATCTAATCTGCGTATGGCCGATATGTGAGAGTACCTACACACCTCCAAAACATAATGACGGTTGCTCAAACAAAGAAAATATTTTTGAACTTTGCGTGTCTGTTAAAGAATTCGGGAGCTAATGTAACCAACTTAGTTTTAGAATGGAATGGATAATTGAAAAACGCTCTCACGGCATCCCAACTAAATAAGTAGGTACTATTACTAAAAAGTTCATATTTCACGAACGTAACTGACCTATACGCGAATCTGTGAGCGAATCGTATTATGATGAGTTTGATACTAAAGAGAACGGATTACGGTTAGGAATTCATTGCAATCTATTACAATGATTGATTTTGAAGACGTTTTTATGGTTCCGTTGCGTTGATATATGCGACGCTTAGTAGAAGAGTTAGAGGCATAGTAAGTGGGTGCCTACATACCGACATTACCTATGGAGTAAACACATAGTTTAAGAGTTTTCATGTGTGGACTGGACACTATCATGTGTAGGTACCGATATTCTAAGGCACTTGCGACGCGGGAGCCTTTGCGCCTAAAGGGTCGAACAGACTGCCAGCGGGACGGCGCGGTCACACAGAGCACGCGCGCATCGCGCCGTCAACCAGCCGGCATCGCGCGCGCGTCCCGCGCGCATCGCGCTGGCCTCGCGCCATCAACCTGCCAGCACTACGTACGCACCGCGCGCTGCGCTGTCTGGCGTCACACGGACGCGCCGCGCGCCCGTGGCGGTCGCGCGGCGGGGCGCGACAAAAGCGGGGCGCGTTGTCGACGGGGCGCAGCCTGTTTGACCGCGGTAGTGGTTTATAGGGAAATATCGCGCGGCGCGACCGCGACGGGCGCGCCGCGCGCCCGCGACGGTGCTGTGTGTTCGACCCTTTATGATTTGTATAGTCGCAACTTGATCTGTATATTCGCTATGTTCCTGTATTGTCTAATAACTGTTGGAAACACGCCTTTTTCTTCTTCTGTGCTTTGATTCAGATACTTGCATCAACGCGAATTACTGATATTGCACTTACTTGCAACAAAATACTAGGTACTTAGGTATATCCGTAAAAGCCCGAGGCCGATCTACAGAACCTTTGGTTCCTATTCGTCGAACGTCTCTTGATTTTCCGCGGTTACCGTTGGCAACGTATAATTGTAATGCGCAAACGCAAATGATACTTTAATATGAGATTTCCTACGTCTGTCCGTCCATGTGTCATAGGTGAGCTCAAATTTGTAGGCGCGTGATGTAATTTCGGCACGACACGAATCGAGATCGTTTAGAAATGTGTTTCCATGTAACTTAGCTAAGTAATTAGTGTTTAATATGTGAGGTTTTTTGCCCGGCTGCAGCAATATATTGTTTACTTTTGACTGACTATCTATTCCGCTTTCCACACGACCCCTGGCGTCTATATAATAAGTTTTAATTAGTTCTGGGCCTAGAACCAGCTTCTTCTGGAAGTATATGTTTAAAAGTTTAATGTCTCAGTGCTCTCCTTAACACGAAATTGCCGAAAGAGCCTCAACGCGTTGACCTATCGGTATTGCGCTTGGTACTTCGTCTCCAAGCACGCCTCTCAAAGGACCGGGCCACACTTTCCCGTAAAAACAAAAGTGAATTAGTTTATGCAAGTTTCTCAGAGGCAGACATTGACTTAGTTATTAACCCTCCTCTCCTTTGGCAGTCGGGTAGTGACTATTGGATACGAGTTTAGGTACTAAGTACTCGTGGTAGTACTCCAATCTGCTGCTCCTAGTCTTCTACGACTTCTACTTACCTTTCACAAGTTCACTTCAGAAGTGATTCGGGTGATGGTAAAAGGACAAATGTGTCAATGTTACGCATGATTATTGTCAGGCACGCAACATTAATCCCACATTAGTTAAGTTCATTACCCATTATGCGGCACAATGCGGCACACTAGCATTGACTATTTAGTTGATTGTTCGGCCAAAGGCAAAAAACTGATGCTACACTCGATATGCATCTATTGTTTAATTGTGGAAAAAAGAGAGGATAAGACCAGCGAAAATTTTATTTGTTTAGCTTCGATTTTATGTAAAAATAAATATAGATAGACAGAATAGTAATATAAAATGAGTGTTTTCAATTGAGCCGACGATGACGAAGCATAGTTCGGAATATTTGCTCTTACCGGGATTCGAGCCTCGTACCGTCAGCTTTCTAGGAAAGTTCACTACCCACTAGGCGAAACCGGTAGTCCGACTCCAAATGATACATTGGTAGATCAGTCCTCGTAGGAGTCATAGGATATCTAACTATCGACGTCAGAGACTATGTCATCACGTTCTAATTACTAGGTAATGTACAGAAATTAAAATATTAGGTACTAGTACCTATTAATACCAGTCTAGACAGAATGAGTCATAGCCCTATGAGCTGTGCTCATAGGTCAGTCTAAATGGGTTTTCGTGCGTGAATATAGGCGTATCTAAATTCGGGTGACGTGTACAATGCGTCATGTAGTTAACACTGGAGTGTTTCAAATAATGTTTTGCGGCAGGCGCTAGTAATATATCTTGCCAGCCCGTCCATTGACGATGCCTCGACGAAGCGAAACACGTGTCGAGGTTTTTTTCATTATTGGTGGTGGTTCGATTCCGGTTCGTTACAATCAAAACTCACAATGGCCTATTACATATTTTACTAAATCTCAAATTGTCTTAGTTCCAAAATGCCTAAATGGCCAAAATTCAAAAATGATCAAAATGACACTGTCTCATAAATCTCATAATACCTAAAATTTTAACGACGCAGTATTTTTAGTGTCACGTATTTATAAAAATAATAACAAGGCGAAAATTGAGATGCCTTTGATAATCAATTTAATTACTCATTGCTTAAAAACTGTAAACTTAAACATAATTTTAGGTATTTTGACTATGTGACGTTTTTATATCTGGGGGCCGATTTTTGACTTTCGAGCGCTCGACTCTTTCACTCGAAAACTGATAAAAATTATGAAATACTATTTTAAAATAGCGATAGATAATGGAAAAGCGAGTGGTATTGACCACTCGTATTCAATTATATTGATAGAAAGTAAGTGCCGGCCATTTTGACACTACAAACGTACCTATTTACATTTATTTGATTTTCGAGCGCTCGAAAGTCAAAAATCGGTCCCCTAGTTTTGTTTGAATTTGAGTTTTAGACATTTTGAGAAACGGTAGGTATAATTGAAAAATCATTAAAACATTTTGGGAAAGGAGAGAATTGAAATTTTATCAGAACGCGATAGAGTCTAAATGAATTATAGTCATATTAAGAATACCTACGGTAATTTAAGAGTCCGCAGTAAGCTCGGCCGAAATTCACCTTCCCATACAAACGTAGTTACGCTCTCATTTTAAAACTACGTGTTGGATTGTGACGAAACTTTGCATATACAATGACATGAGGTATATCTATGTCTGTAATTAGTTTATATGGTTCCAATTTATAAAACAAACTAAATACAGCAAAAACTAGTTTTGTATGAAAAACTTAAATTCGCTGTATCTTTTTTATTATGGTATCTGAAGCTACATAAACTAATTTCAGACATAGATATACCTCATTTCATTAAACATGCAAAGTTTCGTTACAATCCAACACGTAGTTTTAAAATGAGAGCGTAACTGCGTTTGTATGGAGAATCGAGCTTACTGCGGACTCTTAAGAAGCAGGCGTAAGTCATTTCTAGCTTTAGACAATATGAGATGAGAATAATCTGTTTTGACATTCTGATATTCTAGGAACACGTTAAATATTATGATATTTGGCTGTAACGAACCGGAATCCAAATAGGTGCATCTCATCGTTACTAGTAAATAGACCTTTGCGATTTTCAGCTGAATAGCAAAAGAAAAGTTCTGGAAACGTATCCTGGAATTCCGCAAAGTAATGACTGATTAAATCAATTGAGTTTTGCTTAGTTCGGGCTAGATCTCAGATCATAAATTATATTCTGAGAACAAGGTCGATTTGTTAAAGATTGCCCCTCAAATTGAACATTGTTATTTTAACAAAGTATTTGCTTTGCGGGCTTGAGACGGGAATTAGTTTTTAGTGGTCACTGATACAGATCGGATACAGTATTTTACCGCATTTCTTGTATTCCAGTGCTGACTATGACTCGTATCTATACATATAATAAAGCTGAAGACGATCGAAAGTCTGTACATGGAAGATATTCGAAAGTTTGCTGGGGATACTTAGAATCGATAACAGAACACGATCCAAAAGTTATTAGAATATTTGTCTGTTTGTGTCTTTATTTGTACGCGCATAACCTGAAAATGGCTGAACGGATTTTGATGCAAAGTTTACTATTCAGTCGAGAAAATTCCCGGCCAACATATAGCCTATAAAAATGATTAAGGTAATGGTGCAAAGGGGTTAAAAAATGGGGCTGAACTTTGTATGGGAACTTCTTAAATCTATGAGCTAAAGACTTGAAAATTGACAAGGATTTACTTGACTAGAAAGTAAAAAGAACCCCATTTAAACTATTAGCAAAATATAGATAAAACGTGAAAAAACCCAGGATGTAAAATAGTGGTAGGTGGCCAAACACTACATATTAGTAACCAAACCTGGTTGATCCCTCCACGGATAGTTACTGTTATGCATACGTAAGAGACCTAATTATATTGGAATTGGAACTTCAGTCACTGACGACGTCGCTGTTTATATTAAAAAACCAACAAACTTGATCTCTGCCTTCCTATATTCGCTATGAAATCAGAGGTCATCTAAAGTTGTTTGTAGGTGGAGTTAAGTATTCAACTCTAAGGGCCTGTTTCACAATCTCCAGTTAAAACATATCCGTCAGATAAATGTTGGCTGTCACTTTTCTTTTATATGACGATAAGAAAAAGGTGAAAAGGATAGCAATAATTTTAACTGGCAGATAACTTTATCTGGCGATTATGAAACAGGCTTTAAGTAACAAATCTCGAATTATCATATCACCAACGCCAAGGGATGTAGGTATACATATTGGACAAAACGGCATTCCGCGGAGACTTGAGTATCTATGGTATCAATTTTTTTTATGTAGAAATCTCCTGTGACTTTCTGAAAAATTATTAAGAGCGCATAAGGGGCGCCCCCTAAAGGGATATTTTGGGCCTTTCATTCCTACGAAAATCTCAGCCTTCGCTTCTCATCTTCTTCGCTTGCGTCCTCTGCCGTTTAACTTCGGGATTTTGGTCCTCAAGTTTCGCTTGCAAGACACCGAAAGATAATGAGTGTCCTTAGGGGTCATTGCTCGCATTGAGACCGTTCTCAGAAGGGTTGGGCCTTACATTCCAACGAAAAGGCCTTGCATGCCTCGCCACTCACCTTCGGAACTTTGGCCAGGAATTTCGCTTCCAAGACCCCAAGTGTAAGTGTACGTGGGGGCTCGCCATCAGGTTTCACTTGAAAGACACCGGGAGATAATAACTGTCCGTCCTTGGGGGTGCATTTAGAGCGCTTTCTGAAGGAATGCTTCGAGTCTTTCACTTCAACGTAAAGCACGGCCTTTGGCCTCGGTTGCCTCGCCACTCACCAACGGGACTTACTTCGCCCTACGCCTCGCCACTCAACTACGGGATAGTAAGTGCCCGTGAGGGCTCGCTTGCTTCGCCGCTCATCTTCGGTACTTTGGCCACAGGTTTCGCTTGCAACGACACCTAGAGATTGTTAGTAACCGTGGGGGCTTGCCTTCGGGTTTTCGGCCCTTGAGCTCGCCTAGGTAGCGGTCTCTAAAAGCATGCTATAGGCCTTTAAGTCCTACGAAAACCTCAGCCTTCAGCTTCGCTTAGCTCCCCTTTTGTCTTCGGGAATTTGGGCCTCAGGTTTCGCTTGCAAAACACCTAATTAAAGGGATCATGTGGACCTTTCATTCCATCGTAAAGCTCGGCCTCTGGCCTCGCTGGGGATAGTATGATATAAGTGGCCTTCAGCCCCCAAGTGCTTTCTTAAGGCTTGATTTGGTTCTTTCATTCTTACAAAAAGTGGCCTGGCCGCTCACCTTCTGGACTTTGGTCTCCGGATACTCCGGATACGAAGACACCTGGGGATAGTAAGTGTCCTTGGGGGCTCACCCACGGGCCTTCAGCCCCCGAGCTCACATAGCGACCGCTCTCTAAAAGCATGCTTAGGGCCTCCTACCTACGAAAAACTCTGCCTTCGGCTCCGCTTGCCTCCCCTTTACCTTTTACTTTCTCTATAACCGTGTTTCAGCAAATAAATAATTTTGAATTTTGAATTTGAATTTACCTCCAGAACTTCGGTGCTCATGTTTCGCTTGCAAGTTACTCGGAGATAACGAGTATCCGTGGCGGATCGGACCTTAGGCTTTCGAACTCGCATTGAGACAGCTCTCTGAAGGATTGCTTTAGGCCTTTCATTCCAATGAAAAGCTCGGCCTTCGGCCTCTCTTGCCTCTCCGCTCGGCACTTTGGCCTCAGGTCTCGCTTGCAAGACACCTTAGGATATTGAGTGTCCGTCGGGTTCACAATAAGGTCTTCGGACCTGGGGCTCGCATAGGGAGCGCTCTCTAAAAGGATACTTTTGGCATCTATATAATATTACGACCAAGTTTATAAGTGTGTTTATTTAGATTCGAAGAGAAAAAAAGTTTTAATGTGATCGTATTTTGTTTTCAACTTTCATTTGAAAAAATATCGTATCGGCTACATGGAACGGCGGCATGGAATTGAATCGCGAACATTTTTGGGCGATTCTTTTTTACAATTTTCGACGCGGCCTCAGTCAAGAACATTGTATCGATGAACTTATTTCAAAGCACCATCAAGGACGAGTGTTTATCGTTGGTTTGCAGAGTTTTTTCGTGGCCGTAGTTCGCTTGGGGACGAGTTCCACGACGGTCGTCCAAAATCAGTGGTTGTCCCGAAAAACATTGACTCTGTGCGTGAACTAATATTGCAAGACTGTCACATGACTTATCGAGAGATACGAGAGAGGACCAGCATACAAACAATATTGCATGACCATTTAACAGTTAAAAAAGTTTGTCCGCGGTGGATATCAAAATAATCGCCCGAAAATGTTCGCGATGCAATTCTATGGTAGCAGACACGATATTTTTCCAAATGACAGTTAAAACAGATTACAATCACGACAAAACTTGTTTTTCTTTTTATTGCCAGCAAAATGTTTTAACTATTTACACTTTTTAAACCTCATTTGACCGATGGCAACCCTAGATTATTCAAATCCCGAAATATAAAAGGCAACCCTCGTACACGCACAATCTATGGAAATGAAATCCTTGTTTTCAGTATGTAATATGGTTTAACATAAGAATACCATGTAAACCATAATTTATGCTCGTACGAAGTCGCGGGCAGAACATTGTATTTTTTATAGAACTTTTACCATAAGGTCAACTTGAGGTGACCTTAAGGTAACAGTTAGGAACATTAATAGCGCATCCAGCTCATTATATTTGATTGTTAGTTTCCGTAAAAAGCGCAACGAATTGGATTTCACATCAAGACAGCTAGACATAATTATAGTATACTTACCTTTGACGACTAAATGAAACATTTACAAACTGCATATATAAGTAATATTAGGAACGTATGTCAAGATATTATTAGTAAACTACAGAGGCCGGGAAGTAAGAGGTAGCGTAGTGAGGTCGGATAGTTAGGAGGCTGGCAACCCCTTTTCACGCCGAGGTATTAGCCCAAGCACTTTATTTTCATTAGTATGAAAAAAAAATGAAATTTGGAAATAATTCATAACAGCAGCTTTTTTGTTTGTAACTGATATATTATCATTTTAGTAATTACGTAGACTCAAAATCCACCAAAATATTAGTCATCTAAAAAATCGATATTTAACCAATTCCTGAAAAAAGAGGAAAAATATTAATAGATATTTTAATTTTTGTTATGGTTAATTTACAGGAGCTCTTCAAGAATAATAAATAAATCACACGAAAAAACATAATGGATGTGTCATTTATTTTTTTAAATTTATTTCCCGATGGAAATTTTGGTGGATTCTTGGATAAGGCATCTTAGAATAATATTTGAAAATTAAATAAACAAAAAAAAACGCTGTTATAAATTAATGTTCGAAAAAAACGTAATTTTCCTGGGGTATATGTATTTGTATAGTGCTTTTCTCAAACATGCAATGAAATAAATTAAAAAAACTCCAAGAAATCAAACTTTAACTTTCATTGTCGAACGCCGTGATCCTTTGCCACAAATTGTTGACTGGTAAATCAAAAAGACCATCTTGCAGGCCTAGGCCGCCAATTTTGAGAATGGAATGCCCTTACAGGTCTCTCGTCTCGCTGCGCCCGAAACGTGACACTTCGAAGCCCATTGTGAAGAACAACAACGTTAATATTTCATTGCATGTTTTAGAAATATCTATTTACCAACCAGCTAGCCATATTTTTAGAGTTGCGTAGGTACGAGTAAGTTAAACGACCGAGTGCTCGACGGTGTACTAGTACTCTATACATATGGCATGCACACTATGTCACAGCGACGTGGCTTAAATTCGAATGAAGAAAAATCCTTCTAGTTCGAATTTAACCAATATTGCTTTGAGTGCCCATGCCATATACTAGTACAGCACTCGGACGTTTACCTTACCTACTCAACTCAACAAGTAGATGCATTTTGGTGCAATCCAAATAATTACCAGCGTGTTCGTTTCGTCACAACAGGTGACATAAGACCTTAAAATTGTTCAGGAAGTCAATTAGACTCGACGTCATCATCATGCTCCTAGCGTTATTCCCGGTAGTGCCCCTAAAGGAGCCCGGGGTCCGCTTTGACACCTAATCCCAAGATTTGGCATAGCCACTAGTTTTACGAAAGCGACTGCCATCTGACCTTTCAACCCAGAGGGAAAACTTATTGGGATTAGACCGGTTTCCTCACGATGTCAATTTGAATCGACGTATTGACATGATATTGGTTCAGTATGACATTTGTCATCCGCGCTTATTTCGCTTGTTGGTCAATAACGTTGATCCGATGATACAGCCAGAATGTGGAAGTCTTGAATGGCTTTGTTTTAGCACTATGATTATGGAAATTTTGCAATAAATTATTGCGAAAACATTTGCGTGGGTTTACAAAACTTTTACTTCTCATTACACAAGTTAGGCTATTTGAGGCTTCCATCTAAAATCTAAAGCTTAATTTAAAAGCTTTCCGTAATCAAAAGCTGTCAAGCATTAATAGGCCTACCGCTATGCCTGTAGAGCTTATCTAAATCACATTTAGCTTTCTATTTTTAAGTAGACTCTTTAGTAAAGGTATAAAGTTTCGTTTTGATTATAAGATAAAAACTGGGACGATGACATGGAATAATGTGAATGACTTAGTGAACAGTGTTCGGTTTAATTCTGTTAATTTAAACAGTTAATTATCCTTCAAGTATAGGGACCTAATTGGTTGATTCATTCATATCTCGCATTTACAGTAATTACGTATTACAAAGGATTGTTAGTATTTATATAATTAACAACAAAAAAAATTAAGTCGTGGTCGAATTTTAAGATATCGGGAATATTCTAATTCAAATGGAGACCAGAAATATTATTACGAAAAGACACACAAAACAATACTAAGATAAGAAGGATCGTAAAAGTGCATCGGGATTATTTTATTTAGCCGAATTCCATGAGGTTTTAAGTAAGAATTTCCAAACCATGATTCATTATAAGTATGTATAGTTCCTATTTTTTCGGGCTTCATCATCAGACTGTGACATCATGTGTACCTATCTCATCATCCTCCTAGCGTTATTCCCGGATGAGCCCTAAACGAACCCGAGGTCGGCTTTGACACCTAAACCTAAGACTTGACATAGGCACTATTCTTACGACGTGCGATCGTGTGTAGCTAACGAAACAAAATATATCTTAATTCTTAATGTCTTAAGTTTCTTTTTTTCTTTATTTCTATTTTTTATTGTTTTACTAACATAGTTATTAGGATACGGTATATACTAACAAAAATGTATGGACCAATTTGGTCTGAAAATAAAAAGTTCTATTCTATTCTATATCGCAGGTTTTCAACAATAGCATTTAGCTATAGGTAATTACGAATTGGGTACAATTAGTTAGTACAAATATTGTTAGTTACACAGCTTGTAAAATAATAATGGTAGTATATTAATAAAAAAATTCTTACTAGGGAAGAACATTTAGGTACGGAACTTTTGAGTGATCATTGTTTCCTTTACGCAAGAACTCACTAATTTACTGCCCAAATAGTGATAAGGTGGTGAAAGTCAAGAGACCCTTTCGCGCACATTCGCAGATCCTTGGATTGCAGCGAAGTGCTCCGGGAGAGACATTTAATAAACATAAGTCAAAAAGAGTCACGTCGATTTGGAATAATAGGTTAAGAACGCAGCCTTACTACGTGTACAGAAGCATCAAGTTCTCATGAAGAATGAGGTTGGTATCACCAACAATGAGTTAATTAAGTAATTTTTATGCATCTAATGAACTTTTGATATGCTTGTTTTGTTTTATATGTTTTTGACTATGCTTTTCGATTTAACTTTTGGGCACTGGTTCATACACAGTCTTAGGTTGGTTTCTCCCGTGGGCAGTGCCAAAGTTAAATTTTTAAACATGAAGCCAAATATTTTGTTTGACTTTTTATCCGCATAAACGGCGGGTCCTCTTCTATAACTGTATGCGATAAAAACATGGTAAATATGCAACATATAATGAAGAAACATTCTTCGTTCGCTACTGGTTTCGTATGAACAACAAAAAATACTCGGAACATTTGTTTCGAAAGTGACCTAAGGGACTTATCCTAATACTTACGTACCCATCGTTTGTATATGATTCTGAGCTAAGCAAGTGTATCATCGTGGCTTGCAACATGCAGGACGAATAAACTTTTACCTCAATAATAACGGCCCGTAATGCCCATATCATGCTCAGTACAGTCGAGTGCACTGGCGCCTAATATTTACCAATCAAAAAGAGTCATGTTATAGTTTAAGGACATAAAAGTTATAAGTACTTAGTTACTAGGTTTAATGATGGAGAAAGTATTTGTGATATTGCATTTGTGAAAAGTTGCTATCACTGTCCCGTTAAGAAAGGGGGTGATGCTATTCTAACAATGTAGGGGAGAGTGGGTAACAGTGGATCACGGGTCACAGCGGATTATTCGCTATAATTCTTACGTGTGATGCTTTACGCACACAAGCAAACGCGTGGCTACTGCTCGTCGATACCCCCCTCTCACGCGCCAGTCGCCGCCGCGCTCGCCGAGCGGAATCACGTGCTGTCACATGCAGGCCAGTAGGTAAGTACGAACGTATTTTTTTACGTAATTTAGAAATTTGTCGTATTGAACTTGTTATTTGTTAAATCCGTTGTGGGTAATGTAATTTTGGCTTGGGTATAAGTAGTTATTTTTTGAATTATTTTTTCTGTCGTAACGGCCTATGGGTCACAGTGATTATTTTTCATTTGGGTCACAGTGGACTGAGATATCTCGAGGAGTAAATATACTTATGTTTAATAGTTGAGTTAGCATCAACAATGTTCTTATTAAAATGTTTGTTAACGATTACTGAATAAATAAATATGTTTATTTGAATAGAGAAGAGAGCTTTAGGGAAATTAAAGGAGAAAAAGTGTTGTTTATTTAAACAAAATGTTGATTAGTTTAGGTCTCTTTATACCAGCATAATTTGTAAGACTTTTGTATTTTTTTTATAAGACTGTGATAGAAGACTGTCTTAGAATATAAATAAATAAATAATTATGTAGAAAAGTAGTATTTTAATGAACTTTTTTTAAAAAGATCCAGTGTACCCCAAGTGATTCCCTGTCACCCATGAAAAGATCCAAAGTGACCCATCCACGGGTCACAGTGGATAATTTCCCATTTTTTAAAAAACTTGTTATAACTTGTAAGTTTATGCCGTTTTTGCCAATAATTGCACTATTTTTTGTAGATTAGGGACGTATCTTGTGGTTAATTATCATAGATTAATTATTTAGGCATAAACTAGGGATTTGTGGAGCTTCAAAAAAAAAGTGATCCACTGTTACCAACTCTCCCCTATAGATAAACATGGTGAATTTTTTGATTGTGCAATCTACGAGAAAGCTTGCCTCATTGTACGTCACGACAGGATGTTCATTTAAGCGTCATACATATACCTAGCGACAAGACGATCGGTTTAGCCTAGTTGGTATTGACCCTACCTACGAACCTAGATAGGTCCATTGTTCGATATCCTGTAAGGGCATTTATTTGGGAGATGAGCACGATTTTTTTCCTGAGCCATGGATGTTTTCCATGTATTGTATTTATTAATCTACATATCTAAGTTTATCGTCCAGTAGTAGTAGGTAGTAGGTAGTATTAGTAGTTTGGGAATAGGAATTAAGGATTTAAAGTCTACTTAATAAATGTTGTAGCAACATTGATCAAGAAAGCGCGTTGTTTTATCTATAGGTACTATAGAATAGATGTTATAGTGTAGGTCTCCTGCCTACTGGTTCATGGATTGAAATCCTACTGGTTTGCGTATTCAGCTAAAACATAGATCTATAACTGCAATTCGCCTGAACTGCGTGTGTCAGCGAGTGCACGGCGCGGCGGAGATGCGCGGGCGCCATTAAGCGATGACTGCGATTGATACTGCGCGTCACTCATAGCTTGACACTTGCGACATTATGCTCGGGCCTTTAAGATTCCACTGTGTTGCAGAAGGCGGCTTTTCCACCGTAGATGTAAGCTGTTTTTTAGACAAATCGGCCGAGCTAAGCTGAGAAGCTAGCTGTGTCAGGTGAGGCGTGTACGTGTAACACATTTGACTTTGCATATACATATGGGGCTTTAGGCTTAGTCCGTGCTGCGGCAGCTAAAAAAATACACCCCTTCAGAATAGTCGGCGCAAACTCATTGACTTGGCACATTTTTTCCTCATTTTTCGCTTCCCTGCGAACCCCTCCCCCTAATGTCAATGAAAAAAAAACTGATGCAAAAATGATAGGACACATGTTACGCCACGATTACTGGATGAAAACAATAATAGAGGGAAAAATAAAAGTAATAAGGGCAATGCCGAGGATATCTAACGAGGACCAAATAAAGGAAAACATAAACACTTCATCGTATAGAGAAATAAAAGAAAGGCGGAATGTAGAATAAGTTGTAAATTGTTCCACCGACAAGAGCCTAGCTCATAAATAATAAGAAGTTCTGGGATCGTGTAAGCCAAAAATATCCGCAGTATACTTGTATTAATGTTGCTGACTGTTCATGAGCTTACTTGCGATTGTTTCCTGAACCTGCCTACCTATTATAATAATAAATCAGCCCATATACGCCCCACTGCTGGGCACAGGCCTCCTCTCACAGATGAGAGGATAGTGACCGTAGTATTGCAGAATTCCTATGTCAGTGCAGTCTTTATTATAGAATGTATTGAAAACTTCACCCGGACCTCTGATCGAATAGTTGTTGCGATTTTGCGAGTGATGCACTTCGGCTACAAAAGAAGCAACATATCTAATTCATATCTTGAAGTTTTCTTCGTTTATTCATGTTAACTTTTCTCTACATAAACTTCATGAACAAAAAGCGCCATTTTCCGTACTCCAAAGATTAGCACAATAAAGTGTATAATCATATTAACACTCGCGTTATATATACCCATTAGCACACATGAGCGTCATGGCACGTATTCGACTAATCTACGTGAGAACATCGGTACCTATATTCACACTGGCAAAATGTACGACGTCATTTGTTATACTTCTAAGAAAAACGATTTCGAGTACCTCATCATCATCATATCAGTCGGAAGACGTCCACTGCTGGACATAGGCCTCCCCTAAAGAGTGCCAAAGTGATCGGTCCTGCGTCATCCGCATCCAGCTGACTCCCGTGAACTTTCACTATGGTCATCAGCCCACCTTGCAGTGGTCTACCCACGCTACCCTCGTTGTATCTGTGGTCTGTCGGTGGTGACTGATTAGAGTGCGGTTTTTACCGGTGTCCTCCCGCCGACCCACATGTGGGTGGGCATTTAGTATGGACTTGCGAACAAAATATTTTAGCCCGCGAGAGCAAGGATAGAGAATCTTATATGATGGTTTTTAGCTACATTTGTTGTGTCAGTTTCGGTATGTGAGCAATGTTAATTTTAATGTGGGAGATTTTTAAATGGTATAAAATACCTAACAAATTAAAGATAAATCACTAGATATAAAAATTTATTGTAGAGTCAAATTTAAACTCATCGTTAATAACAAGAAAATATACAATACAGGTAATTAAGGCGACGAATAATAGGAAATAACATTACGAGTAGCGCTTTTATGCACAACTAAGAAATAGATTCCTTAAGCATATTGCGGGCAACGCAACTGAGAAAAATATCACTGAAGGGAAAATGGACTAAAAATTATTGATGTTCCGCATTATTGGACACAATTTGACGAAACCTTTATTCCACTTTCCTTTCGGTGACTTGACATTTAATAAATGCTCCGTAATTTTTATTTAACACAAATTGGCGTAACATTGATTTCGACACTCGCTTTACTATTTTGAGATGTCAAAATACGCAAATATTCAATTTTGATAAAACATCCTAACATTCCGATATTTCTATGTCTAAATACAGATGCATTACATTAAATAATAACATTACAATATCAACATTATTACAACTAGAGTAATATTTCTAAGTTATGGTAAGGCATTTTTACGTTATTGATAAATTCATGACCATACTTTTAATAAATGTTCACAATTCCATCCGATCCATTCATTTCACTATCACCAACATCTTGTCCGTAACACACTCTTTGAAAGCTTTCATAACTAACGTGAAAAACTATTCTTAACATATGTCTAAGAAGTGTTCAATTGAATCTTGCAAAGGAATACTCCTTTGCTGTGTCCACTTCTAAATGTGAGTTAGGATTGTATATTTTATATATGAACTATGCATAGCTAGAGCACCACCAATATTACCGTGTCATACCAAGCTCTCAAAGCCTAACATTACACAAGTGATTACCTATTTTTTTTACAAAATATAGCTTTTAAAAACGCTCTTATCCGAATAAGAGAATGCGGGCTTACGGCCTAAAGGTGGGATTAGATATAATTTCGAAGAAACATCTTTATCCCTCGACTTTTTTGTAAATTTTTGGTCCAAAGACTCAACTTAATAATTCATTTGTCTTGCAATAAGTCAGTTTCACGAGAGAAATTCCCACAATGTCAACTAAAAATGATCAACTTTGACAGCAACAGTGTTGAGAGTCGTTGTAGCGGGGAGGTGAATTTGGTCCCAGTCGGTGCTGAGGTGGGCCTCAGTGTCGGTGGCCTTGATGGTGAGGCCGAGGGAGGGCACCGCGTTGGCGCAGTGCGGCAGCCGCAGCGTCACCGGCCGGAGGAACACCAGCCCTTGCGGGCCGCACATCACTAGTGGGGATAGCATCGCTTCACCTGTTACGGAAGAACAATTAAACTTGTTGCTTGGGATATTTTGCGAACCGGTACTTATCTGATAACTATAAACATTAAGTAATAGACTTCTTGAAATGTAATCCCAAGAGGATTTAAAATAGTAACTGATAGTGATTAACCATCATATTTTAGTATTCAAAGAATATGTTTTAATAAATGTCGGTTCGCATTAATTATTAAGGATTATTAATCAGGCAATTAGAATCTGTGAATAGTAATTAGAATAAGATGTGCCAGAAATTCAAACGAAATTTTGTTTATAAATTTTGAATGATAAACAGTGGATAAGTAGTTTGCAAGTGGGCAATTTATCAATAGAATTAGATAATTAAATCAACATCAAAGATATTAACAATGTATGACGTAACACACAAACACAAATCGCAACACGTTTTATGCATTATGTTAAGCAAGCCAGGCAGGTTAGGATGGGCAATGAAAACAAACAAATAGCAGAATAGAAGACTCACTTCAGTTGAACAACGTAAGAAATTAAAAAAAGAAGAGTGAATAGAATACATTATATTAAAATAGAATAAATACTAGTTCGTTGGTGAGGATGTAATATTGTACAGTGTTGTAATCATATTAAATTTTGGTCAAACATACAATCATATGGTCGGTTGTACGTAGCATAGCCGACGTCTTCTCTCCTCAATCTCTAAGTACGAGTGTATTGTGTGGTAGAAGCTGCACAAATAAATGTTATATGATATGATTCACCTGGCTGTTTGTAAAAACAAATGAAACCGGCACCAACAATTTACTAAAAATACTAGGTATGTTTTGTGCTGTACATAAAGATGGTGGCTCGTATGAATATAATACAAGAAGAGTCCTATGTAATATGCAAGTGACACAAGTGTTCTGTTCTATACATAAATATATTAGTATATTCTATAGTATAGATAAAGTTCTATCTACAATCCTCATGCCACAGGGTCCATGCAATATAAAACATCAATGTTTTGTACATAACGAGCTAAACATTGGTACAATCACAAATAAAATTTCTTGCTCCGATATTTTGCAATCGCTAATGCCCAATTAGTAAGTGCGGTCTAGACTACAGGCGCGTGCTTCATTACAAAAGCTTTACCGTTGTCCATATCGATTGGTGGCCCCCCCACGCGCTGGCTCAGCCTCGGGTCTGACACCGTAAAGTAGATCTTTTGCTTGATACCGGGAGCTATAGCTTTAGGCGGAATGACCAGGGAAACGCCCCACTGTCTATCTTCTAAAACGCCACCTTCACTGTCAAATATTCCCCAAGTTGTATGCGGACCATCAGGCTCTACATCCTCTTTAATCTCTGAGGCACTCTCTGACATCGACGCCTGCAGTATCGTGTTCTGATTGCTAATGACGGTTGTTTCGTTCTGACTTAAGGACATATTTTCAGAATTTTCTTGGCTGCTCTCGGGACTTTTTTCTATAATTTGTTCGCAGAATTTCACAGTTCTATTGGGTTTTGGAGTTCGGTCTTCTAAATCCTGAGAGGCATATGGAGTGCTTTGAGGCTTATTCTCAAAGTTCATACTGCATTCTGAAGCATAGTGAGTTTCCATTGATGTTGTCGATTCATAAGGCGCAGGAGCGCTCGTTGCTTTTAAAGCATTCGATATATGCTCCGTCTTGCCGTGTAAACGAGGGGCGTATATAGGTTCACCTTTGAGTACAGACGATTCTATGTTCAATGATCTTTCCTTTTCTGAATCCGTCTTTGATTCGGTTAATCTAAGTTTTGAGAAATCTATTTCTAGGAATGTTTCTTTCTCAGTGCTACTCTCTGCTTCTACCTTCGTTTGATAAATAGGCTCGCGGCGAGACAAATGATTAGCATCACTGAGTTCATACGGGCTGCTTCTAGCGCTACCTTCCTGTGCTTGTAATACTTCTTTAGCTTCCTGATGGGATTCGTATATAACACTATCCTTTAATTCTCTCTTAGAAACATATAAAGGTTCTCTCATTTTAGTCGCGTCACTCTCGTTTGCTTCCTTTCTGGTTTGATAAATAAAATCTTTTTTAGCTTGGTTTCTTTGTTTGATCATTTCCAGTTTTTCTTCTAATCTTATACCGTAAGTAGACTCTTTGCTCGCTAACATCGCGGCCTTTTGAGATAAAATTTCTTGTTTTGATACATATGTACACTCCGCTGAAGCTGGTCTAATTTCTTGATTTATTTCAATGTCACTCCTAGTACAATAATTAGATTCCGAGCAGCTGGATTTGATCTCGGATCGAGTCGCATATGGTGACTCCGTCTGGCCTATCCTCAACATCGTCTCCATTCTAGAAGAATATGGTGGTTCACTCATACACTTAGCCATGGGCGATACCCTTTCGGGGTAATTTGCTGGTGGTGTTTGCAATCTTCTGTCAGGCCGCACGCTGTAGAGATTCTCCGACCACGACGTACTTGGTGGAGGATCATATGTCCTTCTACCGTACAAGGGTTCTTTAGCAGTAAACGACCCATCCATTCTTTGCTTCAGCATTTCTTCTTTCGTGTTATACGGTGATTCTGAAAATCTCTGGCGCAACATGTCTTCCTTAGTAGAATATGGGCTTTCAGAGGTCATTCTGTGTCTAAGCATGTGCTCTTTGCTAGAGTAAGGGGATTCACTGTACAAAGAATCAGACTGTTTAACGATGTCATGCTTAGTAACATACGGGTTATCATTTATTATTTCACCCCTGGTGGCATACGGGCTTTCTCTAATGGACTCTGATCTGGTAGCATAAGGGCTTTCTCTTACTGAATCACTCCTTGTCCCATATAGACTTTCTCTACCTGAATCAGCCCGTGTTCCGTAAGGACTCTCTATAACAGAATCGATTCTTGTGCCATAAGGACTCTCCCTTACGCATTCAGATCTAGTTGCATATGGATTCTCTCTAATGCATTCACCTCTCGTTGCGTAAGGGTCCATAAGTGGCATGCCCATAGTCTGCCGGTTTCCATATGGACTTTCAAAACTTTGATTAGTAACTTCAGAACTGCTCGCATATGGGTTTTCATTTGACGTATCATAAAGAGAAGCGTACGTTCTTCTTGGTTTAGGAATGGGATCGTAAACGAGATGATCTTTGGTTTGGTAAACTGGTTCTGGAGGTAGTGGCTGCGAAGGGTGGAATGGTTCGTGTTTTGTTTGCTGCTGTCTTTGGTAGATGGGATCTATTTTGGTAATCATATTAAAGCTGGGTGACTGGCCGTATATGCCTCGTCTATTATATTCTATGAGGGAGTTCTGTCTGCGTAACAGTGGGGTAACTTTCGGTTCTGTTTCTATCTCACACATTGAGTTTTGTCGTCTAAGACTTTTCATTACAGGTTTGGCGTCGTAATCTCTTACTGTGCAAACTACGCCATTCCTGTCGTCACAAAACGAGCTTTGCCGTTTCAGAATAGGTTTTAAAACAGGTTTTTCACATGAGGACGAGTTGCTACGATGCAACATTTGATTTCTGATTTGCGTATTTCTCATGTGGGTATTTAAGTCGCTAAGATCAGACTTCTCTCGCCGGAGCATGGGCATTTGATGCATCTGGTGTCTCGGCTGCAAGTCGGTCTCGCACAATGACTTCTGCCGAGACACTTTTTGCGAATTTTTCGTTTTTGACCGGAACAGATCGAGCACGGCATTTTTAATAAACGATGGCTTTTTGGACAATTTCTTTTTCGTTTTTGGTGAGAATGATTCGTCGCGCTCCACGCTCGAGTTCATGGCATCGGATGAACTGCGGAAACCCACAACCAAACACCCACTTAGTTACGCTATGATAAGTAATCTGGACATTTTAGAGAACATTTAATATTTTTTTTAGAACATGACATGAGAGTAATCATTTGGATATTAATAAAAACAAAGAAAGTTTCTGAAATGTCCAAATTTAATGGCAATTTTCAACAGGTGAATTTAGAGATTCCTTGAAAAGCATATTGAAATAAATGCCACTTGAAGAAACGGAAAGAAGAAAAGAAAAAGTCGAACATAATCTACTAAGTATAGAAAATAATTTATTTCAGCAGGGGACAGTCAGCCAAATGACAAACACAGACATTAAAGTATGACATTGAGAAACGAGGAAGACAAATTAATTCAATATGCTTTCGATAAGAATTTTCAAGTTGCACTAAAATGCAGACACGCACTGCCAATAATCGTTGTCATAACAAACAACTCTAAATACTCTAATATACAATGTTATTACAATTTACAGACTTACCCCAATATAGAGATATGTATATGTTACAAAATATGTATTATGTATATTTATAACCACATACAAAACCGATACTAATACTGTGGCCCGACAAGACATTGTTAGTCGTTTGTGAAGCGATTGGTGTTTGCATGTTAGAGCAAATTGTACAGGGCTGATGTAAAGGGGACTGAAAACGGCTAGAGATGTTCGTAGATATGACTTTTGGAACATGCAAATTACTAAACATGTACTGAGAAAAAAGAAGTTTTTATTTGAGAGTCTGAATGTACTTGTAAAGTGGGGACTGATTGGTAGTGCAATGACTAGGTTATACCGTGTGATCATGTCTTACCTTATATTGTGCATGTGTTGGGGCTTTCTATATAGCTCGAATGCAGATCCGCGTTGCTCTCGACTGCCTGCTAAATCTGGAAGTAAAAAGATAATTGATTTTATTGTGATCGTAAAAAGAATATGAATAATAATGAAAAAAGATATCGATGGCAAAAAGCGAGAACGTAGTAAAAGCCAAAATGCAAACTTTACACCAGAGCCAATAAACTTTTCGATTTCGAGAAAAAAAATCATAACTCTTTCATTTATGAACGAAAATGCTTGATATTTGGATCTAATTCATAACTTATGGTTTTCTTTCAACTGGCATATTTAATATTTAACAAAAAAGACTGGTTTACGACTTAGTGGCGGTTACGACAATTGAACTCTTTTTTTCGTTACGCGAAAACGCTGTAAACGCCAGAAGTAAATGTACTAAAATGGTGAAACGAGTATTATTTCCATAAAGCATAAATGCTTTAACCAAATGCATATTTATTTTAAGATTCAATAATTTTGACGTAAATGTCATTACGTTCTTTATAGGACTAACTGAAATGTGGTAAGTGTCCACCGGCAAAAAGAAACTGTGAAAATAAAACGACTTCAGTATCAATCAACTTTTATCAACATACTTTTTTAAAATGTTTCCAAATTTTAAATGCAGGTTTCTTACAAATTAAAAGCTCAGAAGCAACAATTACCGTCTTAAGATATCAAATACTATCTAGTCTCAATTTCTCTGTATAAAAACATTACGAAAGTTACTGAAAACCTCCGTTGCTTATAACATTTCAAAAGGCTAATAAAATGTCTCATATTATAAAATCACAACCCTGTACTTATCGTGCTAAAAATAAACATAAATATTCTTAGGGTTAATCAGACTGTAATTTTGTTATCCGCTAAAACTAAATATTATAGGTAATGAGGTTTAATATTCCCGTGAAAACTTTAAAACTCTCTACATTTTATCTTCAGTTTTGGCATTAAATTGTCTTTTAAGTAACTTTTATCGATATAAAACTCACTACCTATTAAACCCACTAACTATAAAAGATGTTTTGAATGTAAGTATTACTTATTATATAAGTTTTCAACATAATTCTTAAACAATTGTTTGAACACAACTATCACCTCAATTATAGAAATATTTCTTTGAACTAATCTCACTGAACCATTAATATTTAACTTAAATAACTAAACGTTATATTACTATGGTACCGTACAAATTAAAATTGTTATTATTTATTTAAATAAAAACTCGGAGTCATTTTTCTTATCGAGAACACTTCACGGACACACACAGTACACAGACTACGCACACCCATTCGCTCCGGCGATCGCCGATAGACTAAATCACAGGTCGTATTCACGAGCCACATCGCCGCGAGCGCACATTTTTATTGCTGTATCTTCAAGCACTACCCACTTCACGTTGTGTTTCAAATGTCGTTACTGTAGCTTGCTGTTAATTCATTTTCGAATGAAATGTAGTAAGCGTCAATCATAGATAATTTATTTTAGGATAATTGCAGTAAGCTTGGTTCGTAATTTTTTCACTACATGCATAAATGCTGCAACCGCCACGGAACAAAATTTCGGCAACGCTGTAACCGGCACACCCTTCGATTTATGAAAGAACAAAATTAGCGTAAATGTACTCGTTTAGAAAATTGCTACTATTTGGGTGTTTACAGCAATTAGATGTGGGCATCGTCATAAAAATACATCCGTTTTGCAACGTAGTCCAGTTTTTTCTAAGCGTCGTAGAGCCATGGGACCCAGACCAGTCGACGCAGAAAAATTCGCTGATTACGAATATGCAAAAAAAATTTTTTTGACCAAGTGGCGGTTACTACGTTCTCGCTTTTTACCATCGATATCTTGATTTACAAGCATTCAAGTGGTACTGAACTAGGAATCAATAGAAAGACATAAACGGTTTTATTACGGAAGATTATTTGTAATACTATCAAAAAGCATAGTTTACCTATGAGATGGGGGTTGTGTGGCAGGTTGATGGCGCGGTGGTGGGCCGGCGGCCCCGAGTACGGTGGAGACTGAGGAGGCATCTGACCGCCGTATGACATGTTCTGTTGATGCTATAAATAGGTAAACATGATTAAACGTTTGTGGGACTTCATTCTTTGAAATGCTTTTGACAGTATCTCATGTTTGACTAGTAGGTTATTAGAGTGAAATATTTGGGTATTGATAGCACACTAACTATATTGAAACTTAAATGTATTAATAAAAATTCAGAAGATCTGAAAAAGTTACATTCGACGATCTGACAGTGAATTGAGTTATGGGGTTCCTCAGGGCACTATACTGGGTCACACTTTTATTGCTAGTACTGACCTGGGGATAGCTGTTGTGCTGCACGCGGTGGTGCGGCTGCGATAGTGAGTGTTGGTGCGAGTAGTGCGGGTAGGGCCCGGGCGCGCGCGGGGATGCGCCGGCGCCGGGTGCCTCCATAGTCTGAGTGAACAAAGTTTGGTAATTAACAACTAAGTACTCAATTGCATAATATTTCACAAATATACATTTTAAGACTTTCACTGCCAGGAACTTACTCGTAGGCGCTTTTCTCTACTTAGCGCGAAAATCACGGCATCGGCTACGAGCGTAGCACTATGAAATTGTTGGCATTGAATGTGAATCAGCCTCTCATGATCAAACATAGAAACGAAAACTTCTACAATGAAAATAGTGTTGACCGGAATTAATTCTCATATCAAATATGAATATTGCTTGTAGATCAAGGGCTATGTTGAGATATCTACAATTTGGTAATTAAACTGGAAATACTTATACTACAAAGGGGAGGTCGATCGGCTCACATTTAGAGTATGAGTAGTAGTGGTAGTAGTAGATAGAGTAGACAGTTACCCCGTTTCTGGCATGTTGCGGGTGCGGGTGCGGATGCGGGTGCGGGTCGGCGGGCGGGCGGTAGTGCTTGGGCTTGGGCGGCGGCACGGGCTTGTAGGGCGGCGCGCCGCGCGCCCCGTAGTCCGCCTGCGATGCCGAGTTCGTGCGGCTGCTGTCACATCAATCGTTAGTTTTAATACACTTACTGTGAGGCCATCAAGCACCGTTAAGACACTCGTGAATCGTAATGGATACTTTTTAAACAAAAAAAGACCGGGTTGCACTCCGGGAGTGCCGGCAGCAGTGAAAACTCAGTAACAGTTTTTCGATTAGGTCACGTGTCCGTCTTACGAATTTTCAATCAGTCGAATCTTACGGTCACGTGACCTGTTGCGAGTTTAACATTTTTCCCCATCACAAAAGTGCACAGCGCCGCTAAAGAAGTTTTCACTTCAAAAAATACACTATGTGTGGTTTCGCTACACTACTAGGTACTCCATGCTATCCCAAGTATTACTTGGCAAGTCATGTGGCATCGAGCTAGTAGCACCGAGTTTTTAGCGGAACTTAGTTCTAGTACCTATTGCCAGTCACTCCCCTGTTCGCAGATTTTCCCCACAAAGATTTGTAAATAATAAGATTAACCACTCACACGTCCGGCCCCAAAACCAATATCCGGTCTTACGCCCATGGATACCTTAGTATCAAAAAAATAAGTAGCGTCTTACGCCCATGGATACTTTATTTTCCAATAGTGCGACGTTGGAACCGTTTGGAAAAAATGTCATCTAGCGGAATTACTCGACTTTATTTTGATAACGTGTTAACACAGAGTCGTAGCTAAGGAAATATTTCACCTAAAAACGTCGAGATGGCGGTTAATGGCAAAGTCATACGAGTAGAAAAAAAATGTTTTATCTGTGCGTAAATTGTCAGGAGTACGTGTTTTGTTTGGAATTATTTCAATACGAATCATTTGTCATAGAGTGAGTTATAGGTACAAATAGAAAGCAGATATAGTGTTTTTTCTAGTGAAATATAGAATGATAAGCATTATGTTCAAAAATCGGTGTTAAAAACGTAACAAAAATATTTCATTGACTTCACTTTGTTATTTCAAGTTTGACCTTGATCTTCGGTGTCCTAAACTGAACATTTAACAAAATACCATTGTAATCTGTATACCTTCGCCTACACGGAAGTATTTTTATCTTAGCTGCAGTGTATGTGGTTGATCAGCAATAATCATATTTATCAAGAAAACGGCGCGCTGCTGCTCTGGGCTGGACGTGTCAGGGCATATTGGGTCAACGGGCCGGACGTGTGAGCGTTTTTTTTTTGGATACTATAGTTTCCGTGGACGCCTGAGTGGTTAAGCCTTATCGCTGGAAATGTAACATATTAATTTTTTTTTTCAAGAAATAAACAGTTCAATTTGTTTTTGTAGAGGTGAGGTTACCTGTACCTGTATTTGGCGTGGTCGTTGGTGGGCGCGTTGGGCAGCGAGGGCCCGCGCGTGTGCGCAGGCGCAGGCGCAGGCGCGTGCGCGCCGTTGGTCGCCGGCCGCGCCGCGCCGCGGAACGTCTCCGTCGACCTGCTGCAACATGGCTACTTCACAAGGGAGCTTGTTCAAATGTTCATAGTACTACCACAGTGTATAACAACCAGGCCAGCTTCATTCATCTCTAGAATTTACGCACCCGCTTAGAGTAACCGCTCAAGAGTCAGGGCTGTCCAAATATATTTGGAGTCATATTTATTTCTGTTAGGGCTGGTTGTTTCTACCGCCAGTACACGTGCGTAACGTCCGTTTAATCTACTGGCAGTGTTTTGTCAGTTTTTATGGGATGGCAGCTGTCAGCACCACCTTATTATATTATATTTTGTATATACGGTGAACATTGTTTATTAAATATTCCACATTTTTAAGTTATTATGACTATTTATAACGATCACTATATGACGAGTAGCATAAGCAAATGTAAAGTGTTATGTGAAATTTGTATACTGAGATAAAATAAACTAAACTAAACTAAACTTTAACGTTAACCGATCCGTCAAATATGGTAACAAGCCGCCCTTACTTTGGGTACCTACCTGTAATTGTCAGAATTCCTGTATTCGAGCGAGTTGTGTTCTTGGGAGTTGGAGTTTCGCTGTGGACTTTGCGATGACATAGCGGTCGGGTTGGGAGGCGGCGGCGGCTCAATTTTACTGAAACAAAATAATAATACGTTTCGAGAAAAACACTAAATTTTGGGCAAGCCCACTGTAGGTACTATTTTTCAGTCATACTACAGGTTGACAGTATGACTCAACGGATTCATATCTCGTGTAGTTTAGGAGTTGCTAAGGCCACAAATCTATCTCCATCAACGAATACAACACAGTGGTGCTATCAAATTAAGTGGTCACCGAGCTTTCTTAAAAAAAAACGGTAAAAAATCACATTGTCGTATGGGAGCCGCTTATATAGGTATGTATATTTTTAATTTAATTGTTTTATAGCGGCTACCGAAACACATCATCTGCGAAAATTTCAACTGTCTAACTGTCACGGTTCATGAGATAAAGTCTCAGTAATAGGGTCCTTTAGGACCTCTAGGTACGAAACCCTAAAATTGAGCTAAATTGACTACTGATGACTGAAAAATGGTTTGCAAATATTGAAGGATACATAATATGAACAGATGAACCTTACCTCTTCAAGCTACCGCTGAACCGATTCAGCTGAAATTTGGTATAATGGAGATACTTTGAATCCCGGAGAAGGACACAGGGTAGTTTCTATCCCGAAAATCATCACCTAAGGGGGTGAAATTGGAGATTAAAGATTGTACGGAACTACAAACGAGTCGCGGGCATATAAGTGAACTAGGTAATTTGATTTTGTATTAAGTAACCCTGCTAGAAATTTATACGCATCAGTTCCCTATGATTTTATATGAAAATAAATGAACTTACTTAGAAGGTGGTGCTACTTTGAGATCATCGGGTGCGTTGGGCGGGAGTCTGCACGAGCCCAAGGCGGAGCCGTTGTTAGACGAGCCCCCGTACTCGTAGGACGTGCCGTCGTACGAATTCTGCTGTGGACAAAACAATCTCAATTACTACAAAATCTACAGAGGGGTATACTCTTGCTTGCCAGAATTTCATTTGCCCGAATTTTATCTGCCATAATATTCAACTGCCATAAAGTTGTTTTCTATAATTTTGTATGCCATACTCATTGTTTACCATATTAATTATATGCCAGAATCTTTGTTTTCCATAATATCAATATCAATAATCTCATTTCCCATAATCATTGTAATCCATAACTATCACATGCCATAATGTCATTTGCCATCCATCTCAACATCCATAATATTCACATGTAATAATGTGGGTACGTATTGCAGTGTCTAAAATGAAAAAAAAAACCTCGAACCTATCTGCGATCCGGGTCGGTTTTGCCACTAAGTAAAAATAAACTTTTCTCTGAGATTACCCAATGCCAAGATAGTGGTGTATCATAGGCAGTAGGGAACAGGGGCTTAATGGCAAAACCGACTCGGATCGCGGATAGGTTAGAAGACGGAAGCGGGAGCTTAGCTCCCGCTTTCGTCTTCGAGGTTATTTTTTTATAAAATAGCGGAAAAGCTAACAAATTAACAAAGATGAATCCGAATGCATGTTTAGTATGGCGTTTAAATATTCTATTAAATAATATTATTGCAAACAATAATCTGGAAAACAATACGTATGGCATTCGTATCATTATGACATCCAATATTCGGGTAAACAAGAGTATGTCAATTAACTATTATGGTAAACGAAACATTCGGGCAAATGAAATTCGGGCAAGCGAAGTTCGGGCAAATGATTATTATAGTATGTGAATGTCGGGCAAACAATAGACAACCCTACAGAGGCCGAGAAGGAAGGGGTTGCCAGCCGAGTACATATATATAGACTATAGAGAGATATAGGATAGTTATGAGGTTTGTGCATCTTGCAGCCCTCCAATTTTGTATGCAATGCCGTCACGGATCTCTCGTCTCACTGCGCCCGAAACGTGACACTTCGATTACAGGCCTCTAAGTGTGTGAATTTTTTTTAACAATCATCATCTTCACATATCGCACCGGATACGTATTTCCGAACCTAATTTGAAGTAAGTCACGTCAACATTCCATTTGAATGATGAGCTACGGTAGCCTAGTGGTTCAGGCATGCGGCTGTCAAGCGGCGGTCGTGGGTTCGAATCCCGGCTCGTACCAATGAGTTTTTCGGAACTGGAATATTTACCGTTAGCTTTTCGGTGAAGGAAAACATCGTGAGGAAACCGGTCTAATCCTCATAAGGTCTAGTTTTCCCTCTGGGTTGGAAGGTCAGATGGCAGTCGCTTTCGTAAAAACGAGTGCTTATGTCAAACCTTGGGATTAGGTGTCAAAGCGGACCCCGGGCTCCTTTAGGGGCACTACCGGGAATAACGCTAGGAGGATGATGATGGTGAAGAAAAATGAGTTGAACGATAGCTGGTCGACATACCGGGTTCCCTTGAAGCCGGTGTCGGTCGAGTGAGTTCTGCGTGGGCTGCAGGACCATGCTGGTGGGCCGCGCGGCGTACGCGGCCGCGTCGTCGCCGTTCGCCTCCTTCGGGGGACCGAACAGCCGCTCTTGTGCACTGGGACGGAGGTTCTGTGCAAAATATACTATTTCACACCTTTCATTCGGAAAAGTAAGTTTTGCTCCACGACGAGAGGGACCAAAACGCTACTTTTCTGTTCAAGCTACTTTTTTAATTTATACATTGGCATTGGAACATTTGTACGCAATGTGCCAATTGAACACAGATGTTAATAAAATAATCGATTGTAATTTCATCGTAGTCGATTCAAAACGAACATATTTCAAGTTTTAACTATAACAATGTTGTATAAAAATTTATAAATATTTCGTAATATTTAAAAATTAGTAATAAAAATTAAGATAATTTAGATATATTTTAACAATAGCTTTTTTTAAATTTCCTCATAGTCGGTGTGAAAAATAGTATGTGTCACTCGGTCGCAAAATTATTTTCGTCTCGGGCGTAAACACTTGTATCCCTCACTACGCTCAGGATCATACGTTAGAATCCCTCGCTACGCTCAGGATTCTATTGTAGGATCCCTCGCTACGTTCAGGATTCAATACACCGCCCTCGCCGTAAATATACTATTTTGCTCCCTTGTGACACAAATAACTATTACAGTACATATGGTGCTACTTTCCCGCACTAGTGCGGAAAAGAGCACTTTTCGTGCATATGTCGAAACTTTAAAGAGTCATACGAGTATGTACAGTAAAATATTGTACGATACTGTATCGTGTAACACGGGCGAATAGGTAATTCGCAACTCGTGTCGATTTAAAACACTCTTTTTCAATTTTCAATTTCCTATTTTCGGCACTTGTATCGTAAATAACTATTCTATTACAAATCTAACTGTAAAACAAGAAAATGAGTCAGTTTTTGAGATTTAAATTAAACGCTAATTATAACATGATAAAATAGAATAGGCGTGGGTAGGCCCCCCACAAGGTGGACTGATGACCTGGTAAATGATGCGGGAGTCCGCTGGATGCGGGTGGCGCGAGACCGGTCACTTTGGCACTCTTTGGGGGAGGCCTATGTCCAGCAGTGGACGTCTTTCGCCTGATATGATGATGATGATGAAAATAGAATAGGTACTATGGATATCCCACAAGTTTTTCGGTCTAGCAAGCTTAAATGCCCATTTATCAGTTACATTTGAGTAACCTGTCACATTGGCACTCTTTGGGGGGGGGGGGTTTATGTCCAGCAGTGGACGTCTTTCGGCTGATATCAGTCAAAAATAAAGCGTCTATAGATTACACTGTAGAATACGTAAATAGCACGTTACAGGAAATTATGCAAGCAATATTAACGATTTATGAGCACTACGGCTAGCAGAAGATACGCATTCGATACAGGTATTATCCGATAACAACAAAAAGGAAGGGTTATGGCTAGGGGAGGCCTATGCTGTAAAGCAAGACCAAATGGCTATAGAATAGTAGAAAAACACAGTATACAGGGTGACTCCTAAGTAGTGAATGGAAATATTTTTTTCTTATTCTGTAGCTTTCATTTAAACACTTTTACTTAACAATATGTGAATATCTATTTTTTTTTTTCATAATAAAATCAATAATTAGTTTACAACTTACCAGATCTTGTGGTCACCCTACTACAGTACACCCTAAGTACAGTTAGCTGCAGAGGAATGTGACACATCTGCATACTAAGTTTCTACGTTCACGTTTATCTGCGGCTGACTACTACTTTTAGTAGGTACTTGTAATGTAGAATAGGGTGACCACACGGTTGGATATTTTTAGAAAATGAAATGAATTAACGTTTATGTATTAAAGTTCAATTGTTTGCTTTTAGACCTAATGCACTGAATTTGCCTTGGAACGCTGCGTTAGAAACTATGGTTTTTATTCACCACTTAGGAGTCACCCTGTATAAGTCTGGTTAAGTAAAGGGTATATTATTTAGCAGACTGTACGCGTAACAAACGTGAGTTTTTTTTTGCTGTTTTTATACAGGGTGTAACATAAATGTGGTGTGACCCGATCAAGGGCATCGGGTTCTTATACGAAAACTCTAAAAGAAAAAAAAATGTAAGCGATTTTTTTACATTTGTATGGCGCATTGGCTGACTGGGGCCTGTAAAAATATAAAAATATCCATACCAATGTAAAAAAAATGGCCAAAAAAACTTTACATTTTTTTCTTATCAGAACACGATACCTGTTATGCCCTTGATCGCTTCACATCCCATTTATGTTACACCCTGTATAGAATGGAACGGAACTCTTCGGTTTGTTTTTTATGTTCCTGATTGGGCTTTAAGCGTGTGTTACCTGCGGATGCCTGTTGTTGGGCGGGCGCGAGGGCGGCGCCGGCAGCAGCACCCCGCCCGCGGGCCGGCCCGGCGTGCGCGGCGGCAGCTCTGGAACTGACCGTGCACACACTACTTGCAGGCGGATACACACACACACACACGCACACTGGGGCGACGTGTGTCGATAGTAGTCCCAGGTACTGTGTGGCGTTCCCAGGCAAAAGGTACCATTTTGTGTTACTTACACGTTATTGGCATTACGACGCATTTCAATATCATCTCAGTTGAGAACCTCCAAAGCGGTACCTTTTGCCCAGGAAGACCATTTATATGGGCTTTATTACAATGGTGACTTGCGTTGCGAACGGATTTTGAGCAAGGCGGTTGTGATTCTCTCGTTGTATAAAGCACTCTAGCTTTGTTCGCGTATTTAAAATAACCGCGGGATAAAATCTAGCTTATGTCCTTGCAGAAAGTCCATTCTACGCGCTGGTGAAAGAGTTTTTGAAATCGGATCGGAAGTCACAAAAAGCTACTATACTCGTATTACAGGCTTCCTCTTTATATTAATGAATGTTAATGTTTTAAATATTTAATCTAAAAACCGCCTCAATAGTTTTTTTTGATGTCAGAAGTACACTGTAGACAATTCACACCCAAAGGCAAGTATAGTAAGGCCCTGAGTTATATGCGTCACGTGTCCTTAAAACCACTGATGGGTGAGTGTTAGCCCCCAACTAGTGTCCAGTCAGCGAACTATTAGGAGCAAGGGAAACGTAGGCTCATCGGCTCATCGCACTTGCACAAAGTTGGTAATAAGAGTGTTAGACACCAAATAAAATAACCAATAATGTAGAATTTTCCCGAAAAGGGATTAAAATATTATCAAATGGAGAAATAATCTCAAAGTTATAAGTGTCCCAAGTTATATTCTCCCTCTTCCGCAAAACACACCTTCATATGAAACGATTGTCATTTCATATGACGCTCTCACGATCTGCGAGCGTTTTATCACTAGGGATTTTTGTCACTAGCCATACTTTTGTGCAATCTTTCTTAGAATAGAATAGAATAGAATAGAATATATTTATTTGTTTAACATAGGTAAGTACATAAAAGATCTTAAAAATAATGCATATAGCGGACCACTATGTTTTGCCGGCTGGCATACAAATATAATATTATTGTTGCATGCATTTCACATTGTACCTCATTATTAATTAAATTACATTTGTTATCTGTACAGACAATTGATCATATTAAATAACCAAAAAAAAAAATAAACAAATTGAGTTAATGAATGTCAAAGTAAAACATGAGGCAATTAAATAATACAACAAAACAAAATAAAATAATGTTAACAATAAGTCACAATAAATTTAGAAAGTCAAATATAATATAATAAAATTACAATAAAAGTCCAAGGTTCTTACGTAACTAGAGATCAATGTCATTTAAAAATTGTTGAGTATTATAGTAACATTTATTGATTAATAATAATTTTAATTTATTCTTAAAATGTCCTAATTGCAAATTTTTTATTGTGCTTGGAATTTTATTATATATTTGGGGTGCCATTCCTAATACACTTTTTCTTGCTAGAGCAGTTTTACATGGTTTGTTACGCAACTGACTTTCATATTGTGACCTTGTGGGGAGCTTTCGCGTGTCGGAAATTTTATTAAATAGGTCAGGATTACCTTTCACAAATATTGCAGTTTCCAAAATATACAAGCAGGGTGATGTTAAAATGTTTAATGATTTAAAGTAGGGCACACAACTGTCCCTCATTTTTAAGCCACACATAGCTCGCACACATCTTTTTTGGGCTTTAAAAACTGACTCCTTATCTACCGAATTGCCCCAAAAAATAATTCCATATCTAAGTACTGATGCAACAAGTCCATGATAGGCGACCAGTAGAGAATCTTTATTTACCATTTTAGAAAGCTTATGAAGAGCAAAAACTGACTTATTTATTTTTTTACACATGTCATTTACATGGTGTTTCCAAGTGAGTTGGCTGTCGATAACTAATCCTAAAAATTTAGTTACTTCCACTTTTTCTATTCTAGTTCCCTTGTAATTGGTATTAAAGTCATTAGGTTTAGTTCGTTGATAAAAGTGCATTAAATTGGTTTTGGTCAAATTAATTACTAAATTATTATTGTTAAGCCACATTACTATGTCTGTTACTGCTTTATTAATGTCATGTTCATAATTATTTAAGTTGCTACATTTTATAATGGAGGTGCTGTCATCAGCAAATAAAATCATGGGATGGGAAACTGCTCTAGGTAAGTCATTGATATAAATTAAGAATAACAGAGGGCCAAGTACACTTCCCTGCGGTACCCCGTAACATACAGATCTTTCATTGGATGAGAATATTTTGTGGCTCTTGCTTATAACACAAAGTCTACTTATTTCAGTGTATTGCAACCGGTTTGAGAGATATGATTAAAAAAAATTCAAAACGTTACCTCTAATACCATAACCATTAAGTTTATCAAGCAGTATCTCATGATCTACATGATCAAAGTCTTTAGTCATGTCCGTTTCTTTTGGGGTACCTAATAATACATTTTGAGTCTACACACGTATTGGCAAGACCCCCGCATTAAACAACAGTACTCACCAGTCCCATAAAGCGGGGAGTGCGGCGGCGAATGCGCCATCGGATTGCACTGGTACGGGGGCGCCTCCTGCCCCATGCCCTGCCCGTTGTGGAGGCCCAGCCCGTTGGTCCCGGCGCCGTTCGACGAGAAACCGTACTTGCTGTCGCCGTAGCCGCCTTGCTGTTGGTTTCATTGGTCTTAAGTCAGTGTTTGCACCCACTGAGGAGGACTAAAATAGCTACAGAGTGGGTGCCACACGATGGGCAACGGCGCCGTGGTCGGCCGAAGAGGAGATGGCGGGATGAACTGCACGTCTTTTAAAGTAACTGGCCAGAATTGGTAAAGAGTCGGGATGGTTAGAAGTCTAGGGGGGAGGCCTTTGCCCGGCAGTGGGACACAAAATAGGCTTATAAAAATAAAAAAGTCAGTGTTCAATTGTGGTTTTATCTGTATATCCTCGGTAGATATTGTTGCTCTCTAAACAAGATTATCTATCATTTCCATTTACATATTTTAAAAACTGCCTGGGAAATTGTAGTTATCTGGGTTTACCTTGGAAGCCGAAACTACGGAAGACGGGCATGCAATCTGTGATCCCATCATGGTTGCTTAATAATACCTATACTTATTGGATGTTAATATTTGAGCAACGAAACTGTTACGTTAGTATTTGTGAAGTCGTTATTTTTGTTACAGATATTGCCCTATTCAGGTAATCATTGATGGCTTAGGTATGTTTTCAAATGATGATTATGTCCCCGGGACAACACAACACATTTTACAGACAGTTAAGCAATGAGAAATACGAACCGTGTAAGGCGGCGGCACAGCATCAACCATGTGGTTCAAGTCGTCGTCTCGATCCATGTTGTCTTGCGTCGTGGCTATGGAAGGGTCCGAAGAAGACTTCACCAGCCGCGGCGCGGGCGGCGGACTCACTTCCAGGTCGCTCTCGGGGCTCGACGCGTACGAGAGCCTGTTCTCAGTGCTCGACGACATCGAGAACAAAAAGTCGTCCGACAACGGCTCGGGCCTCTGTTCCGCCATTTTGTGAATCCGCCATTTTGTGTGTCGGCCATTTTGTTCGGTCGCAGCGTCCGGTAGGGTGGGTGTATGGAATGGGGTGACAAGACAAGACGAATGAATGATTGCAATAAAAACGTTACGAAAACTAATTGGTTTAGCGTCTGTGAATGATTAATGGGACACACTGGACAAATTAACATTCAAGTTAAACTGACGTAAGTAAGTAATGTTACTATTTTAAAAGCAAACATTGGTCGTTTTGAATGTTCATTTGTTTTAAAAGTGGGATTTAACACTGGCAAACGATGACAGTGTTCAACAAAAACAATAATACATGGTATTCAATCTTTGGCATATTATATTAATGAGAATTAATTAAAATACAAAACAAAGAATATCCACAACTACAATACAAAGCGATACGTAAAATAGAGCAGATTATTTACATGCAGCAAAATATACATACAAATAGTAAGCAAGCGAAACAAACAAACATGTTGAGTCATTTTGTCCTAAATCTAATTGGGTAACTCTTTGGATTTATTTATCGTACCTATTTAAATCTAAACATAACCTAAATGCAGCTCTGAAATAGGTTTATTAAGAACACTAGTAACGTCCCGTTCTGCTACGGGCTGCTCGCATTTCTCGCCAGTAGCGTGTTCGTCTAAGTTGAGCGTGGGCAAAGATAAGTTTTTAATTTTATGAAGGGATCTTTCCGTGAACGTAGGAAGTGTTCGTGCCTCGCTGAACCTTGCAGGGTCTACCGCGGGTTTAGTGTTGCATTTACAATTTGGTATACGACATATTTGCCTCAAAGGCTTATCAAAACTCTTTAATACGGGACTTGCTATTTCTTTTTGCAATCTAGCTTTCCACTGAGGGACATTTTTACCTTCGACTTCGTTATTTTGGAAGAACACCGAAGCTGGTCTAAATTGTTCTGTCATAGGGACAACTGATGACGGTCTCTGAACATTGGGGATTGGAGATCTTTGAGAGGTTTCGAGAACGCTATAAGGTCTAAATCCCTGTTGTGGGTACATGTTTTTGGCGAAGTTTCTCGACATTTCTGGACTAATGACATTTCTTGGGCCTATATTTCGACCAGAATAATACTGCCTCTCGTATGGGTAATTTGCTAGAGTGTGTCTGTTTTTGTTAGTCAAGTAAGTGTTTGGCACGCTGTAGTTATTGTTAGGCAAGCATGGTGTTAGGGTTTCTGCGTAATAATAAGGCACTACGTGATTCCGGTTAGCGTCATACAGTTGATTGTGGCGTTTGGTTTGCTTAGCGTTTGTATTAGATGGCATGTTTTGTGGTGAGTGCAAAGGAGTCTGGGGTGACTGAGATTGAGGGTAGTTATTAATGGGGTAGGAGATAGGATAGAAGGCGGGGTAAGGGGACGGTGGGATCGGGAAGTATATGTCCGACACCATTTCAACGTGCTACACCGCCGCAAAGACAGAAGAAATGAAATAGGTTAATACATTTAACGCCATTTCAAACCAATCTAGAATTTATTTTGAGACAGCATGTCTAATTTATTTGGATTTACGGAGGTTGGTTTGAAATTGAGCTGTAATACAATGACCAAATAAAAACATAGTATTTAGCTGTAGTAATTTATTTGGTCACAATAAATTGTAAAATAAGATTGAAGCACATAATTTACCAAATGCACCTTTGCCTTTACCAAGCAACCATCTTGAAGCATGATGCGACATACTGTTGTAAATAGACAGACATACGAGTAAGACACCTTTCCCACACTACACAGTAAACATAAAGATGTATATAAATTAATTTAAATGAGTACATACGTATTCTAAAGTCTTTAATACAGAGGCGGCACTTTAAAAATAAATGAAGCACTGGACGGACGTTTTGTGGATAAATACTTCCTCAAACTAAAGACTTTAAAACCACTATACATACACAGACAGATCTAAGAAACCAATTCAATGTACCTAGTACCTACAAATAAAATATTAGTTTTTATTTGTAAATATGAATGTGGTATTCAATGTTAATATTGATATACAGTAATCATACTGTATGTAGAGGTCTTTACTCGACTTATTTGGTCCTATTTAACTTCAATATTCTCTTAGGCTCATTTACATTCAAACCGGATCGATAGGAACCGCCTACTATTCCTCAAAAAAAATATAGAAGCAGAGATCTATCCCTCGAGTTGGAAACTGCCCCTATAAATACAAAGGATCATTTAACCTGGTTTCAACTAAACCAGTGCCTATATCATATTTAAAGTTAAACATTTGTGTGTTTCTCAGAGAAAAGGAACATTATTATCGTTGGTGCGTACGAGTATACTAATGCAAATGCGACGATGCACGAGGAATAATGGTAGGTACAAGAGCCAACGACACGTCCCTTCCTCTGAGAACGTCACATTTGGTTACCAAATAAGCCAAGTCAGAGGGAATCGACTGTAAACTCAATTAAAATAATCACCTTGGTTTCGGACACCCACAGTTGCTGCTGCTGCGTCCGCTGGATGAGATCCGTGAGCTTGTTGAACCACGTGCTCAGATTGGCCTCGCTCAATGTGATGGTGTGCGTGAACACGTGGCCCCACACGCGCTCCATGTGCTGGGACTGTTCTAGGAGTTTCTTTGATGACTTGTGCGCGGATCTGGAGATAATTAAGAAAATTGTGAACAAAGACCTTCTTCACAGTCGTATCCTCCATGAGGGCGACTGCCAGATATCTTGCGCCACCTTCCTCCAAGGTCCTTGGTTCCTACTGATGCCTTTACTGTATCTTCGCACCAGGTCGCCTGATATTCCTCTTCCTCTACTTCACGGGACCGTCCAATGTATGACGTGGACAGGGAAAGCTTGCCACAGCAATTTGTCACAAATAACCTGTTCATATTGGCTTTAATATATCAGGATTTGGAAGCACATTACCCATAAAGGAAATTGTGGTAATGTGGTAAAATGTCTGGTTGGTATGTCAAAGCAAGGTTTAAGATAATATTGTTATGAGAAACAGGAGAATCTGCAACAGCCTCGGAGAATTTAATCTGGACCAATATAAGAATACATGAATGAAGCCACTTACTTTGGCAACCCTGCCCTCAGCTGCTTGATGATGTGTTTGTTGTCAGCCTTGAGGAATATGACTATGGGGTAGAACTGCGCGTAGTTGAGCCGGTCAACGGCGTTGGGCGTGATGTCCAGCAGCGCGTGCTTGCCTCGCTCCATGATGGAGCGTATGCTGGACAGCCGGATGATGCCGGCTGACTTGGTTTTGCTGTCTTCTAGGGTGCTGTCCATTTCTGGAACAGAAATATTTGAGTTGAAATGATATGCCAAAAATAGGTCATCGCCGTCTTGATATGTTCGAACTTATTATTGAAAACCTAAATGATGATGCTCTAATCATGCAACTGTTCTTGAATGAGTCACCGTTATCATTCGCGGCGGATTTTTTTTTTGGGAATAATGTCACGATAATTTTGGACTGCTAGAGGTCACACCTGGCACGTTCGTTCCCGCAGCACTGCTGTTATCCTCGAAAGTAGGTAGGAATTCAGTCGTCTTGGAACTGTGGCAGGTCGTATCTCACAGCTGACCTATTAGGGAATGCGGACGATGACGGGTTGCACAAAGCAGGGCTCTTAAAGATCAGAAAAGAGCCCGTTCGCATGCGGGGAACAGCCATGGACAGAAGGTACTCACTGGGCGAGGCGAAGTTGTCGGGGTCGCTGCTGAGCAGCCGCTCGCGCGCCAGGTCGGCCGCGGCGCCGAGCACGATGACGGGCCGCACGAAGCCGGGCTGCTTCAGCGCCACGCGCTCGTACGCCGGGAACTTGCTGATGCTGTCCGACAGGACCACCTCGTCCCAGTGCTCCTGTTCGACAACACATTTTACTTACATTACCAGTATATATTCATATGAAATTAATTTATTGATAATATCATTTATACCTATTACATGACAATTTATTTCAATATATATAAACAACGCATTATCTTCGAGTATCTTGCAAGCGAAACCTGAGGTCCGAATTCCCAAAGGTAAAAGGGGAGACAAGCGAAGTCGAAGGCTGAGCTTTTCGAAGGAATTAAAGGCTTATGGCAGCCTTTTAGAAACCGCTCCCTAGGCGAAGTTCAACCACACTTTTAGCCCCTTTGCACCCTGATTTTTACATTTTTTATGGCTGGCCGGGGATTTTCTGGACAGATTTTCCATGTACAGACTTTCGACCCTCTTCAGCTTTATTATATGTATTGCTAACTTGTATGACCTAACCTTGCCCAGGCTCTTGCTCCGCCGGTGCGTGGAGCGGCGCCGCCGGAAGAAGTTGTGTTTCCCGTCGTTGCCCGACAGCTCCTTCTTGGTCGCGTTGAACTGCGCCGTCGCGAGCTCCTCCGCGCGCGCCTTGTTGGGGATCGTTCCCTTCTGCACCTCCTGGTTGTTGCGACCTGATGATGACACAAACTGTCAGTGGATCCTACAAAGTCAAAGTTATTTATTTTGCTTAAAGCTTCGTCTAAAATAACTCTATCAGTAGGACAAAGCAGTAGGACCACGTGGCCGGAGGGAATATTGCAGGAACCTATTTTGCGTGAATCGGTGGGGTAGCGCTATTCTAACTACCCCAGCTCCTCCAGAAAGTTTCTGAGTGCCTTAGTGTTGCTGACTGCGTCCCGTAGTGTGTCCGGAGACCCTAGGTGAATTTATTCAAAAGACAAGGTGGAACCATCAAATACCGAATGTATTTGACGCGCGAGTAACCCATGGCAAAACTTGGAATAGGTACCTTTTCTTCAAGAATTATAAGATAGGATATGTTTGGGTTCAGTGTGACATGTCTTATCTTATAGTTCTTGTTTCTTAAAACAGGCGAGCTGAATCCTATTCCATGAACGCTTAGCCACCGATAGGCTTCCGGGATCTGATCAATCTTGAAGCTGGTATTGCCTCATAGTACCTTCTAACCACAAGCATTAAGGACCTATACGAAAAATATATGCCGTCGTTAGTTTACCTATCCTGTAGACCTGCCAAGCGCCGACAGTGCCGTTGTGCAGCGTGTCCACCACGTGGAACACGTCGCCGCATCGGAACGACATCTCGCCGTCCGTCGGCTCCGTGTAGTGGAAATGCGTCTTTATGTGGAACGAGTCTCCGGCTGCAAACGCAAAATAGGTCATTGAGGTACTGTGAAAAGCCTTTTATATTGGCATAGCACATGTGATTAACAAGTCTATGTTTAGAAAGTTTGTTAGTGAGGTTTTTTTGTGTCTTCATAGTATTAGAAAGATTCACTGTCAATTTTCACGTGTTCCATGGCCAAGGCCCGGAGCTTCGTTTGATATACTGGATTTGGGTTCGTCATCTTCCAGGTTTTTGCAGACTCTATTACCAATTTGGGGGGGGAAGTCAGGGTCTGGTCTTGGTGGGAATCGCTGCATGTGAGAGCAACGTTACCTACAAAATGACAAGAAACCAATCTGCTGTGTTAGTGGCGGAACACCGAGCAAAAAGCAGAGCCCTGGCCAGTCCGAGTCACCCACGTCCCCGCCGTCCCTCCTGGGTACTGCTGCAACCGCGCCGCCGCGCGGCCGCCAACCCGAGTTGCAGCTGAGCTGAGGGTGCAGGGCGAAAGGCGAATCTTCTGCGCCTCCAAACAGAATCTACTCACCAGGGAGGACACCCGAGACAAAACCGAGCATGCTCACAGGCTCTGAGGTGGCAGCCCCACCAGTGGGCTAGGATATAGTGGGCCAATCCCTCGCTTACCCGAACCTTACATAGATTAAAGAAACCGAAATAGTGCAAAACCGGACCGATCAAAATACGACGACCTTTGGCATGAAAATACGGACACGAATTGCTTGCTGGAATGTGCGAACACTGAGCGAGGATAGCCGACTAGCCCAAGCAGAAGCAGAAATGCAAAGATATAAACTGCAAATACTCGGTCTCAGTGAAGTTCGCAGAAACGGATTCGGGGAACTGAGAACGTCGAGAGGCCTTACATTTCTTTACTCCGGGAAGGAAGATGAAGAGGACGTCCATGAAAACGGCGTGGGTTTCCTCCTTTCTGATGCTGCAAAGAAGAGCCTCCTGGACTGGAAACCGATCTCAGAGCGAATCATCACAGCCCGGTTCAACAGCAAAGCTCGCAAGATAACCGTCGTTCAGTGTTACGCGCCCACAAATTTGGCATCGGAGGAAGACAAGGACGATTTCTATAGTGCACTCAACCTGACACTAAAGAACACCCGCAAACAGGACATAGTTATCGTCATGGGCGACTTGAATGCCAAGGTTGGCACGGATAACGACGGCTGTCAAAGACACATGGGCAGACACGGGCTGGGAGTCCAGAACGAGAACGGGGAGAGATTCTTGGAGTTCTGTCAGGACAACGATCTCACCATCGGAGGTACTTTATTTATCCACGGAGAACACCACAAGTACACCTGGAACTCACCCGATGGAGTAACCAAGAACCAAATTGACCACGTTGCCATCAGCTCCAAGTGGCGCTCATCGCTGCTCGATGTTCGCAACCGCCGTGGCGCGGACATCGACAGTGATCACCACTTAGTCGTAGCCGAAATGCGGCTGAAAGTAGCCGTAGCTCGGACGGCTAACGCGACTACCAAGATAGGCAAACGGTTTGAGGTTAACAGACTAAGGGATCCAAATACAGGCGATGCCTTCAGACTAGAGCTGCGAAATCGCTTCTCCGCCCTTGAGACGGACTCTGCTATTTCTGTCAACGCGGAGTGGAACCACATCAAAATGGCCTACGTATTTCTACGTGCTGTCCAGCTCCGTCGTTCTTGGACATAAAACAAATACACGCGAAGACTGGATGTCACAGAGAACCTGGAACCTCATTGAAGAAAGGCGCGTACTCCATCTTCAGCTCCTGGCTACCAACGATGCGGTGGTGCGTGAAGACCTGAGGCTGCAGTATAGACAGATACGCAGGAACATCTACCGCAGTACCCGCCACGATAGGCGAGTATGGTCGGATAGTGTGGCGGAATGCGCCCAACGTGCTGCTGACTCCGGTAATCTCAGAGAGATGTATAAGGTGACTAAGACCTTAGCCGGAAACCGGAACCAGAGAAAGAAGAAGCCTTTAAAAGACAAAGCAGGCCAACTAATCGTGACATCGGAGGGGCAGCTTCAACGCTGGTGGGAGCATTTCGAGGAGATCTTCCGAGTCCCAAGCGACCCCATTGTGGCGACACCTGCTGTCAGCCTGCCCGCACAAAGCCTCGACATTGACGTGTCTCCCCCCACTGGAGAGGAAGTAGTGAAAGCCATCCGATCACTCAAGAACGGCAAAGCGCCAGGAGTCGACCTCATCACGGCGGAAATGCTGAGAGCTGACGTGCCTACCGCCGCGAACGCGCTGACACCCCTCTTGCGGAACATCTGGTCAGCCGAAGAGCTACCTGACGACTGGAACAAAAGCCTTCTCATCACCGTACCTAAGAAAGGAGACCTCAGTGAATGTGGCAATTGGAGAGGCATCACTTTGCTCTCGATCCCGTCTAAGGTGCTCTGCAAGATTATCTTAGACAGATTATCAAGGGCCGTTGAACCGCTTCTTCGCAAAGAGCAGGCTGGTTTCCGACCCTACCGATCGTGCACGGACCAGATCAATACCTTGCGCATCATTCTCGAGCAGGCATCAGAATGGCAAAGGGGAATGTATTTGACCTTCGTCGACTTCGAAAAAGCCTTCGATACGCTGAGGTGGAGTTGCATCTGGAACCGATTGCGTGAAATTGGGGTCCCCGAGAAAATAACCAACATGATCAAGGCCATCTACGGGAAGTATTCCTGTAGAGTGACTCACGACGGCCTCGTCTCGGAGGACATACCGGTGCGTGCCGGTGTACGACAGGGTTGCCTTCTCTCACCTCTCCTATTCCTTGTTGTTCTCGATGGCACCATGAGCTCTACAATCTGCAATAAGCGCCGCGGTATAGAGTGGGGACTATCCAGCGTCTTGGAAGACCTGGATTATGCCGATGACCTATGCCTGCTGAGCCACACACACGCCGACATGCAAGCCAAGCTGGACGACCTACAACGAGAAGCAAAGGAGACGGGATTGAAATTCAACACCCGGAAGACCCAGGAAATGAGGTGCGGGGCAACAAGCGCTTTGCCGTTGCTCATTGGCACAGAGGCTGTGGAAAGGGTCCACAAATTTACTTACCTCGGTAGTGTAGTGTCGGAAACTGGAGGGACCGAAGAGGACATCGATTCGAGAATCGCCAAGGCCAGAGCAACCTTCGCACAGCTCCGCCCTGTATGGCAATCGCGGAAACTGACTAGGAGAGTTAAGCTCAAAATATTCCGGTCCAACGTAAAACCCGTGTTGCTGTACGGTTGTGAGACGTGGAAGGTTACAAAGACCATCTCGCACCGCCTCCAGGTCGTCATCAACCGCTGTCTTCGCCATATTCTCGGTGTTTACTGGCCCGAGAAAATCTCCAACATAGAACTGTGGGAACGCTGCGGTGAGACTCCGATCGACCAGCAGATCAAACGCCGCAAGTGGAACTGGATCGGCCACACGCTCCGAAGGGACCCTGATCACATACCGAGGCAAGCCCTGGACTGGAATCCCCAAGGAAAGCGTAAACGTGGCCGCCCTAAACAGACCTGGCGGCGGACGATCACCGCAGAGGCGAAGACCATAGGGAAGACTTGGAGCGAATTGAAGCGCGAAGCTCAAGACCGAACGGGATGGCGGCGCACTGTGGACGCCCTCTGCCCCATCTAGGGGACACAGGAAAATAAGTCAAGTAAGTCATTACCAATTTAATTGACTCTCCAAACCAGGGATGAAACAAAACCTTAATGGATACGCTTTACAAACCAAGTGACATTCTGTCCTTCCTGTTAGAGATTCCCAAGTATGAATACATATACAGGTTGCAGAACAGTCTCAGACAGGTAGCAATATTCTAAGACACTGGAAAAATTTACGAGAACTTAAGGCAAGTTTCTGTTAAGGAAACATTCAAGCAGCCTTAAGGAAACATTTCCAGTCTTGTAACGATAATGTTACAAAATAACCGAGAACTTTCCACGTACTTATATAAAGCGTTTTTGCAATTTTGAACATTTTTCGTTAGTGCATTACAATTCCTATGCCGCCTGATATGACAAGGCTTCAAGATTACTCTCATACCAGGGCAACAACCAGCTTAACGTGGCTACCGATTTACGTACCCTATAAAATAGCCCTAGCATTACTTGATTAAGAACGTTGACTCACGCATCTGTCCACCAGCCACAGCGCTGTATTCGCTCGGCGAGTGTTGCACGATGAGGTCGATCCTCTCCTGAAGACTCAGCAGGAACAGCACCGCTTCCTCGCGCGTCACGCCTTTCATCTCCATGTCGTTCACCTGGAAAAGTTATCATTGTGATGAGAATAAGTTGTTACATGGTTAACGAAGTTAATCTTCCTATTGTGGTATTTAGTCGGCCAATGGTCGGCTGAACACTCAGACCTGCCGCTATAAATCAGCCAATTTATAGCTAGTATAAATTGGCTTATTTATAGCAATTATGGTTTGTCAAGTCATGACGCGGATTGGGGACTTCACATACACCTTCGAATTTCTTCGCAGATGTATGCAGGTTTCCTCACGATGTTTTTCCTTCACCGAAAAGCTAACGGTAAATATGAAATCATATTCCGGGGACCAGCGTGGGGACTACTGCCCGTTCCCTCTCATACATGAGAGGAGGCCTGTGCCCAGCAGTGGGACGTATATAGGCCGATGATGTGATGTGATGTGAAGTCAGGACGCTGGTTAGTAAAGAAGAAATATACTTTTGGTTCGACATAAGTATTCGACTCAATTGACTGCAACGATTTTGAACAGTACCGTCTATACCATTAAGATTATAAAGTTTTAATGTAAGTATAACAACTTGCTAATGGAGATGCCTCAATCGAATGAATCTACCAAACTGTAGTTCATACTAAGGTCATTTTAGACGTAAAGAACTTCAGCGTCGCGCCAATTTCCGTCCAATCCAGACTGGTACGCTGTTACGGGACGAAGACCATCAGTTAGTAACTAATGCGTACACTCATTGAGAAAGAACCAAGTACCTTGAGTATTTTATCAGCAGGTTGTAACCCCTGCAGCGCCGCGGGACTCGTGGGCTGCACGCCGGACACGAACACCCCGGAGCGGTTCCCGCCACACAACCGTAGTCCCACCGAGCCTTCCTTCTGGAAGCTGATGAGGCGGGGCTCGCTTCTGGAATACACAGATATTACAATCAGATGATGGAATAAACAAATAGCGGAGTGATGACGCGATGTGACGCGTCTCTAGAATCTCTCATTGTGATCACCACAATGCGAGCGAATTGATTGTCTGTTTTCGCACGATTACTAACTTGTGCTGGCTTACCAAAAGATGAAGGGAGAGATAAAGATGGAACTAATACCGTGTTTGAGTTGGCTTTGAATCGGAAAATTTGGGATTTTGGAAATCACGACAGATTTAACGCTGTGGTCAGCCACCCATCTCTTTTTTGTAATTTGGACGCAACAGCACGTTATACAGAAGCAACAGGAAGATATTTTTAAAATGTTCACTTACGGCGGTTTGCTTCGCTGGTTAGTCATTCCATCTTCTTCGTACAGTTGCCGTCTGCTACTGTAATAATCTGCAATAAAGGACACGTTTGTTTTAGTGTAGTTTCTGCGTTACAGTAATAAACGTATATATATATGTGTATAAGTACTACACTAACACCCATCTCTGCATTGTTCCAAAAGGATGTTTCACAGTCAGGTTGCAAGATATGATAAAAATCATTCAATTGCCTTCATAGCAATTGCTGGACAGTATACTGTCTGCCCGTCTGTCACCAGGCTGTATCTCGTGAACCGTGATAGTTCGACAGTTGAAAATTTGCCGCAATAACATGTACTAAAAAGCAGAATAAAATAAATATTTAAGGGGGTTCACAACAAACGTGATTTTTTTGCCGTTTTTATAGATAATGGCAAAGAAACCTTTGTGCGCGAGTCCGATTCACACTTGGCCGGATTTTTAAAATGCTGTCACGCCGCTAAGAAGTTCGGGGTACCCAGTATCGTCCCTTGTAGACGTACCGTCGTTCCTCGGCGGCGGCGGGCGCGGCGGCTGCTCCCCCGCGCCCGCCCCCGCCCCTCCCCGCACCGGCGCCGCCACGTACAGGTTCTGGCCGCTGCTCGAGTACGCCGACGACATCGGCTCCGCGCCCGCGTACACGTTGTGGGACCCATCTGGGGAACAATCATCATGTCAGCCGAAACACGTCCCCTGCTGCACGTAGGCATAGCCCGGGAGCTAGCAACAGATTTTCGTGACCAATCGACCCCCGTGCGATGACTTGTGAGAAGGTTAAAAATGTTGTATCATGAAGCACCGTGGACGTCAGATGCGGCTTGGTGGGTTGACCAGCAGCAGCCTCCCAAGAAGACGTAAAAAAATCGCATTGACCTTCGATTCATCTTATCATCAAATGATAATTACAAAAAATGCCTTCATCAAATGATAGTTAGTCACAGAAAAAAATATATCACAACGATGTATTCATTCCTCAGGGTGTCACCAGCATAAATTACTTTTATAGATTATTTGGTGTAGCTAATGCTCAAAAGATTAAGTTCCTGAACAGACCTGCAGCAGTTGACGTCTTTAACTCAAAAATATTTACTTAATTAGGCAGTTGAATAAAGAATGTATTGTAAAATCGGAGATCTCCGTATACTCAGCTGGTATTCTCAAGGTATTCGGACTAATGAATCTTGTTTGTTGTCTGAGCTGTATGATTGACGCAATTAACATAGTTCTGCTTGTTATTTTTCATTACGTCAATCATGATGTGGGTAATTATTATGAAAGTAGATGATTTACTAACACTTACGTTACCGAGTAACTAGACTTCTTATTAGATGGCTCATTATAATCATTATGACCACAGGTGATATTTACAGGGTTCGAAATTTAGAATTTAAGTACATTGTAAAAAATATAGGTATTGTTTGTTCGTTTAATCTAAATTGTTGATCATTTGAGACTTGCGCAGCAAACGGTAAGGCACGTGAATTTCTATCTATAGGTTGTGGGTTCGATTTCCGGCTCGTAGCACTTGATTTTTCTAAGAAACTTATGTGCGAAATGTCTAAAAACTCACCTAAACTATTATAATTATTCTGATAATTCCCGTTGGTGACGGTCTCTTCTCTGATAAGTTCCCTCGTCACCACTAAATTGAGGCGGTCCTTGCAGGATTCTATAAGCTTCCTCGCTTCCTTCAGAGTTATGGCGTCAGTGATGGCGGTATTATTGATTCTAGTGACCACGTCTCCTTCGCAGAGACCCTGCCCGGCTTGGTTGATCTGTTCCCTGGCTCGCAGGGTCAGTTCTTTGACGTAGAGCTTGCATCCTAGGACTATGCCGAAATCTGAAAGAAAGATTAGAAATGTTTAAGTGAACATTCGTAAAGCTGGCACTTTCCAAGTAGGGGCGGTGTTTTTAATCAAGTATGTAGATACCTATTTAGTTTCATCCTTGATTGATCTTAAAATCTTCCACCATTCATGTCATGCTCAACATGAACGGCATTTTGTCACCTTTAAGGTTTCGAAACCAATATAGGTACTCTTCGTATAACTGAGCCAGTGTAGTATGATACCCGCCCTTATTTATTTATTTAATCGCATGGCATACATTCTTTGGCCTTTTTAAAGTGTGTCACTCTTTAGTACCACCCAGAGGAAACGTGCAGGGTTGTGGTAGGTAGCTCCTGCGGACTCGCCCTTATTCATATTCATATTCATTTATTGGTGAGCATGAATTTCATGGTGGTGTTAGCTTGCTTCTTTCTTCTCATCACATAATCGGATCAGTGGAACTCTTATCTGAGTTGAATAAAACTAACTTCAGGATCATACATTAGTGGCTCTTATGTAAGTTTTACCGAAGCAAAATGTACGACCGCGTTCGCGTTTAGCTGTCAAATCCTATACAAATTGAGGGCAAAACGCAAACGCGGTCGCAACGTTTTGAGCCTCAGAGTAGGCAAGAAAACTAAAGTTGTCGCGAGCTTGATGATGGTATTGGCAGTATCGGATCCCGAGCCTGGGGGTGCTCTCAAACAACGTTCACGAACGCTACGCGATCCTTTACTCTGGAAACGTGGAAGTAACTCCTCACCTTCCTTCTTCCCGTTCCTGGTGAGCGCGAGCTTGATGTTGGTGGGCGCGGTGGGCGGCGGCGCGGGCGCGCGGCGGCGCACCACCAGCGACACGGCGGCGCCCGAGTCGCGCAGCACCTGCACCGCGCGCCCGTACTCCACGTTGTCTAGCGGCACGCCGTTCACGGACACGATGCGGTCGTTCACTCTGCAATGGGAGTATCGGGTTTCAATGGGATTAGTGCACGGGGGGCTCTAATCCCATTCAAACCCCATTCAAGTGTTGTTATGTAAAGATACAACTTTTTACACGGTAGTACACACGCACAGACGTACATTCCTATTGCAATTGAATTGTTAAACGTAACATGAGAGATGAAACAATTCCGGATTAACAAGTCAAAACGCTTAATCTCAATTGTGTTGGAAAGTCAGAGTCCGACCATGCGAAGAACATTCATACATACTTGAAACTAATGGAGCAGTTGACAGAAGTCGAAGTGACGGCTTCATTCAAGTGGATAGAGGAATGAACGCAGGCTATGTTGCAGTGTACCTAGTTTAATAAACTGTTCCACTTTGAATAAGAATTTATTAATTGAACTTGTCTCTCTATACAAATGCACCGTGGGTCTGATGTATTCGGCAATCTTTTACCAATAGTTTGTATATTGTATTGTTTGTATACTTAATGGCATCTACAAGGCCTACGAACTGAGCTGCCCGTTGCGTGAATCAATCACACAAAACACTACGACATGGTGGAACAGAAGGCTAGAAAAGCTCCGTGTGTCCACCCGTCGCATATTCAATCACTCAACCAGACCTAACGAGTGGGAAAGGTACGGTAGAGCTTTGACTGAATATAACAAACAGATCAGAAAAGCCAAAAGGAGGTCTTGGCGGAAGTTCTGTGAAGAGATCGCCCAAACACATAAAGGAGCAAGAATTCATAAAATTCTCTCCAAGACACCAACCAATTACCTAGGCCTACTTAAAAGACCTAACGGCAGCTTTACGACTACGGAAGTAGAAACAATGGACTTGCTTAGAACCATCCACTTCCCAGGTTCGTACCCCACCAGTGAAACTCAGTTATGCACCCAAAGGAGCACACAAGCCCGGAGGGCACATAACACCGACTGGAATTTGGCTGCAAATATATTCAGGCCAAACCAAGTTATATGGGCACTGAAAAAATTCAAACCATTTAAATCGGCGGGAGAAGACGGTATCTTTCCTGCATTACTACAGCAAGGACAAAACCTAATCCTTCCGCACCTGGTAAGAATATTCCGAGCTAGCTTTGCTTGGGGGACCATACCAGAACTATGGACTAGAGTCAAGGTACGATTCATACCAAAAGCAGGGAAAAAGGACTACTCACAGCCCAAATCCTTCAGACCAATCAGTCTATCATCCTTCTTACTTAAAACGATGGAAAGAGTCATTGATCAGCATATTAGAGCGAAATATCTGGCAATCAGACCACTAAGCCTGAACCAACATGCTTACCAAAAGGGGAAATCTACGGAAACGGCACTACTTGATCTGGTCGACAAAGTGCAAAAAACCCTAGAGGACAAGCAAACAGCTCTATGCGCTTTCCTTGACGTCGAAGGTGCCTTTGACAACACACCCACAGGAACTATCCTCAAAGGATTGGCATCAAAGGGCGTGGATGAAAGCACCATCAGATGGATCCAGAGCATGCTTTCAAATAGAAAAGTCACTCTGACCCTCAATGCAACTGAGTTTACATTCTACACCACAAGAGGTTGTCCACAAGGAGGCGTACTATCCCCACTACTATGGACCCTAGCAGTGGATCAACTCCTAGCAACTATAAAGGACCTAGACTATGACACGCAAGGATATGCCGATGACCTTGTAGTCATAATCAAAGGTCCGTGCCTCCACACAATCTCGAACCTAATGCAAGGAGCGCTAAACACCATAAATAAATGGTGCAAAGAAAATGAACTGTCCATCAATGCGAGCAAAACAGTACTAGTACCTTTTACAAAAAAAAGGAAACTAGACAAGCTTGCCAAACTAAAACTGAATGGACAGGAAATATCTTACTCAAATGAGGTCAAGTACCTAGGAGTTACTTTTGACCAAAGGCTAACTTGGAACGCTCATTTGAATAGCATAATACAAAAGGCAAAAATGGCCATGTGGACTTGCTGTCGAATGGCAGGAGCAAGATGGGGCATAAGACCCAAAATTGCTATGTGGCTTTACACAGCGGTAGTGAGGCCGGTAATCACATACGCCTCCGCGGTCTGGTGTAACAAAGCCAACCAAAAGACAGCCATCACAAAGTTAAGCAGTTTACAGCGTACAGCTTGCTTAACAGCAACAGGAGCTTTATGCTCAACACCGGGGGCAGCCTTGGATGCACTGCTCGACCTAACGCCACTCCACCTGCACGTGCAAAAGGAGGCGAAACAGTGCATCTACAGGATATGCACACTAACAAGGCCAAAATGGCGCTCTCAAGCGCTTATCAAACTGGAGGCCCTTGTTTTCGATAACAAAAAACTAAACATGCCCACCGACGATACCTATGTGGAATGCGAATTTACAAAACGGTATACAGTGGAAATACCTCCAAGAGACAAATGGTTAAATGACCAAATGGACTTCAAGGAGGGAAGCCACGTTTGGTATACAGATGGATCCAAAAAAGGTGATGATGTTGGATGCGGTATCTATGGTGAGAGGCCAAAGCTCAAAGCTAGCGTCAGCATGGGGAAAGAGGCCTCAATCTATCAGGCTGAACTCTTCGCAATAAACAAATGCGTGGAGATCAATCTCGATAGAAACCTAAGAAACCAACACATCTACATCAACTCAGACAGCCAAGCTGCTCTGCTGGCACTAGAATCCCTAGAGTCCTACTCTAAACTAGTCCAGAACTGCAAAAACAACTTAAACGCCCTGGCTAATACCAACAAAGTTATACTTAGATGGGTACCAGGACATTCCGACATAGTAGGAAATGAAAAAGCTGATGAACTTGCAAGGAAGGGCGCAGACATAACCCTGGTCGGCCCAGAACCGTTCTGTGGCATCACAAAACGGAAAGCTTATTCCCTACTAAATAACACAGAAAAATCAGAGGCAATAAAGCTGTGGAAGTTCGCCAAAGGACAAAAACATGCTAAAGCCTTAATCAAGGGGTACGATAATAAACTGTCCAAAGAGCTACTACAACTGAAAAGGTACAAAACCTGCGCAGTGACGAGAATTCTGACAGGTCATGGCAAATTGAACAAGCACCTGGTTCAAATGGGTATGAAACAGGACGCAACTTGCAGGTTCTGCCAGGAGACAGAGGAAACAGCAATGCATATCCTATGCTCCTGCGGAACACTCATGCACAAAAGAAGTATCTACCTAGGGCGGCACATCGTGCACCCGGAAGAGGTACAACACATCACCGCCCAAAGAATCTGGAATTTCCTAGAGGCAACGGGACTTGATGGTGAAATCTAAACAAAGGGCTGTCACAATAGATCACTCGCTGGTCGAAGCGGCATACAAAGGCCCACAATACTACAATAATAAATAATACTTAATTGGAAAAGTACAAAGACTGACGAAAACTACTCGCGCTAAGTTTGGTTTATAAGAAACACATTATATTATATATACCTACCTAGTACCTTCTGAGTAGGAATTCTACCTCAGAAGTCTATTATTTTGAGTTGTTAGGTAAGTACCTTGCCATATTGGCAATTCGTTTTGGTTTATGTCAAAATTGGGTGCTCGCATGTTCTTAAGTATAGGGATCGAGAATATATTTGGGACATAGAGATTTAGCATTTTAGACACATAAAATAAATAACCGGATTCCTTTGGATAATCCCAAGATGATCAATTAGAAGGCATGCATAATAATTGACAGATGTTCAGGTCCACGGTGTATGATAATGATAATTATGCGTATATGTTTAGTGGCGTACGGTACAGTCGGTACAATGAACTTTGCAATAAAGTGTGGAATGTCACGCGCCCCGGTTATGTAATCACGGCCATCGTCGCCGTGGTAATCCTGGTAATCGCGTACCTATCACATAAAGTTACACGAGGACACTAAATAATGTGTTAATTGGGAGATTAAATGCGGATTAATTAATGTAACTGTTAAATAAAGGTAGCTATCCGGGATTATATCCGACTGTAGACTATACTTAGTATATAAGTAGGTACGAGAGGGGTACGGTTTGTTAAAAGCGGAATGATCGCGGTAGTGACAGGTGCTGACAATTCTTTAAAACAGGGGCCGCAACCTTTTAGCAACCAAGGGCAACATAGGAGCTAACAAAAATGACGCGGCAAGCACTACTTAATTATTTGTGACTTTATCAGGCAGTTCCAAAATTCTGAATTGAACTGCCTTTACATAAAAAACAGCCAGGGAGGCTCGCGGGCTGCAAGGACACTATCAAACGTTTCTCTAATTACAAAAGGTACACAATTTATGGACACTGGCTATGTCGACGGTATATAGCCTTTAGGCACAGTTGGGTGGTAATGGAGTTGCTCTTTGACAAGTAAACTGGGTATTATTAATCTAAGTACATGATGAAGAGGATGAAATTGTTTATTTGAACTCCATTATTCACGTACTAAAGTGACAAAGACACGCCAACTTATATTCGATGAAAGAGTAAATATGAACCTTATATGAAAGACTGTACTTGCTTTGACAGAGGACGTCATAACACCTATGAGGGTTCTTGGCGCTACGGGCACGCCAACACACGGCACCTTTCGGTGTTCAAAGCGTTCAAAGGGTTAATGGTTACTTACTGTAGTTTCTCCTCCGCCGGTCCCCCGCGCAGAACATCCGACACGGCTATGGAGGGGTCCCCACTCGCGAAGTGGGGGTTATCCCTCCCCCCAGACACGGCGATTCCGAAACCGTAGCCGGGAACGCGATTCAAACGCACCCTGTGCGTCTCCCAACCGCTGTTGCGTTCTGCCGTCTGAAGAAAAGAAAGAGAGAGTGAGTTATTTTGTCGCAATAAGATATAAGTATATATTATTATGGGCTGTAGATTACTTTTAGCACACGGAACCTCTTCACACCTACTATTTATGCTGCGTATGTAATCGCAGATCCACCGTTGCTATGGCTCCGAGCGGAGTCCGGGTGCCGTATTTTAAGTTTTCACCCCGTATGATGAAACGATAATTTTTTACTTTAAGTAAGTACCTACATAATTGGGGAATTCCATAAGTCATCTGTGGTCTACATCATCAATTCCACTCCACCAAATTTATGATTTCCGGGTGTAAATACACGAGTACTTATAATAGAAAATACCAAAATCACTACACGCGTGCCTAATTTAATTGAGATGTTCCCTCAATTCCTCATAGATCCCATCATCCAATATTTTTTGAAAAAAATGGAAGCATATACTAACAAACAAAAAAGAAATTACGAATCGGCTCATCAATGACGGAGTTCTGAGGTAACAAACATTGAAAAAAAATACAACCGAATTGAGAGCCTCCTCCTTTTTTTGAAGTCGGGTAAAAAGGAGTGAAGTCGCCCAAGCTAAAATACTTAGCTGATTTTTTATAACACTATGTAAGTACCAATTTACCTATGGGTGCTTGCAATTTGAGCGACGACTTGAGCATTCCCGACTACTTATTTTAAATATGTAGGTACACTCTTTTCTTGAAAAACCCTATATTTATCTATAATAGGGAGTCGGTCTGAGGGTGCGTAATCCACCAGAGGTGTGCGAGGTAAAGATCCATTGATAGGCAGAGATACGCGAGTGATAATCACCTATTAATCTAAACTGATTTGTTAGCATTCAACTTTTGGTCTCACGTTCTGTAGAAGCCTATTATTAAGGTCGTGGAAGTAATTGAAACGGTTAACAGTGCCATGTATGAAGTGCCACCATTGGCAGCGCCTTTATTGGTGTCCAAACGGACCGACCACCACCGTTACTTTGCTGCACTACAAAATTATGCGATTTTTGAAAAGTAGGTAGGCCTAGAGGAATACATTTTTATATCCATCTTGACTATTGTTGTATAACACAGCCAAAACATTACACTGATAATTTTCCCTATAGAAAAGAAGCAACGTGTTTTCTTTTTTACCTCAGCCAACACAAACAATAATCAAGTTATAATAACGGTGTTTTACCTTGTGTATATAGATTCGTAAATAATGGAAATACAAGGGCAGCTACTTATGTATCATAGTAAAATTTGTTTCTTTTTTTAAATACCTATTACTAGCCTCTGCCTATATTTTTTTTCTTAAGTACGCTAGTCACCATATAGTCTTTTGTTTTTGGGGGGTTTAAAATGTTATGTCGTTGCAAGAATGGAACTTACTCGTGAAAATATTCGTGCTATGATTCGATTTTCGGCAACAGTAAGTGCATGTTCAACTAACTTCAACTTTCGGTGATGAACCTCCGTCAAAAACTACTGTCGTATCACTGGTTTAGTGAGTTCAATCGTGGACGTAGTATGCTCACGGACGAAGTTTAGGAAGGTCGCCCGAAATCGGTCGTTGTACCACAAAATATTGAAGCTGTGCGAAAACTCATAATGCATGACTGTCATGTTACGTATCGCGAGATAGAGGTGACTCTGGGAATATGTATGACGAGCAGCAATAAGATATTAAATGTACATTTAGCTGTAAAAGAAATTTGTTCGCGTTGGATACCGCACAACTTAACTAAGGATCAAAAAGAGGCTAGGGTCAAATAGTGCATGAAAATGTTGAAGAAATATAATTGGCGACTCAAGGGCTGTTTATAATCTACGCAGGTGACGAATCCTGGATCTATGCGTATGATCCCGAAACTAAACAACAATCCACAGTGTAGGTGTTTCAAAATGAACCGAACCATACGAAAGATACTCGTGCAAAAAGTACCTACCTTGAAGCAAGTGCTGGCCTGCTTTTTTGTATTAATGGCCATGTGGCTACAGTGCCAATAGAAAATCGTAAAACGTTTAATTCAGAGTGGTACACGACCATTTGTTTGCCGGAAGTGTTCGAAGAAATACGTAAGAACAACCAGCGACGAAGAATCATCCTTCACTTTACAATGCCAGCTGTCATACATCACGCGAAACAACTCGTTTTTTGTAAGGTGACAATGTAGAATTAACGGGTCATCCACCGTACGCCCTGATTTGGCACCCAATGATTTTTAATTTATTTCCAAATGTGAATAATAAATTATTGGTTATAACGATTTTCGTCCTGTCAAGATGCGGTCGACGCGTTCAATCAACACGTTTTGGAGATACCTCATTCAGAATGGCAAAAATGCTTCAAATATTGGTTTACACGAATGCAAAAGTGCATCGATCATCAAGGAGAATAGGTATTATGACAAACAATATAACCATATTTAGTCATATAAGTTTGTATATTTTTTCTATTCCGGATTCTGAACACGAGGAAAGAATAGATATTTGTCAACATTTGTCTGATCATCGTTTGTTTGTGTCATTTAGGTATTTGATGACCGGTTTAGCCTCGCGTATAGTGAGAGTGAGTAAGTATACGTAGTGACAGTGACCCTGTCTACCTACAAAGCTGACGGTCCTAGGTTTCGAATCTCTAAGGGCAAAGATTTGTGTGTTCAGCCTGAACAGTTGTTTCTGAGAATTGGATGTTTTCTATACAGGTATAACCTACCTATTTATTGCAGTAAGTATTTGTATCTACATCATCGTTTAGTACCTATTCGTCACATAAGCCTTATTGAGCTTATTACTATGCTGGGGCTACTTCGATTTGCGTAAAATTATCCCCTAATCGAACGAGGGAGCGATGCTATCGATGACTATGATTCAGCTTGGCCCGAAAATCGTTTGTATGTGCAGATTTACGCATGTCCCACATTCCCGCTGTTCTCCGCTACAGGTCGCATTTCTCAACCGATTCTCGTGAAATTTTGTAATGAACCTGTAGTTACCTAAGTATATAGTTTTTTTTTTCAATACACTTTTTTTAAGTTTTTATGTGGGACGGGGACTTTTACAGCTCACAGAGCAACTAGTATTTATCAGCCCGAAAAGCGTTTGATCTCTTTCTTTAGCTGATACGTAATCCTTGCACGAGCGAGGCACCGACTTCAACTAGCAAATGACAAAGTAACAGAACTAGGTACTACCAATGTATGTACAGGTGCGTGCAAGAGCTCCTCCATTCAAAACGACCTCGCAAAATCGATTCGGACCGTGATAAAATTGAAGAGCACGTTTCACAATAGCTTTGTTTCCTGATGGACAATGCAAAACATTGAAACTCGATAGGTAGGCGATTATCCACAACTGCGTACGATATGATGTTGAAACTTAAGACGACTTGCTTGAGAATCATATTACGAGTAAGTACTAGCTAGACAGAACTGGGATAAATACCTATATGGATAATATAATCGCATTATGATTTTTGCACTCAGAACATTTTTAATAATTTTTCAACTAATTTTTTTTTCTTATCTTAAAAAATGCGTAAAAATAAGTATGTGTTATGCGTAAAACTTTTTCTCTCAGATCGATATTTACCTAGATATTTGGGTTCAACTTCAAACGTCAGTCATTTAAACGGTTCTGGGACTTAAAACATTTCCGTATCGCGAAACGACTCGGATGGCGGATAGGTTAGAAGATGGTGGCAGGAGCGGAACTTGTTGGTGGTTTTTTTTTATAAAAGAGCGGAAAAACTTCTTTGGAGAAAAGTTTTTCAAATAAAAAATGTTTATTTTGACGTGTTCTATACGTAACAATCATTTAATATAGGTGTTTGACACCACTTAGGCAAAAAATTGAAAGTGCTGAAATATCCCTGATTGCCCTGCTCCACCAAATAATGAACTTTGAACCGCTATAGTCTCTAAAAATCCTAATTAATAAAAAAAAAATCAATAAAAGATGATTATTTTCATTTATTCTTTAAAGTTCTTATAAAAAAACTAGTAAAAACGCCAATAAAGTCCGAAAATCGCCCGCCCTCTGCTATACTCTGACGCATGATCAAAAATACGCCTTGTGAAAGTTATTTATTGTAATCTACAATAATGCTCATGCAAACAGCACGGCTGTGAGCCGGCGTGGTTCGCGAGCTCTCTCGATTTTTTTTCGCACTATCCATCTCTCTCTTATTAGAACAGTTGGTAAGTATAGTGCGAGAAAAATCGAGAGTATGTCGCGGCCGTCTCATGATAGACGTACTGGGTGAGTGAATAAAGAGCTAAATTGTTTATCTTTTAAAACGTATTTTCATGGCAGATTTAAGCTAGTAAGGACATACTAAGGCACAGCGAAATGTCATCCCGCTCGAATGTGGAGCAGCCCAACTGGGGAAGTACCTCCGCCTTGCAGAAGACCACAGCCATAATAACACTTCTACTTGCTCTGTAGTAGTGTTGTGTTCCTGGAGGTGAGCAAGGTCGCCAGAGCTCCCGAGGATGCGTTGTGTTGAGAGCGAGGGAACTTGTTCCTTCAGCTGTCAACACGACGAACCTTCAAACATAACAAGGGTCGGCAACGCCCATGTTACTCCTGTGGCATGCGTCTATAGGCTGCGGTCTCCGCTTACCATCAGACGGGCCGTACGCTTGTTTGCCACCGTCGTTGTATTAAAAAAAATACTTAATATCTTTTAAACACTAATACTTATATCGAGAAATTATGAAAATGTACTTTGCGGATCCTCGCCACTACTTTCGGATCTTTTCAAGGCTCAGATCGCATCGAATCGAACTCCAGTGCTGGCAACACTGGCCAAAAGGTACAAAGTTGTACTCTCTGCCGAGGCCACTATATTTAATGCGTTTCAGATTTTCGGCATTTTCCGCCGCTGCACCCGCTTTAGAAGTAGTCCGTTGGAGGTGGGATGGTGCCAGTGTGTCTACACAGGTAGCGTCCCACACAAGCATCCGTCCCAAACTCCACGGAACCAGAGACACTCCATCAGGTATTTTGCCATCATCTCTGACAATGCCAGGCGGCTCAAGAAGAGCAGGCACATTGATGGTGGCAAGAGACCGGCGGATTATGTCATTAAGAGACGCATGTCTTGCAAAGCGGCCTGCACTTTTTTGACAACATAGTCCGTGGTGACCCAGTCGGTCCACGTCTGTGCCACAAGGGCATATGTGTGGAGTGTGTGACCCCAAGCCGTAAACCAGTCGCCAGACGAAGAGAGGTCGGATCCAGAAAGGTACCGGTATTTGGTGAAGGATGGGCATGCAGCCAGTGACCAGCCTCTCTGGCTCCAACCGCCAAAAGCCTCGCGCGTTCTGGACCTGAACTGCGGCTCAGAATCGATTTGAACGTTAAATCGCAATAAATATCGTTCCAGCTCCTTTGAGATTACTTATATTGTTATTTGATTTATTTGTATTGTTATGTGTTCAGGGAAACATTGGGAAAATGCGAATGGTTCGAATGAAGATAGCATACTCGTATTTCTTTGCTTTCGATTGTATGCGAAGTCAAAAGCATCGACTCGAACAACTTGATATCCCAATGAAGCCTAAGAAACCATTAACTATTGAGGGTTTTCCGTGCAAGTAGGTTACAAGGAGGTTAAAGAGAGCCCTCTAATTCTTTGGACATACGGTCAGACGAGGCGCGGATACTTTACCTACGCTTTAAGGCGCATAATTACTGTGCGTATTGATTGAAGGCAGAGGTCGCACGCCCAGCATGGCTACCACAAGACGGCGCGCGAACTCTCTCGATTTTTCTCGCAATATACGTCTCTTTCTAAGTTTTTAATAAGAGAGAGTCGGATAGTGCGACACAAATCAAGAGAACGCGCGCGCCGCGCCGTCTTGTGATAGCCGTGCAGGAGATGGACAGATGTGGTCCAAGTATACGTATAAGATCAAACGCTCAAGATCAAATGGCCCGGAGAGCTGTTCAAGAGAGTACCCATAGAAGTCACGTCACTCACACATACGACCAAAGAAAAAGAAGAACGTAAGTAAATAGGAGTTGCTGCTGTGCCAGGAATTCAAATTACTTAAGATTAAATCCAGAATATCTAAACAGCCCAAGCGCAGGTAGGTACTTAATATAAGTAGGTAAACGATTACACACAGAGCCAAGCCACGACTCAATATTAATGTGATAAACAAATATTGCAAACCGATTAACTCTAAAGGCTGGTTCTCACGGGGATTCAGGAGGGGCGTGACACTCCTTGCTTGAACTAACTATGTACGGTACCTACATGTAAAGCTAGGTCTTGAATTTATAAGCCTTTTAACACGGTATTTAATGCTCTATGCAGTAATGTTGTGAAAAGCATAAATGTTCGTTGCCCATTTATATTTTCTATAGAACACGCACTTTGCGTAAGTGGTTGGACTGGTTTCGCAGTAGATACCTAGGTAAACCTAGATCGCCACATATTAACTATGGTAGAAATTCAGCACTAAATAGTCTAATTACTGCCTTCTGGAAGAAGATTTTTGTATGAATCCACTTTTACCTAATGTTTGCCTACAAGTCAGTAACGTAAATGTCACAGAGCATGACACTGCGTCAATAGTTGGCACCTTCAAATTCAAATTCGCTGCAATAAAGATGTTCACTATCAATTGTTGAAATTAAGGTAAGTTACGCAACAAATTATAGGAATTCATCTTATAATTAACTTAATACTTAATAGAAATAAGACGTAGGTAATTACACAGTTTTACTAAATCTTTTTAGTTAATTCAATACCACAGTTACTTTAAAATATGAAAATATCCACCCTGGTTCTAATACTTGAAACTTCAACAATAGGCAGTGGAGAAAACCAACACCGAAACTTACGCAACCTCGAATAGACTAACCACTTAAACAATGCATTTAAATGCATAACTTTACCGCGCTTCAACATTGCCGAATTTCATCGATTGCATAACGGATTCCAACTTACAAAATAGCGTTCCTACTTACACTGTTGCAATTAATATAAGATGACTTCGGTAATATTTTATTCCATATTTGGCTAAGATATTGTGGCAAGGTGGTAACCGGTTGTAGCGACATGTGGGTTGCCGCCCACAGACAGCCTTGACTTCAACTTCTCCTAACATGCCTTAAAGTTTTAAAAAAACTACTTATTTCGCATTATTACTAAAGGATTGCAACATATTTCATTTTCGTTCGTACCTATCTAAGTATAGTATGGATGGTTATTTTTTTCTTTTTGTCCGAGTGACACGTACTTACTGACTTTACTGAGGTATGTTACTGACCTATCAAAGGGCCTGGCTGAACAGCCGATAGGTGACTGACGCACCGTTTAATGAACACCATTCACACCATTATAAAGGCGGCGTGTCTGGCCGCACATGTCACGACTTGTCTCATGTTTTGCTAATTTTAAATTCCAGATACGGTAACAACTGCCCATTCCATAGTTTCACCTTTAGAACATGTGGGAAGTTGAAGAGCAAATTTTACATGCGTATCTAAGTAGTATAAGTAGATATGCAATAATGCAATGCACCTAGGGTATCTAAGAGGAGTCACCTCTTTTAATAATCTGCCATTATTTGAGTTGGCCGAATTGCATTAGGTAAACTATTCTATTCAAAAAGCAACTCTTTTTTCCAAGGTAGTAGGTTCAAATTGCAATACAGTTTTATTAAATGTCAGCCACGTTAAATTATCTCAACTATACCTGTTTACTGGACAAAAGAATAATTTATAGTACGAAAGGCGGACTTAATGCCATCAAAACATTATCTACAAAAATATAACTAAGTAGATATCCATACTATCCAATGCTTATCTAATCTGCGAGCCTTTGAAGAACTGTGGCGAAAGGAACTCTACGCTAAGAAGTCAGCCATAACAATGTTGTCAGAGAGGTGCTGATGCTGACCTGCAGGGCATGACCAGAATATGCATTTCCAGAACAATTCGCTGCAAAAGTCACTTGAGTGGTCACGAAAGATCACGCCAGCTATTGTATGTAGGTACGTAACGTAACGTCATTCATTCTACACAACTAATCGTAGTGTAGGGCGCCCTCCAGCTAGGTGGAGCGAAGATTTACGAAAGCTAGCAGAAGCTGATCGCGACAAGCCGAAGACGGGGTATAATGTCATGTCTTGGGAGCTTAGGCATGTCCGCAGTGGACTGTTACTGTGGCTGATGAAACATTCGTACAGCTCAGGCTCTTTTATTTTTAATACCTTTCTATCGTGATTCAGCGAATTTATACTGATAGGGAATACCCATGATGCCAGTCCCACTCCTACACTTGCACCACCCAGCATAATATGGAATCAGATATGTTTAGTTATTGCATCCGCCCACATATTAGCTGTAACGTTTGATAAACACAAACTGTATAATGTTTCTTTCATCGCTGTGAGTCATCCTCACGCTGGATCTTGTCTGCGTGCAGTTTATTTCCTTTTAAGTCAACGAAAGGAATGTGGTTACTGCAATAATCGATTAACGAAGGAGAAGTTAAGTAAAAAGGAAACCCTCTATTTTCCAACCTATATAGGCACTTGTCCCACCGACCGCCGGCGAGTAGCGAGTACTCTCATTAGTAATAATTGTTACTCGCTTTTACTCGCGCGTGCGTAATGTCAAATACATACGCTCGAAAAACATAACCCTCCTCTTCTTCGGCAGTCGGGTAAAAAGAGCATTACAGTTTTATTGGGGGCTTTCATAGCAGGCGTTTATTTTCATGAAAAGATAACCAATTAGATCTCTTATTGTAAGAAGTTAGGTACAATATGACATCAGGATAGTAACATATTATTGCGTATATTTACAAATTAGGTAGAGTTACCTAATCATTTTATGTATTCCTTTAACTACAAACATAATAATGAAAAGAGTTATAGGCCAGATCTGTTTATTATGCCTTATTTAGATGTCTCATAATGTCTGTAACTTGTTTTTGTGAGCCTCATAATAAATAAATAAATAAACAGTAAGTACCTACCCACTTACGACCCGGCATATTTAGTGAGTACTTAGGTACCTATCTATCTACTTATTTTTCTGAGCCGCTCCTCTTAACATACTAACCGAAAATGTCTAAAACAAAACAAAAGCGATTAGGCACGAGGCAAAACAGCTAGACAAGTAATCCAGTGGAAACCTACACTTTCACGTACTTATCTACATATTCATACAAATACTAAGTAGCTTCTAACATAAAATGAAGTTAAGACCACCCATTCTCCTAGCTAGTAATAGTAAGAATCTAATCAAAATGCCTGCCTACTAATGCGCCTAGGGATATTCCTTGTTATTCTGTAGATTCATCAGTTCAATTCTTGACACGTGAGATTTTATCTCATAAAGTGGGTGGTTATTATGTAGTACGATATAGTGGTGTACCACCATAAAGACGGCCTCTATTGAGCCAGTTTGTTTTTGTGTGACGAGATACTTACTTGGAGTTTTCCTTTTAACATCCAATTGGTCACGTTATCCACGTTAGGTAATCACCTGACCACACCTGAACCCGATCACCCAGGGGAATTAGAAGCAATTATTTTATATTCAACTAGGAAAAAAATATAATGTTCGGTTATGGCACTTATGGCGCTTCGCCGGACGCTGCCGCATCACACTCGCTTCGCTCGCTCGGCTCGCGGGCTGTAGGGTCGCAGTTCACCTAACAACCTAACCGTTTTTTCCTTTGGGTGCTCAGGCTAGGGGATTAACGTGGATAACACCCAATTGGTGAATTAGATAAGTTAGTTTAACACCGGTGGAAAAGCACTTTAAAGATTCATTGGTAATTGGAGCAGCTGCGTTATATTTTCATTATTATGGATTAATGCATTATGATCTCGGCAATCACGATAGTTTACAACGGTTAATGACCACTTTCACCCGATCCGCGGTTTTCTATCATTAAATTCATCAGAGTTACGAATTATGAATTAATTCTGCGTTATGGTTATGGCACATTATACAATCCGCTTGGATATAAAAACTATACTAAAGAGGAGTTCACGGTGTAAAACGCCAATAAAATTTAACGAAGCGATAACAGGCTCTTCAAATTTGCTAAAAGCAATGTAAAATTAATAACCGTTCTTGAAAAAAAATTAATAATCTGTTGAAAAATGTGTGTCAACATTAAAGATGAGTATCTACCTACCTATAGCTTTATTAGAAGTAAGTTTAATTAAACTCACACTTTATTTTGTGTTGCATTCCGTAACGGTTCATAATTAAACACTATTTTACTTACCCGTACCTACACGAACGGTAATACCTAAGTTGACAACTCGAGATAAGTATAAATAGAATACAAGAAATTGGAATTTTATATGTAATTCAATCTAAGTTAAAATTTCCTTTCCTCGACTTGTCAACTTATTCTTGCCATGTACCTACCTACCTCTACGGTATAATCCCACAACTTTTAGCCTAAAAGCCCAAGACAGATCGATTGTGTACGTACTTAGGAATATAATTCCAATTAAAACATACTTGGAAGAAGCCTTAAAAAATTGTTAAGTAGTACATACCTACTACTAGTGAAGACTAATAAAAAATACGGACCTGTAATTTTTCAAATCCAAAGTTATCCAATTTCATCATGCGATCACCGTCTCACGTTACATATATCAATCACTTCACGCATTCGTTGTTACACATTTACGTATCGAATAACCAATTTGTTTGAAATTTTTAACCGTTACTCGTAGTCTGTGCTATGAAATCACGTAAACTTTTTCAACCTTTTTTTACGCACACACGCTAACGTCGGGAAATTTATGAACGGCCAGTATTTTAGTTTTCATTTAAAAAAGTCTGCTCGAACGCTTCGGCTGTTTTTCTTTTTAATTTTATATTTTAATCGTATGCGGAAGGTTTTGTCGTAGGCGTCTAATGATGACGCAGGCCAACGCCGTATGAGATTACAGAACTGCCTTGTTTGAAATCAGAAGGCACTAAACGCATTACATTGCAAAAGTTGAACGTGTACGGCGCTCTAAAGACTTCTAGTGGTCTTCGGATATTTTGTCAGTGGTCGGGTTAACAGACAAAACAAGAGCATTCGGCACGGAGCGTACGGCTAGGTATGTAAATGTACCACTGTTTTGTTTACTAAGAACTTAGCGGTAGCGCGGTGTCGTGAGGACCGTATTGACTAAACATCTTGGGAATGGAAGGGAGAAGTCTTGAATATCGATTCGATAAGCCCTTACCTGACGGTAGCCGGTTATCTACTTGTGCGTAAGGTTTCAAATGACACAATAGCGTTGACAGTTATGGCGCTGAACGTAGGTTAGTAAAAGTCGTAAAGTATTACCGTGACCTGAATTACGTTATGCATTCAGATGCATATGGATCAAACGACGCTCAAATTGTTATTATACCAGGAAACTAGGGGTTAGTTAAGTGAACAAAAATTTGGTTTATTCCTATATACATTCTAGGCTAAACCGCTTTAGATCCCTCTGTAGCTATAAGAATATAGATACGTAATGCCTAGTAGTTATTTCTAATTCAAGCTCTTATCTTTAACCTCTAGATTACAAAAAAAGAAGGAATGTAGGTACATAACCCACTACATACTTCAACATTCATCAATAGTTGTTTAATATCCGGTTCGGAGGACCATGCCCAAGGAGTTCCTTTGTCTGTTTCGAAACATTTTTAATAATTAAAATTTTGAGTTAAGAAGAGAATAACATAAAAAGTTGATACATAAGCGCCATACAAAACGAATAGAGGTTGCTGCTTACTACACTTCCCTACTTATATTTAGGCAACCATCCATATTTGTAGCAGAGAAGCTGAAAAACGTCCTTCTTTGAGATATACAAAAATACAACCGAATTGAGAACCTCCTCCTTTTTTTGAAGTCGGTTAAAAAGTGGACAAGTCTCCAGCTATATACTCTCCTCACGGCTGAGGAAATCAATCTTGCAAACGAGGTAACGTAACAAAGATACGAATTGCTCCTTAGCCACTTTGCTACTGACATGGGTGACTGGGAAGACTAGACTAAGTAAAAACTGAAGGCCTGAAGCAAAGTGTACCGAATTCTGCACATAACACTGATCTGAAGGTGTTTCGCACCCTCAAACTGTATAATTAAGTAGGTAACAGAACCTCGACACGAAATTCCAGTAACTTCATAAAGCCGTCAGGTTCCAGGCAAATGGTATGCGGCCACATCATTATTCAGTCTGCAATATGACCACAAGCAAATTAACAAAATGAGTTCATCGACTAAACGGTTCAGGCTTATGCATCTTGTTACTGAGGCATAAGGTATTAAATCGATTGCACGCTAATTTCGCCATGCGCGCGTCTAATTTGGTATCGTTGAACCAGACAATGGTCATTCTGTGGTGCCAGAAATGCTATCTATTACAATGCTTACAGAACAATCCTCAGTCTCATAGACATAAAGTTCAAATTTGAGTAACATTGTTTGTTTTGTGGGTTTATAACACAATGGTATTCAAATAATCTCATTATGATGCTATACAGGCAGTGACAGGTATCAAATAAGTATTTGATTTAAAAGAACTTTTAAAAGGGATAATAATAGCCTCTGTTTTAAATAATTTAATGAGTATGCTTAACATTATTCGAGTTGGCCGAATTGTATCAAAGTACTCCATTCAGAAAGCAACTCTACCGCCTAATACAGAAGATTCCAATTTCAATTACTGTTTTATACAAAGTCGGCCAAACGGAATAATCTCAGCTATACCCACACATCACATATCATATCAGTATGTCCAGAATTAAAAAATAATATGGTCAGGATTAGGTTTACTATGTTCAGTCATGAAAATTTAAACGTTTAATGTTACAACATAATTTTCTAAGGCTAGTAGTTACTGGTTAATGAATTAGGGGTATTGAACGAATTTGAATGCATGCTAGGCATAGCTGTCATACAAATGAGAATATATTTAGTTTGTAGACCACAATATGCAGGCATCTTTTGTTTTTTCAACCTTGGTGTGACTGCTCAACATGACGGTGACACCATATATGTATTGGTACAAAAATGCTTAATTGACACCACTGACACCAAAGTGTTAAGTAAGCTGCTACAGTTATATTTTTCATGTAAATAATGTTTCAGCTACCACACATTGCTGCTTATAAGAAAGCATTATGGAAGGCTTTTACACTGGGTTTAATGTACATAAAAATTAAAATTCAATTTAAAAAATAATTGAGTAATTTATTTCTAAAACAATCTTAGCTTAATTTAATGAAGAATTAATGATAACCAGGTAGTGAAGCAAAATTGACCCCCGTAAACCCCAACACTTGTTCTGGGTCTCGTTTGATAGCCTGTACCAATGCCGGGCGGTTAAACTTAAGCTCATTGAAATGATCTTGTTTAATAGATCTAATTTTATCAATTACTTTGTTTCGGTGATTTAAATGTGGATTCCGTAGCAGCTCTGTTAAGCTTGGCAGGTCATCTGGTAAGGACACACTGTAATCTTCGCTATCAGTCATTATGCGACAGGATGCCGGTGTTGCATATTTCTTCGGCATATTCGGACAAATGTGGTCTTCAACTTCTTGTATATGTTGATGTCCATCCTCATCAAACACAATTTTTTTCTTTTTACAGTTGCAAACTGAATCATATCTCTGATTTTCATATTCGGCATAATTATCACGTCGGGAACTACTAGGCGTATCAATGTTAAGTAAATGTCCATACTTTGACTCAATTTTATTGATAACCGTCAAACAATTCTGATAAACAGTTCTAAGCTCTAACAAATCACTTTCACAGATTTGGGTAGCTTTAGAGCCATCTTCAGACTGAATCTTCCTTTTCTTCGATTTTTTCGAGTTGTGTTTGTTCTTTTTCGACTCATTTTCAGACGGCTCTAATAACTCGTCCCCGGGGGATGATTCTGATGGGCTGTCACCCTTATCGAGGAGTTCTCGGATGTGGTTGTTGATCACAAGATACTTCTTCGGCTCCAGGATTTCAGGTTTCCTTATGACTGCTATTTCTACTGGAGACTCACTTTCTTCGTGTATTACCATGTCTATAATCAAATTATGGATCCCCAGTAATTTGTCTGGTCCTTTTCAGTTCTTTTGTAGATAAAAAGAAAGCAATGCAGCAAGTTGGAATATCAAGTAAAATCTGATCTGAGGTTGAAAATAAACACGTGCCCAACGTAAACATCCGTCAATTTTGACATTTACAGCTGACAGTTATAGTGATGCACCGATTCTTTACATTTACTTTTAGCTTTTAGTTGTCGATTTCGCCTGATTACCTTGCCTACATATAAAGGAATACAAATCGGACAATAGGTTATTTGCCACTTTTGCAACAAAGTCACTTAGTTTAAGTCTTGGAATAGTTATTTTCTGTGTTAATTGTCCAATGCAGTTCTATTTTCACTGTTTTTAATTAGAGAAGTTCGAAACTTCAATGGACTTCGTAAGTTCGTAACATGGACACTACTAAACTATGCATCATGGCGGCGGGGCAGAGCGCGCATGCGTTTCAAAATGGCGGCCGTACGTTCCGTTCCATAGCTATTCTCAGCCGAATGGAACGGCGTTCTCTTGGAAATATTTTATTACTCAAGTTGCCTGACAGCTTGGATGGAATTAATACAAAATGAAAATATCCACAATGATTTAGAAGGCACCTATAAAAATAACTATTCATGACATAAATGGAAACAAAACTTCAACACTTATTCCTCAGATTTTTTATTTTTCTTTTTTTTCTTCTTTTTTGGGACATAATTATCTTCTTCATGATTTTCATCTTCCTTTACCACATTTTCCTCCAAAGCCTGCTTCTTTTTTGATTTTTTCTTTTTGTTAGTTACACCTTCCTTGTTAGTTTCAGTAGGTGTACAAAAATCACTTTCAATGATCACAAAGTTCTTTTTCTCGTTCACAGTACTGGCAGTTTCCAGTACCTCATCTGAGACATTTTTTTTTTTGTTTTTCTTTTTTTTCTTACTTTTCTTGATATTTTCTAAAGTTTCTTCAGTAGCCAGTGTATCATCATTCTGTGTTATAGGTTCGTCTTGATGTGTATTTTGTACACTAGAGCTATAAAATGAAAATCCAAACCCAGGACAAGCATTTTTAGACTTGGGGTTATCAGTAGTGGTGCCTGAAAATCCTTGGAAAGCACAATCACCATCGTCTTCATATCTTTTTTCACTAACAGGTAAGGACACTTTATTTTTAGAACTTAAAGCTTGTAACTTATTTTTAAAATAGTCTTCCATGCTGCCTTTTTCAGTAAAAAATTGTTCTGTTGTTTTTGAATCATCCTTCAGCTCTTCATTTTCCCCCTCTGGTTTGAGAGCCTTTTTACCGAAGATATTGGCTAGCTCTTTTTCACTATAGCGGGATAAGTCTTTAGCTCGTGTAAACTTGTGAAAGTGAACTCTTGCCTTGCTTTTCTTTGATTTTACTTCTAAAGAAACGCCGCTATGTGTTTGTGGCTCTTTGTCATCTGGGTCACCTGAAAAAAGTTTAGATATTGTTTTTTCTACAACAAACAAAAATAGTACAATATATAGAGTTTGTATTCATGTAATACGTCATAAAGCAGCCTTAAAGCTGATTTTCCATCGGAGGGGCGAGACAAGACAAGGCGAGAATTGAAGTTTGTGTGGCAAATTTCAATTCTCGCCTCGCCCCTATGGTGGCAAATCAGCTTAAGACCTTGCTGAATGCAGTGCACTAACTGAGGTAGGGGAGATGAAACCCTCTCGTTCTTATCGCAGTGAGTGTGAGTGCAGTCAGTGCGCTGCATTTAGCATTGCAAGGTCTAAAGGCTACTTAACACTCCGCAGACGAGGTGGGGTATTACAGACCGCTGACGAGGTGGGGTATTACAGACCCCAGCCTCGAACAAACATATTTTCCACCTGGTATGCGGAAGGTTAATCAAGTAACGATAAGTTTTTGAGAGAGTACAGTCAGTACTGTAAGATTTTTAAACAAACTTACCATTCGATAAATTCGCGAGAAGAGCGTTAAAATCATCCTCGTGTTTAGTCCACTGGTCATTGCGGTCCTCAAAGCCCAGGCCCTTCTCGTCATTTTTGTACTTTGCCACAACATGTTCCACAATTCCATTTTCTTTTGCACCTAACCCCTTCCCGGAACTCCAACCCATTTTCTCCAACATGCGCTGCCCGAATTTATTAGGATCTTTGCTCCAATCGCTGTTTTTGGCACGCAGATTAATCACTTTCTGTTTACGGCGAGGTTCCGCTAACATAGCCATGTTTATTAAAATAATTTAAAACTTCGTCTTACGTCTACATGTCCCACAACGTGATAAATGTCAAAAATGACAAAATGGACGATCGTTGATCGCGATGCGAGCATGGCGCCGTTTGACCAATCACGGCGGAGGCTATTCAAACGTACGTACACGTAGCGTTCCATTCCATTCGTAATATGGCGCGAACGAATATTGTTTCCGTCTATACAAAAAAAAACATGGCATCATTTTGACTAATTAATGTAGTAATTTATATTTTCATGAAATTCTCTAAGGCTATGAAGTTAAAGGGGAAAATTATACCTAATATATATTATATATCCCTTCGCCTAATATTAAGAAACTGCCAATAAAGAAACGTTTTATTGAGCGTACGTCGGAATAGCAACGACACTTAGTTTTGCGTTTCTTTCAACACAGGCGATATTTTAACGTAAGAGTTCCACTTAAAAAATGTATTGTACTTAATAAAATATTAGGCTAGATATACCTATCTAAGCAATAACGCAGCTTACCTTGCAAAAACGCACCTTTGTTTAAAACACTGGCATGTCAATCGTCTGGTAGTACAGCACGATTTAAATCATTCGTGATGGATTCGATTGTTTTTTTCGTCACGGGCTACAAGCGTGATGGGAATCCGAGGGAGTGACGGATTAGTTAACTGACGAACAAGATCAGATCCAGGAACCCGCTATTAAAATAATGAGATATTTTGTATGCTGTAGGTAGGTACCTAATGCATTGAATTAAGTTCACGATTACTTAAGTATCCTACATAATGACGATACCCTAAACCTGTTGGGTCGGTTACGTTCAAAACAATCTGGGAACCGATACAAAGTACGAACGGTGGAAAAAAGATAAGCAAGATGATTATGAATTATGACCTATATTTTTTTTATGACTTATTGACAGGGACGAGGTGGCGATCGTGGATATATGGTGGATATCGTGGTATTTTTATATAAGTTTGTAGGCTTGTACCTATAAGGTACAATAAAGTTGTATTGTCATTACGGGGCGCCATTCTCTAATAGGTAGGTACCTACTTTAGAACCGTAGTTAATTAAAGTTCAAGAACCGCAAGTCGTAGGCCGTGATGCATAGACGGAAACTAGTCTATTACTTATTTACTTACTTATGAATCTATTATTTATTGGTAATAAAGTATATATAAAGACTAAGACTATGACAAATATTAAAAATCCAATTAAAAACTAAAAAATATTAAAAAAAAATTGGGCCCTCTTGGCATTGTCCCCAAGATGCTGGCAGCGATTCCTCGCTGGATAGCAATACTAATGCGCTGGGCGAGGAAGCTGCCAGATTTTCGGTCCCCTGTGGACTCAATTATTTTTTTTGAGATGTCCTTAAAAAGTTGGCGAGCACTGGGACCCCACGGGCCAAGAGTCTCGACACCGAATGGAGTAAAAGTATATTGGGTGCCGAGACCCCTATATTTATATTTTTTGAGTTTTTCGGCCGCCTCGGCCGCCGCACTAGGATGATTACTGGTCCCGTGGAGGTGGGAAGGAGCCAAAGAGTCTACACAAGTAGCGTCCCACACAAGTGCCTTACCCAAACTCCACGGGATCAGGGTCATCCCGTCCGGTCTTTTGCCATCGTCCCTGGCTATGCCGGAAGGCTCCAGGACAGACGGCACATTGGCTGTTGCAAGCGACCGGCGGATGATGTCGTTCAGGGCGGCGTGCCTGGAAAAGCGGCCAGCGCTTTTCTGGCAAGAAAGCCCATGATGTCCCAGTGAGTCAACAGTACTGCCGCAGGGACATTTGTTCCACACAAATGTCCCTGCATATATCAATCCCGAGCCGTAGACATGATGAGATCCGAAGCGTTTCAGGCTCCAAGAAAGTGCCAGTGTTTAGCGACGGGTAAGCGTGGAGCCATTCACCGGATTTTCTGGTACCCGACGCCAAAAGTCTAGCCCACTCTGCACCTGTACTGAGGCTCAGAAAATATTATCATATCGCTACGATTTTACAGTCGTATCCTTTTCCTATACTTATTAAAAGTTTAATATGATGCGAGTTAAATTAATGCCCTTTATAAATTCATCATGTCCCCGGCTTCGTGGCCACTCGGCCAGGTGTGTTTTTAGACCGGTTCGGGGAAAAGTAAAAGTTACTTTTCGAAGGATCTCGACCTATTATGTCAAATTATCCAACCTTAATATTATCTTGCCTCAGTATGTTTGTATCTAACGATGTTTCAAACACTTCCGCTGAAAGTCATTTGTAAAAGTAAGTGGTGCATCTAAAAAAAATAAGTAAATAGTAATGGAAGAAATATCGATGTATAATTTAATCACCGCCATTTCCCTTGGAATCACAGCCACGACGTTGAAACACTTGAAAGTGGACACTATTCAACGCCATTAGGAAGAAAGCTGTGCAACCCGCTGCAGAAACTGCATACGGCATGCCAAGATGCCAACAACAAAACAAGTAAGGAAGGTGAGGCAAAACTTGTAAAGTTGGTACTTTACTTGCATTCCATTATGTTAATACTTAAATTATAGGCATTTATGACTACGGCTACATTTCCTATGGCTCAGTGGTATTTCAGATATTCAATTTTAAAGTCCGACTACAATTTACTACGATACTAATAATTTACTTGGTATTTCTGGAAATTATTTTCTCAGTCCGCCTTTACGTGTGTGCTTAATCGAATCTAACGGATATTTAAGTAGTACTATAGCCGTGCCTAGGTATTTGAAGTTTCCACGATGTAAATACGGCTACACTTGACCACCTTTATTTACTGTAATTAGTTCGAGCTACTTAATTAATTCAAGATGCGGTAATTTATGCCGAACAACTGCGTGTGCTAACATTACCAATGATTCCAATCATGACCATTTATGACCACGGTGAGAGTTGGCAATTCAGCCAGTTCGGTACATTGGCTGGATGAGTAAGTTTATGGTCAGTGAAAACGCGGGAAAATGTTGCCTAACCAGAGACATGGCAAGTTAAAAGTTAAGTTTAATTTTTAATTAAAGTAAATGTTTCCAGCAAAGAATGAATGAAAATAGGTATCTGCGAAAGTTTATTATTTCAAGATTTTAAATTAAATTTCATATGCTTTGCCTAAGAGCCCTTCTGAGAATTCAGGGGTAAGTTTATATATTATGTAACTTATGTATGATGATCAAGGACCTGCAGTGTTATATAATACTGAAGTAACCGCTTCGCAAGGTCTGAAAGTTTGACAATGATAAGTGATAAGATAACCAATTAGTTGGTATGAGTAATTGAAGACCAGTTTTTAGATAGAAAGCAGTAGCAATCATTCATACTTAGTCCACTCTATTTCGCGATAAAACGCAAACGTAATTATAAAGAAGACAGATTGTACAAATAATGGAATAAATCATCAACTTAGTTAAAACAACATTTCAAAGGTATGTAATAACACTTAATGTCTTCATTACCAGTGAATAAAATGACTCAATTTGTCCAAGTAGGTAAGTGATGGCGTGCAATATTGCACTGGTTATTTTGAGCTTGAGACAGGAAGTAGGTATACCGCAGACGACCTACTAGGTTATACTAAATTTAGCCTCCCAATGCACTGCACCAGGCTGGAAATGATTTCATTTGAAAAACTTTCGTGAATGAATTGTCACTTGGGTAACTAACAGAGTTGTTGTACATTTTGAAAACTCTATAGTCAAGGGGTTTAATCGCTTTAAGATATTTTAGGGCTCCTTGTGATGTGATAGTAAGAAGGTAAGTAAGTGTAAATGAGGCATCAAATTTACGAGTAGGTGTATCGCCAAAGACGCCGAAAATATCTGCACAAAGGCACCTCCCTGACTTATGTTCTTGTCAATAAAGTAGGTAGGTAAGTTGGTCGTTAGACTGCCGAAAATGACCTAAAACCTTAAACCATGCGAAATAAACAATGACAGAAAAAAATGCACGGACTTGGTTTAAAACCTTAGGAAGGACTTAGCATAGCTATTATCCCTGAAATAATCCCGTAAAGGGGTGAAAAGATGGAGGAACGATGTTAAAGCCTACTCCGGAAATACTGTAATAATAATAATTATCCGCCATGTGTATGGTGTATCCCTCGCTTTAGATTATTTTTGTTTTAAAGAGCCTGACACTGTTGGCTTATTCGGTCCGACGCATGACTTCCAAAAGTCCCGAGATATGGAAAAAATACAAATAATAATAATAATAATCTTTATTGCAATTCACCACAAATGACAGAGATTATTACAAGATTAGGCTAGATAAATAATGGTAACTACAGGCGAGGCGGTCTTATCGCTTTAGAGCTATATCTTCCACAAAATCTTTGGGTAATTAACCTTTGGGGTTAATAGCAATTATCCTCCAAGTCGATTAACGAGATCTACGCGGACGGAGCTGCGGGCAAAAGCTAGTTAGAACATAAAAATTTTCCCTATCGGTGAAGGCATTAGGTTCGCTTGCAACCGCCTAGGAACATAAATTCCTCGATGACGTCACAGATTGGCAATGCCGAGCTATAGGCCACAGCCCCGCCACAGGCTAAGCACGTTCAATCGCCTTTGAGCGATTTCTTAGAAAACAATCGAAAGGCAAACCTACAGATCCTGGTTGAGAAATTGGACTATGGAGTTTTATTTACCACAGACGTTTATCTAAATAGACGTCGCATGTACGCTAATTGTTTGAAGACTATACGGGCCAATCGGACCAGTTTGGATCATGTATTTTTGTGATGTGCAAAAATTATAGATGTTAATATAGTTAAGTGTTGTAATGTAGGTACCTATATTTATTCAATTACCTACAAAATTTAATAAGAAAAAAGACGCAAAAAATGTAATAACCCAAATTAAAACCATTAAAATTCACCACAAAATATGTATAACTATGATGCGATATGCTCCATGTTTGTAGAACTCACCTTTTTTATTGTTTTACTACCGAAGATTGGAGTGACTTCGATATCAGGGTAGGGGTGACTTTTCATCATTTAGTTCTGAGGCCGCATTACGGCTTAAATGTATTCCCACTTTTAATGGCTAAATAACACCAATTATCTTAGCTGGACCACGCTGGACTCTGAAATTTTCCAATGATCGCATAAATGTAAGCTTTATTCATAGCAGTAGGTTCAGCTTCGATATTTGTTTGCAAAAATTGTGGTTACTGTATTCTGGACCCTATTACTCAGACTTCGCTGTCTATCCGTCTATCTGTCACCAGGCTGTATCTCAAGAACCGCGTTAGCTAGACAGTTCAAATTTTGACAAATTATGTATTTCTATTGCTGCTATAACAACAAATACTAAAAACAAAATAAAATAAATATTTAAGGGGGGCTCCCGTACAACAATTTTTTTTTTTCAAGCTGTATCTCAAGAACCACGATAGCTAGACAGTTGAAATTTTCACGAATTATGTATTCCTGTTGTCGCTATAACAACAAATACTAAAAACCAAATAAAATAAATATTTAAGGGGGCTCCCTTACAACAAACGTTTTTTTTCTGCTGCTTTATAGATACGGAACCCTTCGTGCCCGAGTCCGACTCGCACTTCGCCGGTTTTATTTAGATTTAACTTAGTTTTAATTTTATTTAGTTAATGTAAGTTAGCAAAAATTGTTTGTATAGTAGTTTGGAATATAAGTATTATTATAAGTAGTTTGGAATTAGGTAGGTACCTACTCAAATAGTTAATTTTATTATTGTATTATTTATGTATAGATTAGATAAAATAAAACGTGTAAGTAGTTAAAGGAACTGGAAGAAATGTGGAGTAATTTAAAGGTAGAGCAATTTAATGAAAGAATCCTGCCAGGCTTAAACGGCCGATAATTATATACGCTGGGCGTGAGAAAAATACTTTGTATTAATACTACACATCAATTTTTGTATGAAGAAGGAACGGGTATCACCGGAAACTACAGGACCTGCTCAGTGGCAGACGTGGGAACAAGATATACGCATAACGTCCTAACAATCGCAAATTCATATGTCGCTCTCAGGTATTTTTGAATTTTAAAACTTAGGGTTGAACATGTAAGGTCGTTTATTGTAAAATCTATCCGTATTTTAGCGAGATTTGAAAAATTATCCCAGTATGACTCATTTCAGTTCAAGACTTGTATTTACTAGCCATAAAAACAAAGAAAATACTTGGAATGCCTTTTAAGGACGACCTAACAATAGATCCTTATCCGAAGGTACAATTTAGTATTTGCCTTTACGTTGTTAAATAAAGTTTTTATGGGCCAGGCAATTTCTTTTCAAATTTGGGGTTGGGGCTTCTGAATTAGGCAGTTTCTGAGTCATAGGTACCTTGCCTAAAATTAGATCTAAATGATTAATAACTACAACTTAGAAAATTTGAAAAACCCCGACATTTTCATTTCAAAGTCCAATATCTCAAAAACGGCTGAAGAGATATTCATGAAACATGGCTAAAATCACTCGGGATAAAATTATCTATGACACAAAAAACCGCATTCAAATCGGTCCATCCGTTTGAGAGATATATACCACAGACAGATACACAGATACACAGACAGACACGTTAAAACTCATAACACCCCTCTCTTTGCGACGGGGGTTGGAACAGTTCTCGACCAGCACTCCGATGTCCAACTAAACTAAGATCAAAGGTATCTAATATGATTAGCTGCCAGTGGCCATGCGTCCGTAGAACTCGATTGACATCGGCTTGTCTACTGTAAGAAGCCATCTATGTAAAATTACTTAAATTAACTCGACTTAATTAAATTGGTGCGTATATTACTTTAAATACTTAGAGTAAAATGCATCACATAGCACACACACCTACCTATCAGAGCAATTGGGTAATAAAATAAAAATAAAGATCGATATATACTAACATCGATACATTAAAGATAAAGATAATTTATTTGTCCAAACATGAGTAAAAGTACAAACAGCTGTCATCGTTAAAATAATGTCCTTCGTGTTTTGCCTTTCGGCGTACTAACCATTTTATATGGCTACAATGTGAAAACAATAAAAATTAAGAATGTTAAAATTATAAATTGATCATTAAAATGTTTTGAATAAAATTACAGTCGCAATAATCTATATCTAATTATTTAAATCTACATTCGTGTCGTGCATACAGTCACATTCAAATAATAATAATAATATATAATTCGTTATTAAAACTATATCCCTGTCTCAATTTTCGCAATTAATTGTTTTATAAAATGTCGTTGAAAAATTTATTAAAAAAGTTCTGCACAAGCTGCACCTCTCTGATTACGCGTACCTTGGAAAAACTAGGGTTACTTTGATTCGTGGGGCGAGGGCGACATTGATCAAAATAGGTTTTACACCGAAATCATTCATTTCACTTGTGGTGGGTGAACTGTGGCAGTGAATATATTAGTATCTTGCTGTTTACTCGATTAAATCTTCTTAATTTCAAATACCTAGTTCTGCTTTTATATGACACTCTAAATCATCAGAGTAGCCCCATCTTTTCCTAAGGTAACCCCAGGTCACGGTACTTATTTAGTAGGTAACTAAAATAAGGTCGAATTTTACTTAACTAAAACTCGGTTCAAGATGTTTGTGAGCAGGTAGCCCGTTTCATAAAATAAAAAAAAACACCTGTCAGCCCTAGCTACATTATTTTCTGCCAAATGTCACTCGAGGTTTTCGTCATTGCCCACTTGAAAAATACTCAACAGTACAACAGCCGCATCGTAAAACAGTGGCAGACCTTTTAACCGGGAGCCTTGGTCGTAAGTTCGAACAATTTGTGTACGCAGTGCCTTATTTACTGGGTAGTTAAATCTGTCAAACATTTAGTTACAAAATTATTAGCACTTGGTTGAATTTATAGCTTACCGGTCCGGTATCTATATTTAATTTAAATAACGAAAACAATCATGCAAATGGTAGGTTGTCTTAGTGACCTCCAGTGTTTTTGAGAAGTAATGAAGTTCACTGTCTCTAAATAGTTTTAGTTGATTAAGTCTAGCAAAATGTGGTATTACTTATCGGTGTATTTTGAGAGAGATATTTCGATTACAGTAGGTGTACAGGCTTAATTCATACATTATATTCTGTGACCTTATTTCTAAAGTCTGGCCATTACGCATTCATTATAAATTTTGAATAAGTACTTATTTATTTATTTGAATGTACTCGTACGTTTTTTTTAATAAAGAAAATAGCAACGTGCGGGATTTGAACTCGTGACCTTTATCGCTACACCGGGGCGGTCGCTCAGCTATTACAATGCGTAGCACCAAAATTTAACTATATCAATATCATAAACTGGCATACGCAAGGTTAACGGTGTATCACGGAGGCTGAACGCCTGAGCCCTCGGGCAGAATAAAAAAGAAAATAATAATTATTCGCAACCGCTGGCCAGCTGCGAATTGGCGCGAAACTGGTTTTTGGAGGGAACAATAGTGACGTCACGTGGTCTTTCATTGTGGTTAGGGAAAAAGTTAGGGCCATTTTGCGGGTGGGTTTTGTTAGTTTCACCAGGTTTCGCTTGTGTTTTGTTTTCATGGCAGGTGGAATATTTATAGGTGTAGGTACAGAAAGGGAGATTGAAAGCACGTGTATCTATCTACAGGTGCCAGCGTAAGTACCTACAGCTAATCTAATTACAAAGCATTTGCTTAGTTTGGGACCAGGTCGATTAGTGTAAGATTGCCTCCAAATATTTATTTATTTTGTCCTTATTTTTGAGGTGATCCGTAGTACAATTAAACCCCTAGATTTGCAACAACTACATTAATACTGATACGCCTGTAGGTGCCTACACAGCCAAACAATACAATGGAAATCATGCAATTAACCAGATTAAACAAAGTCACAGTGCAAATGACACGCAAAAACATGCATTGTGTTGACCTCAACTCTAATTAGGCATTTCGTACAGTTCATCGTTAACACAGAAGTCATGATGTTTCATCATTGGTTCTGCATTCACGTTTCATAGTTAGTGCCATTAAGTACTCATGTTAGCATGTCTAATGAAATTTCTTGCTAGGCATTATTTTACTCTAGGTACTTAATACTTATAGTAAAGAAAATGCGTACCCTAACTTCACCTACCTCGAACCAATTAAACTGACCTCTGGTTCTTAAATCTGATATAAATGACTTAAATCTGATATAGATTCTGGTTAGTCGGAGTTAATTCAATGAGCTATTAGTATACTGAAAAATGGGGTGGCTTTAATATGCGGGGGTGACTTCGAAAATTAACTTTTTGCGCGATAACTTTTTTTCTTGGTGTTCCATACTACCTAAGATGAGTCTAACAGACGGGACACTTATTGGCATTGCATTTCCCGAGTGTATGTAGGAAATATAGAATAGGTTCGTAATTATTACTAATATTAACGTAACGAATTCGAGATCCCTAACAATTTAAGTAATGTTTTCTAATTTCGTTTTTAGTGGCAAATCTAAAAGACATAAACGCGCTCACCAACCGGTATGTATATGAAAGTAGATAAGTATAGCAAGGTAGCTTTTTTAGCTAGAAAAAATAGACTGAGGGTGTGACCTCTACACGACTATCAACATAGATAAGGAGACACATTGTTTACATACTATGTCGATGGCGCCATGTTAAAGTTAAGTACTATTTCTTAAATGCAAAATCTTGTGTCAGTCGGCATACTCTGTCCACAGCAAGCTACTTGACTAAATATATCAGAAAGAAATAAACCAGACTAACGTATTACCTATGCTTATTTGATCGCGCCCTAATCGTAGAAATATATATTTCTTCTTGTTATTATTTAAGAGCTAAGCTCTTGTCGGTGTAGCTCAAAGTAGGCCCTTCGTCTACTCCGATCCCAGTTCACGCAACCTCTTTGACATCTCGATAGGTACTTACGACCTAACATCAACTCTCTTTTTGAGTTGCTCTATATAGATTATTGTAGCACTTCCTCGCTTTCCGTCTATATTTCCTAGAATTATATTGAGTACGAAATCGTCATACTGTACCGATAGAACATCATACCCAGAAACTGAGCTTCCTGTGTAACTTTCGGTATCTATCTGGAAAGATATATCTGTGGCCCAATAAACGAGAAACTTAAAACAATTATTATCGAATAAAATTGGCCATTCAGTATCTAATTTAACGAATCACCCATGAAATGTATCAAATGATTGAGAAGTCAATGTACTTATCACGGGTAGGTAGGTATGCAATGGCAAACGTGTTTTGCCTCATCGATACCTACAAGCCGGCTTACCTGAGACTCTGTCCGGACGTGGTTCAGATTATTCACCACTAATCCGTTGTCTGCTACCATCGGATCCATTCTTCAAGCATTATACACTCACAGTCCAAAAAACAAAACACATCTCTGTTCAACTTCGATCCACGGCTCACACTTTCAATTCCACACGAGTTTAAACTTCTAGGCACAGAAAATAGTGAATAACGCAGACCACTGCCTCTCCAGAGTAAGGCTTCACTGGCTGGCTTACTTTAAACAAACGAGTTACACCACCGCGCGTTGATCGATAATCCACACAAGTAATGACATTATGAAGGCACAGTTATTAACAAAAGTTAACTTTAGCTTCAGTTCCGCCGGAGCGACGGCTAGCCGGTCCTAAGGACGTCAGGCGGCGAAAAGTTTTAACCGCGCGTGATTTCTGACCGCTCTTAAAACCAAATGGTCATATAAGCTATCAATCTTTGCATACCAGTGTAGTGCGGTGAAACAGACGTTCTCGTTTTGGTATATTTCGCGGTGCGCGAGAAAAGGACGGCGGGCGCGCAGGTACTCCGTACCGAAGTGGACGAACAGTATCTACAGGTTTTGCTCTCCCACTATAAGGAGGCATGGCGCGGACTCGGAGAGCCTCGGAGCTTGAAAGTTGTTGTTGAAAAAAACATAACAAGCGCTGCATAGTCGCTCGGCCGGCTCCTAGACACCGGCGATTTTTTACGTTCTAGCCCGACCGTGTTGAGATAAAAGGTTCGGTTCAGATTCAGATGGTCATCTATGTGAATCATATCGATCGAGACCGTCTGGAGATGTATACTTAATGATTTAATATTGGCTATTACGCCTACACGGAAATAAAAAAAAATTGTCTCAAATTTGATACGTTCCCAAATTGGCAGTCCATTAAGAGCAATAGTTAAGTTTGGTCCTGAATTCTGAGTAGATTGGAATACGCTTAAGGCATCAAAATTAGACATAACCATCGAAGAAGGAAGTTAAATAGTTTTGTAACTAGAAAAGTAGACGCACATTCATAGAAACGATCGATCGAGCCGATAAATCAAACCGGTCCCAATGCATCTCTGGTGAAGGCCGCGAGAATTTTAACCTCTACATGGGACACTCCCGCACAGGGATACACTCACACAGCCATGCCCGTGTACACACGCATACAAAGACGCACAACTGTCAGCTACAGGCGCACATGGGCAGGTTTTGTTACCTGAACCAAATGCCCTCATTTAATTGGCATTTTTTTTATGAAGATGCCATTATTCCTATAAATACGAGTGTGCATAATTAACGAGTTAAGGACTGGACAGATGTGTACATATTAGTTATTAATGAATGCCTTATAGATGGTGGTATCTCTTGAGCCATAACTTTAGTTTAATTTGTGGCTACCGATACCTCCCATGAAGTGAAGTCATAGAAAATCGCGATGAACTAAAGATCCACCCAAGTACTTCGGGTAATATTGAGTATGTCTGTTTGAGATACAAACAGTGCAAGTTAAATAAAAGCTTGTAAAAAGATAGGCTTATTATAAGAATTCGGATTTGATTCGATCCTTAGATTCGATCATACCATAAAATCATGCAAACTTTTTCCTGTCTTTCTGGCATCGCCATTAAAAATTCACGCAATAAAAATACAAAACGTCAAATATTTTGTAAAACACAAGAAAATGTCATGAACAGAAACCAATTAATTTTCATAGTAACTGTATCCGCAGTCGCCTCATGCTTTGGCACCATGTGGGACAGCCATGGTAAACGACCAGGGCCATGAAGGTGAGGCTTGTAATTATGGTAATCACGCGATATTCTTACTTCACTTACCCCTGTTATGTAAAATAGGGCACCCTAACAACTAGGGTTCTTGAACCTTTTATCCTCTAGCTGTCCACCTACGAACAGTGAAATTGGAGTCTTTTTTAATGGAATGTATTGAAATTTTCAAAAACTGACACGGCCTTTTAAAAGTCCTCTGGGCGGCTAGAGGACCCAGGCGCTCTCCTGGAACACCAGTATTTCGAGGTATATAAGAATATATATATAACATATGTGAATCAATAACTAATTTTGACAGAGATCAGTCTTAAAACCGACCGGCTTAGGAGAGCCGGTCGGTTGTAAGACAGCCAGGAGGGAGCCACGGGGTCCCAGATATAACAGTCATTCCTATAGCGTGTAGGCGAATACTGTTAAGATTGCATATGATCCTTTACCCAGGTACGTTATTTCAGGTCAGATGGACCGGTGTTTATACGTCATGAGGCCGATAGCGTCTCTGAGCGCACACCACACCTCACAGAACTCAGCATCTTTAATTTAAATTCTTAATTGCTGCGTTCTCTAGCTTCCTTTGGCGACCACCCTTGAGCACCTTTGATGGGTTCAGAGTTCAGGCAGGAATAATATAATCCGTTATTTTTCAGATCGAGAACTCTTCACCGCTTACCTTCGCTAAACAACAAACTATACCATGAACCATACAAAGCGCACATTTTAACCATGAACTAAAGAAAACAGTCCATTTACTAGAGTAACCGTATCCCAACCCCAAAAACATGCATCCCTTCAGATTAGACAAGCTCAAACCAACTCGCCTCTGGCATTTGACTGGCAAGAAACACTATCGGGATGCGATCAGGGCTCGCTTCAGAATGGTCGACCATGACTACTTACCCCGGAGACGCAAAGACGCGGTTACTCAAGTAGGAATAGCACTGTCTACCGTTGCAGGAATCTTATATTCGTATGGATGGTTCTCTCCTCCGGGAAAACCACCAACCAAGGAGTGCAAACCTGAAAGTCGTCGTCCCGCGCCGTGCCCTCGAAATACTCCGTGTAACTAGATCCACCGTAAATATAACGACCTGTTCTTGATCAATAAAAAACTACCTATATTAAAGTTTTCATTAAACTAACGTTGTTTAATTTTGAGGTCAGGCCAACCACCAGGTTTAACCTTTTCACCGCTAGATGGTAAAGCAACTTGCCGTGCCACCTCACGCCACAAGGGTAAAAAAATAATGGATAAAGAAATAATGCCAACATGAAATTGGGCTATTTCAGAGTAGGTTTTCATAAATAAAAAATAAAAAAAAAATGTCGGCAAATGCCGTCTTTGGCGTCGGTGTCACGAATCGTCGACGTGATTTCACGTGTTTGGCGGTGAAAAGGTTAAACTTTAAACCTATTACAAACTTAACCCCTTGTACGATATTATATTAACGCCTATAATTGTAGCCTGTCGTCGGACCCACGGCGCCAAAGTGAATAATATATAGATTACACGTCCACGGTTGACCTGTTGACTTGTAAAAACATTTTTACCAATAAATCAATAGTAAAATAATAATAATATTGCTGATTGGTATAGCATAAAGTTGAAGTTAGTGTAGGTACGTACCAACTTCAACTTTATGCTGCACAATCTCATGGAAAAATTTTGGCGTTCGATTCGATACAGACCGCTCGGTATCGCTTTCGAAAAAGAGGAATGGCTTCGCTAAGATCTTTGCTCCGAGTGCGAATCATAATATTATAAATACAAGCTTTTATTTAACTTGCAATGTATACCTCAACCGATTGAGCTGAAGTTTTAGGTTTAAATATAGTTTGGATGACAATGCAATATTATGATACCATCGAGCTGATCAGATGATGGAGACAGAAGGTGGCCATGGGAATTTATAGGACTTAACAGACGTAACTCCGTTGAGTTTGCGCTCGTTACAATCGTCTCAATGAGTAGTTGATGACGGTATACAGAAAAGTACAGTTAGCAATCAAAGCTTGTACCATAAAACAATTTTTCAGTGGACGCTACGCGTTCCTATATTCTATCTTAAGTGGCTGTAGGCATGGCCATGACAGCTCACAGCGGCTTTAGATGCCTGCCTAGTTTGCATGATGGGGATTATGCTAAGTAGCTAGGCTGACGCTGAAAGGACGATATGATTGAATTAACTACGAGAACAGAGCATAAAACTAGGAACCAAACATATTTTATTTATTTTGTATTACCTATGCACACGAACAGAGAATACTGATCCACGTACAATATTAATAGTTTCAGTAGTTATTTTGACAGGTGAATGCATAATATTAATTAACAAAGTACTTTGTGATAATTAATGTCGTGACAAACCGAAGAGCATACTAGCGGACTAATTAGGATCTCGCCAAGTTTTTTTAGGAAGAAACATAGATAATGACGTAGCTAAAAAAAACTCAGATTATCTGTGATTTGCTTTGCAACTTTGACACATTTTTGATCCGTCAACAGGACTTTTAAATCATAAAACAAAATTATTATTGAAAATATTTTTCGTCGTTTCGAAGTCAAATGGAAAGGAAATACGCTAGACGATAGTCAATTCAGCGGAAATGGATAAGAAGGAGCAGTTGAAGCTAATCTGTCTGGCAGTTTCTATGGCTGCTGGCATCGCATGGTCATATGGTGCGTTCACAAAGACAGCACCTCACAGAATAGCAGTACCACATCGAAAAACTTACTCCCTACCAGTTCAGACGCACTCTAGAGATGAGAGAAGCACGCAGAACGTTATCGACTCTTCCGCGCTTCAGAGGAGGGAAGAGGAAGTGATATCCTCAACAAGCGCAGTTCCAATGCTATGAAAATATATACTTTAACTCAGGAATCGGTTTTTAGTGTGTAGAATAATGAAAAAATACTCAAAGACTAGAATAGTTTAGTATATGGAAACGTTAAGGCACATAAGCATAATTCCAAACAACGGATTGCAAATTAAGGTGAAACGTTTTGATGCACTTTACATACATATGTTTTTCGGGAAACTATTTCATACTATTGAATTCATGATACTAGTTTTTGGCGCTATGGACACGACAACATTTGACATCTTTAGGTGTTACTGGCGCTCAAATGGACCTAACTACCAAAAAAATGAAAATTGTCAAAACACATAAATAAAGTGTTATTCATGGCCAGTTCATAAATTAAACGTAAAAGAAAAACGCTTGTATGGAAAGTGATGTTCTTCGTCAAGAAACTTACAACATTGGTCGAGGCGGGATGTGATAACGTTGCTACGGTGATATTTACTCCCAAAACTAAACCTTGTCAAATATGTGATGCCGAAAGGCTGCTCTACAAGGGCCATCATGGCCCATCGTACAGGACACAATCATGCGTTAAAGGGTAAGAGATATTTTCATCTCATGCCACCGCATAACTGCGTCCTGTATGATGAGGGAGCAGGCTTTACAAGCATTGAAATATACTTTGTTATAATGGGAGGAATGTTACTGCAACATAAATTGTAGAAATATTCGTAATATATAATGTAAATATTCGTCCCGAGTAAGTGTCCGATGTAAATAAAGTAAAACTTTCTTGGCCTAAAGTTGATCATTTAATTTAGTATTTAAACTTAGTTCGTTAGGCAATTGACTTATTGTTATTAAATTTATTGATCAAAGCCCATACCTACATGGTTTGAGTAGGCATTTTATAGGTTTGTTGCATGTATTTATATTTACTTATACTACAACTTAGAAAAGGAAAAGTTGAAACACCCCCGACATTTTCATTTTGAAGTCCAATATCTTAATAACGGCTAAACAGATTTTCATGAAACATGACTCCGATCACTCGGGATAAAATTATTGATGTCCATCCGTTTGGGAGCTACGATACCACAGACAGATACACAGACAGACACGTTAAACTTATAACACCCCTCTCTTTGCGTCGGGAGTTAAAAATACTGGCGACCTCATCCCCCGCGACTTCATCTGCGTACACCTAGCACCTACTCATTAATCGGCTTAGGTGATTAATGTCCCTATACAAAATCTAAGGGCCACCCCACACCTGGCGTCTATCGAGCGTCGTCCCATAGTAAACCGTCCCCCCAACCCACCTCGCCTCGCCCCTCGCTCGCCCGCTCGTACTGACAAAGTGCAATAGAGATGCACAGATAGAGAACTCGATACTCGTTAGCGTAAGCCGTCATTGTCAAACTCATGGTAAGCGTACTGGTGTGAGGTGGCCCTAATAGCAAATAGGTCTGCCATTAGTCTGCCCAAAGACACAGAATCAATTTCGCACTCTCATACAAAAAGTCAGCCCCCTTTTAACCCCTTTAAAAGATAATTTCCGGGATAAAAACTATCGTTTTCCTTCCCAGAGTCTCAAGCTATCTCCCTACCCAATTTCATCACAATAGAGCAGCGCTTTACACACGATTTGACCAAACTGAAACTTAGGGCTTTAAACTGAGATTTCTATAACGGCAAAATAGTACTTATGGACTAATCTTAGACAAATTGGAAATTGGGGCTTAAACGTGAATTAAATAATACACACGCTTTTTAGAACACTGGACGGATTATCATAATACGCCCCCGTTTCGTATTTTACTAAAGTTATTTGAATTCGCGTGTTGTATATTACGAAATAACACATTGACGCAGGTTTGAATACTTACTTGTCTGTATTATTACGATAAGAGTACAGAGGTGTCTGTTTCATAAAACTGATAGCGGTCAGCTGGCTTTAGATATTTATATAGTAGGTCAATAACATAGGCTAATTAATTTATTACATAAAATTCTCGCCTATATTCGTGAGAACAGCAGTGTGAATTTTTGTTTTCCATCTAAAAATGTAATTTATGGATAGTGTACCTACTTAGTGATCCGTCGCCAGCTAGCCTATTCCCCACAGCAAAATTCAACTAGTAGTTGAATTGTGCTGTGGGGAATGGGCTAGCTGGCAAGATTGCGACATTCCCTCGGGATGAAAGGGGTGGTGCTATTCTAACATCATAAGATGTAAATTAAATTTATTTGGCATCGGTACATATTTACTCGTAACACCTTCACTGTCCCCACACAAAATGATTTGACAATGTCACACTTCTCAGTGAATCCATTGTGGAAGCAGTGAAAGCACGGATTCCTGACAGCAGGTGCATGACCCAGCATTGAGGATACTCGGACGGGGAAGTTTGGTAACAACCGAGCTAATCTGATGGAAACAGAATGTGGCCATAGCAACACCTTAACTGCACAAGATGAACGTGGTTACACTCATTAAAACTCTCTCGGCGAGTAAAAATACTTCACCAGCAGTCAGCACTAGAAGCAACTAGCTTAGGAAGAGACACGCACATCTGATTCCAAATTCCAAGGCAATGGCTTGTTAAGATTACTTTTAGGATCTTTGCACGCGTAGCTATTATATGTGCCGCTGTCTATACACGTGCAATAGGATTTACCAAATTAAAATCGCATTGAAGTCACAACCTACTTATATCTAAATAAGGACCCCGGGCTCCGTAACACATAGCAGAGGATATGCCATGAGGATTAATACAATAGAGCCAGGAATGATATATCGTATTGTGGGTCAATCGATCGGATCGCGAACCAATACCGGATAATAACCTATCTTTAGAATCATAGATTCTATTTAAAAAAAACATCAATATCGCACCCTTAGAATGAAACCGACCGAACTCAAAAAATCGACAAAATGAGTTAGCAACGGATATCGACTCAAAATTACATATTTCATCACGTCTTTAATCTGAAACCGACCCAATGACGCTTGAACAGCATGAACGACATATATCGGTCTCTTTCTTGCGCGCGGAATTCACCCCGCGCGACATAACGGCAACGCCATAATTAGTAATAATACCGCAGCTGTACGCGAAGCACGTCGATCTGCCGCCAAAAAAGTGACTCATTCGTGATTAGGTCGATATCACTCCGAAAACTAAGGTAAGAATTAAGTTTGAATTATGTAACAAAAGTGTCCCATTTCGTGTTAAGTCATTACTCTTCCGAGATTTCTGATAATGTTCTTGACTTATTGCGATTTGTGGCACTTTGTTAATAAATATTACTTCCTTGTTTGTGACTCAATCATTGTTGAGTCATTGTTCTAATAAACTTTACGTACGGTTTCACGTACGATTAAGAATTAAACCTGTATTGTATTTCCACAGCTACAGTTTACACTGACCCTTTATTACATAAGTCGTTTGTGTTCTAACAAATAAATTAACTTCTTATTTTTAGGTCAATAGTTTAGTTAGTAGTACTATAGTTGGACAAAGGTAACAGGATGAAAAGAAGGACTTTAACTATGTTAGAAAACGCGCGGAAGAAAAAGAGGCGACAGTGATGAACTCCAGAAGATACAACAGGTATTTATTGCATTCCTTATAAAATTATATTATTATTCAAAAATAATGTAAGGTCTATATTGACTGAATGCTTATATGACTGTGTCTTGTGTACCTGCAGTTAATTACTTACGTATAAGGGCATAATTAAACATACTACTCGTCGAAATCTGTGTTTATTATATTGGTATGACACATGTGTATGCTAATTTTGGCTAGATTGTGCAAATGACGGTGAAATGCTATTGATTGGATTTAACGAATTCTACTTACCTGCTGCTTGTTTGCAATGCTTTGTGGTGCTTTTGCTGGTTTTGAGTTTTGGTTTTTGTGTGTACTTACAGGATACAAATAATAATGAAAACAGTTCACCAAATTCATCGTTTGTGGAAAATACTCCAGCAGCAGCTCATTTAGCAGCAACTCGTCATCATCATCGTCAAGTTCCAACTCGAACGCAAGTTTAAAAATTGCTGCTACGAGTGCGAACAGTAATATTCATGATACTATATCCGAAACTGTAAGTACCCAGATTAAAGCACCGAAACCGTGCGCCAGTTCATGTTATAGGTTGGCGAAGGAAACCGTAATCTCTTATCGCATATCACCTGTTAACGAATTTGAAAGCGATCCCGATCTGAGTGATGACGACCCTACATATACCGAAAATATTGAAACTTGTCCACCTTTAAGCGAAATGGTTGACTCAGCATCAACACGTACAATTGACATGGAATGCCAACCGTCAGGGAGTGGATACAACGAGGCTATTGGAGCAAACGAAGGGCCTAGGAAACGTCCACGTAAACCTAAAAAATGGAAGCAGAATATTATTAAAACCTTAAGAAATTCTGGACAAGCTTACACGTCCCAGTCAAAGTCCAAAAAAGAAGTTCCAGCTCGTAGCATGAAACAACCTTGTACTTGTCATATGAAATGAGTCGACAACATTAGTGAAACCAATCGAAAAGGCATTTTTGATTCGTTTTGGAAGCTTGGAAACCTTGAACTTCAGAATATATTCATAAAATCGTGCATGGTAGAGATCCATCCCACGTATAAATATTCTAACGCAGAAAAACCTAGAGCTCCAAATAACGCATTTTATTTCACAATTGAAGGGAAACAGATTCGGGTGTGCAAAACTTATTTTATAAATACCTTAGACATGTATAGAAATTAAACTGCTTCAACTTTACTATGGCCGAGTTAACGAAACAAATGACTAATAACAGTGATGCTGAGGACCAGGGGATCGATTTTTGAATCTCACCAAGTGACTAATTCTCACCGATGTGAGTGATTTCCGAAAGTTCGTATTTTTGAAACTCATCGGTGGCTTACATTTGTCATACCTATGATATCGATTTACGAGTGCCCTTACCCACTCGAAAATGAAATCACCATGTTATTGTTTTTGACAATTGACGTATGTGACATCTGCCAAGAGTTTTTCAAAACACAGACACATACGCCACGTTTTGCGTTTGAATCTGTTTTAAGTTATAGTATGAGATAATGTAAGTTAAGTATGAGATAGTATGAGATAAAAAGCAAGACACGGAAATCACGAAAAAACTGTCAAATACTCAGACATCAGAAAGTATAGGCGCCACTCCACCATGTGACATTAACAATTCGTGTATCACACTACAATCAAAAGAGAAGCAGCATAGCAAAGCTAATCTGGAACCCACTACTGTTCAGAAAAAGATACCAAACCAAAAGCAGCCTGCGGTGAATCGATTATGTATTATTAGTACCATCAACCGTAGAGCGGGCAAAAAAGTATTGCCAGCCATGTTAGACAATTTTGGTAACTCAGAATGCATTCACCTTGCCACTCCAGGGGGCAAAATTCGCGAGCTTTTAAACACTCTGCCTATAAAACTTCAAGGATATACAAACCAGGACTGCTGCATTTTATTAATCGGAGAGCAAGATTTCGAAATTAGCGAGGACTTCGAGCATACGGCACTCGTTCGAGATATCAAATCAACCATAGAAACAATAACTCACACTAACATAGTTGTGTGTACGCCAACGTACATTTGTGGAGCTCCGTTATTTAATTATAGAGTCGAATTGTTTAATACTTGCCTGAATCTCGTTTTAGAAAACTCTGAAAATGCTCATTTCTATGACTCGAATCTTAACTTAACTTTTGACATGTTCTCTCCACGGTTAGGGAAAATGATGCCCGTGGGGGTTAAAATATATTAAACAATGTTCAGCTAATGTTGCGCAACGTTATACCATTTGTAACAAATTATACAAAAGCGAACGAAAAGGCAAATTGTTCCTTTCGTGAATAAACTACGAAAAATAACAATTATGCATCAAAATATAGCTGGTATATTGGGTAAAAGAGACCTAGTAGAGGCGGCAATTGGCGAATTGCAGGTATTGAAGGGATGTATTGATATTATTTGCCTAAGTGAGACGTTTATAAAGTATGGATCTATAAATAATCTTACTATGAATAACTACAGGGTTGCAACATCATATTGCAGAGAAAGTGAAAGAAGGGGGGGCACATGCATCCTTATAAATAACAAGATCGACTTTAAGGTATTGGACTATATACAGTCATCCTCTCAAAAGTACGACTTTGAAGGATGTGGCATAGAGATTCCGTTGTACAATATGATTATTGTATGCGTTTATCGAACGCCAACATCAAGCGTTAATGTCTTCTTCACCTTACTTAACGAAATTTTACAAAAAATTACTAGATATAAATCTAAACATGTAGTCATCTGTGGAGACTGGAACATCGATCTCATAAAAGAGAGTAGGGTTAGGAAGGAATTAACGTCTATTTTGTCAAATTATAATTTAAATAATCATATAATATCCCCAACGAGGAAAAACTCATGTATCGATCTAATCGCTAGTAATATATTAGACTGTAAGGCTGACACTTTTATGTTAGATCTGTCGGATCACGAAACCTGTCAAATTCTCTCATGCAATGTTAAAACTAATAGTAAATTTAGAGAAAAGCCGCAGCTATGGCATGAAATGACAAGAGACTACTGTAAGGACAATATGAGAAAGTTTGATGAATGTATGTCTGCCCTAGCATTCACCGATGTCATTGACGAAATCGATACAGACACAGCATTTAATGTATTTCAGGAACTGGTTATTTTATTTTATAACCTATGCTTTCCCTTGATTAAAGTTACGAGGAAAAATAAGCCTATTATGAATAAATGGCTTTCTAAAGGGATAAAGGTTTCCTGTGCCAATAAGAGAAAATTACATAAAATAGTAGTTAGGAATTCCGAAAGTAGAGATCTTTTAAAACAGTATAAAACATATACAAAACTGTTAAAAAGGTGTCTTCATAAATCTAGACAAATATCAAATTCTCGTTTTATTCAAAATTCGAAAAATAAATGTAAAGCGTCTTGGCAGTTAATTAAAAAAACCTGTCCTATTAATAATAATAACAATGATTTGATTGAGGCTAACGGAATGGACCCTACGAATTTAGCAGATACATTTAATAATTTCTTTATAGAATTAACAAATAAAAAAAAAGGGCAAACAACAACATGCCATGATATCCAGCAGAATATTAATAGTCTATTTCTTTCCTCGACTAGCTCTACAGAGATCCAGAAAGTAATTAAACAATTAAACAACACAAACTCTACAGGATACGATGGTATATGCACCAAAGTTCTGAAATCAAACGCTAATGCTTTATCGGCCCCTCTAGCTCATATTATGAATTTATCATTCGTAGAAGGCGTTTTTCCAGAGCGTTTGAAATACTCTATAGTAAAACCATTACATAAAAAAGGTCCTAAGATAGACATGAACAATTACAGGCCAATTACTCTCATTCCTGTTATATCTAAAATATTTGAGAAAATAATGTACGATAAGATAATGAATTTTATAACGAAAAACAACATTTTAGTTGATAATCAGTTTGGATTCAGGAAAAACAGCTCAACGTCTTTGGCATGTTTTCATCTAGTTAAAGAAGTAATTGAAAGCCTAGACAAACAAATACCGATAGTAGCTTTGTTTCTAGACATGAGCAAGGCTTTTGATTTTGTAGACCATGACATATTATTAAATAAATTGTACAGATATGGTGTAAGAGGCCCAGCATGGGATTGGATTGCCAGTTACCTTAAAAACCGAAAACAGTGCGTAGAAATTACACGAATTCTCGGCAGGGATAAAATGGTCTTTAAATCAAACTATAGACCCAACCCATCTGGCGTACCGCAGGGTAGTATACTGGGACCATTATTATTTTTGTTGTATATTAACGATATGCCAAATACTATAAGCCATGACTGCATTCTTTTTGCCGACGATACCACATTGCTCCTTAAATATGACGAAAATGTACGATTTGAAAGTCACATTAAAAAGGCTCTATTAGATGTAATTAATTGGTTAGACGTCAACAATTTAAATATTAATGTTAGTAAAACAAAAATGATACAATTCCAAACATACAGAAGTAAACCCGCTGAATTAGACATTAGATATGAAAATACAAAAATTGAAGTAGTAAATTCTACAGCATTCCTTGGCATAACTATTGACCGCTTTTGTAATTGGAAAAGCCATATTGAAAATTTACGCTCTAAATTGGATCGTTTTATATACGTGCTCTATCGTATTCGCAATGTAGTTTCCGAAACGGCTGCTCGCTCGGCATACCATGGGTATGTATCATCTGTTTTAAGATACGGTATTATACTATGGGGCAACTCAGTAGATGCGGACATTATATTTAAAACGCAAAAAAAATGTATACGGATCCTATCGGGAGCAGGGTACTTGGATCATTGTAAGCCTCTATTCATAAACCAAAAAGTATTAACATTGCCTGCAATGTATATCTTTGAAATGAGTATTTTTGTTAAAAAGCATCCAGAGTGTTTTAAAACCAGGACTCTAAAATCCAAAAGGGGTGCATATAGACATAAATTATACTTGCCCAACAACACAAATTTATCACTCAGTAGGAAAAATGTACAATGCATGGCAATAAAAATATTTAACATTTTTACTGACGATTTCAAGGCTCTGCCAATCAATTTATTTAGGAAAACATTATTAGACCATTTAATTAAAAATAGTTATTATTCAATTGACGAGTTCATGACAAAATGCAAGTTATAAGAATTACAGAAATAATGATAATGAATACTTGATTAATTTAAATATAGTAATTAATGTTAATTTATAATGAAATAATAATAATTGAGATAAATGGTATAATTATGTAAGGTAAAATATGGAAATAGTAATTTAATGTGAATATTTTCAATATAATAATATTTAGGTGATATCAAACGGGTTACGAATAGACCCAAGTAACTATGGTTAAATCATTACCACCCAGATCCTATTTATTTTTCATTCTTTTTAATCATTTATTTAATTAAGTAGTGATTGAAGTTATTCTAAGTACTAAGCTAAGTCTTGCACACACCTGTTTTGTTTAATTTAAAAACTGCATGCATGACCATACATTCAAATATTTGTACACCATGTCATGGTAAAACAAGATTGGCTATAGAATTTATGTAAGATCATTTTGTACTCTTGTTTATACAAATAAAATTTCTGATTTCTGATTTCTGATTTCTGATTTCTGAATAAAAGCCGGTATCAAGGACATCATCTGCGTAACAAGGAACGTAACGGGAAGATTGACTCTGACTGACATTGTAAAATTTCTGCATGTTGGTAAACAGCGTGTGATTTTCAAAAATACGGCTTTAGGAAAATGGTGACATAAAAGTCATCGGTGATAATTTGAGTCACCGGTGACTTTGATATCACCAGTGAGATTCAAAAATCGCACTCCTGGGTGCATATGGAAATGTTTATTGTTACTTTTTGGATGAGACACAAGCTAGAAAAGGTGCAAATGAAATAGGTTCGTGTGTGTTAGATTATTTAAAAAAGGTAAATGAAAGGTCTTTAAATAAACCAATAGCTATGTTACTTTTTATTCAGACTGTGCCGGCCAAAATAAAAACAAATTTATAGCATGTATGTACGCTTACGCGGTGTCTCAATTCCCGAACATAAAAACTATAACGCAAAAGTTTTTCATAACGGGACACACCCAGAGTGAGGGTGACAATGTGCATTCACTGATAGAAAAGGAGATTTAAAAAATAAAAAATCAGGGCCAATATACACACCTCACGCTTATATTGCTCTTATAAAGAGTGCTAAGAAAAATGGGCCTCCGTTTAGAATCCAAGAATTTAGTTATGACCGTATCTTGAACTTGAAAACTCTGCAAGAGCAGTCGGGTTACAATTTCAACGAAGACGATCAGGTCTTATGGAATGACATCAAGGTGTTGCGATGTGTTAAAACTGAACCCTTTATGTTATACTATAAAAACTCACACACTCAGGATAGATTTATGAGTATCAACATGAGGAACAAACGTAAGAAAATGCCAGGTATTGAGCATATAACAATAAATAAACAATATCAGGCAAAACTACCGCTAACCGAAAACAAGAAAAAAGGTTTGAATGAACTTTTACGAAAACATTGATACCCCATTATTACGTCGATTACTTAAAAATGTTCTTTCTGAACAGATATTATGTTATGTTTTTGTTTACGTGTATGTAAAACAATTACAACTCTATTTCTAAGTCTTTACTTTATTTTTGATAAGGAATACCTAGTTTGTGTTAATTTCAGTTTATTTTTAAGGTTTTTTTTTAGATAATGTTTAAAAAACAAATTTTATTACCGTGTGCAATTCAATAAATAATTAGTAACAGTCTTGAATTTTATTGAATCTGTTCTTCCAAATTGACCTTACTTTTAATGACATAACATTGTTTCTTAAGAAAAACGACTTAAACCACATTTGGTCAAACAGTTTGCTATATTACATAATACAAAAATGGCTTAATTCGCATTGAGTCAAATAAGCAGCAAAAAGTTCAGTCATAAAGTGACCTTATAAAGTGGCTAGATTAAAAAAAAGTTTTTTTTTAGTACAGAATTTACAAATACACATAATTTCTCAAGTGAACTAATAAGTCCAATAATTAAACTATAATTTACAATTTAAAATTGCCCGATTACTTATTTAGTCCTGGCAATAAAGCTAGTTAAATATTGCAATTACGCTATTTCAAAACTTTATACCCGTTTTCCCAAAAAGTTGCGTTTTTGATTTAGGTCGGTTTCATTCTAAGGGTGCGATATGACTTGTCAAGTCCACGTCAATTGTGGCAAACCCGTGCAACAAATCAACAAAATAGTCAACAGCTGTGTTAAAATGAAGTGAAAGGGCACAATAAGGAAAAACTTTGGGACACGCTTAATATAGGCTAGGAAATATGAGGTTGAAAGTATAATAAGCAACTATGCGCAGAGGAGCAAAGTTACTTTTTGATGTTACTGTGTTCTCAGTGTCGTTCTACGCCTCCTATCGTTTATTCTCGTATTTACTTGAGAAGTTAGGCCGGTAACGACGCAATTATGGAAAAACCGAAAAGGGACTCTTTGGAGCTCATTAAGGTAAGGCTTAAATTTAGAGATCACATTATCTAACCTTCACTTTCAGAAAAGGAAGCACAGTTCCGAAGATTACTCAAAACATACAACTTTATAAACACACAACTTGCAAGTTCCTCTTTAATAACTTAGGAAATAAGCTTGGCAATTTATCTACGTGGTGAAAATGTGTATCCAAGTGAGCGTTCAACGGTTAATCCTAAAAATGGCAGGTTTGACAGGTATACCCACGGGAAATGCATTCGTTCCTTATGGTTTTTTTTTGTTAAATATTACCTAATAAGTATGTGCAAGTAACTAATAAGTATGTAAACTATTTATCAAACTTTGGAACTCACCCTATCTCTTTTCCGTCTCTTTCTTCCAGGAAAGGTGTTAAGCGGCGGCGGAGGAGGGATGTGATAGAAGTAAGGTGGCGTGTAGAGGACATCTTCAAGTCCAGCCACAGGAGTTGTCCGTGACGGCGCCAAGGATCGGACAGTCCCGTACATACTCCGATTCCGTCCCTGACCGTACATCCTCATAGCACTAGCACTGGCTGCCTAACCATGAACCTAAGCACGGCCACGATTTAAAAAGTAAAAAGCGCGCGCACATCCAAAATGGCGTTCCCGTGTTGACAAAGTAGAACTTATTTTTTTACTGTACAAAAATAAGCTACTATTGTAGTTAGTTAGATTGACAAGGTTTCTAATAAATATCGTATAATATTTTAAATTAGCACCCTGACTCTTGATTGCGAGCGGGCGTTCTGGTTAGAAGCTGGACTGAAATGTGTATCCTCTCCGCGAGATGCAATCACGCGCTGCTCATTTAATTATCATAGTTTATCTGCTTTTTCCAATAGGTTACGTGGAGCGTGACGTATCGACATTGCTGTGTTTGAAAATGGGTGAAAAAACATGTGTGCACGCATCTCCACACGCCGATACACATGGGTGATTTTAAAAAGTTTGTCATCGCATTTTGTCGCTTACATCGGAGGATGCAACTGTCATTATCGCCGTAATGGGGGCATACTACAGGTACTGCATTGGTAGCTATTTCATCACGAGGTGGCTACAATGGCCAAAAAAACGTACCTTGTATGTACGGTAGAGGGTAATGTAGGTTTGGTACATGTGAAGGGTCCACGGAAAGAACATGTCTAGTCACTTTGACAACATTTCAAGATATTGCGGTTTCTAAGTTTAGAATGATTCAATTAACCATACTATCTTCGCGATTAGATGCTTTTCAAGTGCAATCAAGTGGTTTTATATTAATGTTTACAATTATAGCAGAATGTGTAGGTAGGTATTAGTTCGTTAAGAGCTCTACGTTTTGAGATTAAAATCTCATTTTTCACAAAAAATATACTAATAGACATGTTTTTTCCATGGACCCTTCATGTCAACTCTATTTGAATGACGTTAAAGGGCCAAAAGTGCTTAACATTCGATTTCCTCGTCTGTACCTACTTAGGTACTTATTATTAAAATTGGTACTGGACAATGATGTAATGTAAGATGTAAAATATATTACATCATTGGTACTGGAAGTCTCCGTACGTGCATTCTTAATTTTTTATGTAAATTATACCCATCTTGCTCCTGCGGTGCCGAAGAACAAGCAATCCGTCATATAATCGAGGATTACCCCATAATGCGCTATTATGGCCATCAAGTGGCTGACGGTTCTTAAAATTAATAAATACTTATATCAATTATGATAATACTAGTAAGTAAGGTCAGGGAAGTCGAATGAACAAATTTATTTTCGCACTTGACTCGTCTTCGCTCGTCCGCTCTTAGTTGCGATGCATCGAAGTTGGTAGTCGGATAGGAAGTTCATAAAATATAGGTCCTGCTTTCTCATTCTTGGCGTAGTTCAGTCAAGTGCAAAAATACGTATTTACTTATTTATTTATTTAATCTTTATTGCACAAAAAAACAACTTATAGTACAAAAGGCGGACTTAATGCCGTAAGCATTCTCTACTAGTCAATCTTTGGGCAAAGCAGACACTTTTGACGACTTGATTGAATTGAGCCGTATCGATAACATCCTCTCATAAATATGTACCAAAACCTTAATCCGCTGATATAAGAGCTATAATGGAACATATTTACCAGTAAGTGCACCCATATTTTTAAACTTGACTGTACCTACACATTAGCAGCGGGAATAATCGCTTAATCACACCTGCAAGCCATGTATGCGCTGTAAGGGTTAGCATCCACCAGAGATGTACCTACTAAGCTTTGTTTCTTTTAGCCTCTCAGAGACTGGCGCGACCTGGCCGTGCCGGTCAATAGTAAACGTGTCATTAGCTGTCTAATTTAGGTACTACTGACCGCGACCGCAGGCCGCGCAAGTTTAATTCAGGCCTGGCACTGGTAGTAAGTAAGAGAGCGAGTAATCCGTAAGCCCATTCCCAACCCAATACACCTACGTATCATGACAACATCATAAAATGCATGGCAGTCGAGAAAATTGTACTGAGCAAGAGAAAATTAAAAAAAAGCCGAAAAGGTTACAAATCTTACGAGGTGTCGAATATGAATACAATACACTGCTTCATCCTAGTGGTTATATTCTATTTGCTTCAGCGTATAATATTCTTAGTTTTTAAATGTCTTATGCCATGTAAATCTAAGACACGTGGCGCCATCTAACTACGAAATCTCGCATCGGAACGCGCGCAACCGAGCTCGTCACTATCATTCACCTCGTTTGCGCTCTACCTTACAAATTGCTTCCACAATACCGCCATAGATGGCGCGTCATGCACATCCATAACCACTCCGCTTTCTTAAAAACTAATAATAAGCTCTATGGATTACTGACAAAAATGTCACATGTCAATCAAAATTATTTCAAACATGGGCCGGCAAAAAAGGGCATAGGGGTGTATAAAATGTAAATAACTGCACATTACCAGTATCCGGTCTGGCCATTCTCGCCAGAAACTTCAGACTAAACAGAATACTGCACAAAATGCCGACCGGTACTGGTTTCGTTAAAGCGTTCTACGCGTTGATATCGAATAAAGTTCACTGCAGCACTTCGCTGGGTCGGGATAATGGTTTTGGCAACAACTACATATGGGCGAACTCCCTCGAATCCGGTATGAAACTAGCCTCACGTCACAGGAAGCCTGTTATGGTCATTATACACAAGTCTTGGTGTAAAGCATGCAAAAATCTGAAGCCGAAATTCGCAAACTCCCCCGAAATTCAGTCGCTGAGCAAAAACTTCGTAATGGTCAATCTACTGGATGATGAGGAGCCAGATGGCAATGCTTACGCCCCTGACGGAACTTACATACCCAGGTAAAAAATATATGCATCTCTGTTTTATACCACGACTAAAGCCAGGTTTAGACGGAGCCAGTGCTGACTCACTCGCTTGAAAAATAGGCCGGCGCTCTATTCCCGCCAGGGCTGGCAGCCAGTGCCTTACATACAATAACAAGCCAGCGCTGGCTTCGTACAAGCCTGGCTTAACAGCGTAAGGACACCTGATGGCGAGCGGCTACTACATATCCGTACTAATATTATAATTCCAAAAGTGTGTTTGTCCGTCTGTCTGCCTATCTGTTACCGTTCACGCTTTAACCGCTGAACCGATTGACATGGATGTTGGTGTGGTGATAGGTCGAATATCAGAGAAAGACAATGGATAGTTTTTATCACGGAAATTATTCCCTGAGGGGGTGAAATGGGGGTGGAACTTTGTATGGAGCTACAATATAAATGAGTTGACGCGAACGGGGTCACGGGCAGAAGCTAGTACACGGAGTACACCTTATAGTATAGACTGGTAACTTCAGGGAAGGTACATTTACGGATAGTCTAAAGTATGGTAGATTCGTAGTATTGACAGCTTAAAGGACAAAAATGGCCCTAGCCGTTTGCCCAGTGCTTTTTCAGGACGGACATTCCTCTAGTGCTCTTATATAAGAATAGGATTGTATGGTTGATGTTGGTACTGCGCAAAATGTAATCATAAAAACACTCAACCTGCTTCCATATTGGTAGTTCCGTTTATCTTGCTTTGAATCAATTGATCCTTTGGAACATAGCTACATTCAGGTCCGAAGAAGTAGTTATTTAATTTGTAGAAGTAAAAATTAAGAAGTTCAATGGTGTCATTCAATTCGTGGTGCAAAAGGTTATTTAACCGCTGAAACTAGAGAATTGTTCACGTTGTAGAACATTATTTATATAGTTCATTGAATGTTGGTGAGATAAGCCAAAATATTGTTAACTGACTATTCATATTTGTCCTACGTAGAATCCTTTTCATTTCGCCGAACGGAAACATTGACCACGACATTTACAATGAAGATGGAAGCAACCAACACAGGTTTTTCTACAGCCGACCAGAGCAAATCGCTAAGTCCATGAAAAAAGTCCTTGATAAGTACCAGGACGAACAGTTTGATGTATGATACGCTTATGAAACTACTGGTATTAGCGATGTGAACTCCGAATACGAAAATGACTCTTTTCAGTGATTTGGCGTGGAACCAGTAAGTGCTGTTGCAACCAAAGCTGCAGATTTTGCCAGAAATCAGAAACTTTGAAATGAAAAGTCGTCAATAAACTAAGTGAAATCGAAGTTGGATTTTAGTGTGTTCTTAATGTTCCTTTCTAGGCGTGATATTATCTAGTGCTAAAGTTGGCACATTTCCAGATAGGTGCCAGTACTTTATCCCCCAAAGCCATGGCCAGCCAGGCCAAGTTCTTATTGCCCTCAATAAGAGCTTGGCCTATTTTAGTGCATGGGCCATATCATACAAATGCAAGAGTCTAAATGTATCGTATAAATCATTATCGTCACTCTTGTCGGTGGTGCAATGGGGTTTGCCGGGCGAAGGTATTTGCAGATGGCGCTAGCATAGGTTGAACCTGTCAGTCCTACCAAAACTGTCAAATTCTTGTTTTTTTCGGAATTTACTTGTTTAGAATCAAGCCATTTACGCCAAATCTCATAGAAAAAATACTAGTGATTGGGGGAAACTTATGATGGCGCCATCTAGTCAAACATTTGACAGTTGCCAACCCCATTGCCAGCCGTTTTTGTCGTCTGCCATTTCCTTAACTTTCTGATATGATCCGACCTTAACTTTCTCCTTCGTATAAATAATGGTACGCAAAATGCTAGTGGCCACAAACTAAGTACAACTACTTACATCTTCGACGACAGGCTCGACGTACATCTCCATAGTGTTGTTCAGCGGCGGCAGCGGCGCGGGCGCCGGCGACGCCGCTATTGAGGACCGGCGGGAGTTGCACGAGCATTGCGACACGGAGCGACGGGAGCGGGGAGATTCTCTGCGGACGAAGGTTTCGAATTTAGAGCGCTGTTGGATGCTGATGCTGATAGTCGCTGTAGGACAGAGGGCCGGGCTTAGAGTATAGCTTTCTACAGAGGAGAGGAACGGCTCATATGCTGCTAAATTAAGACCTGGTCTTAAAACGGCTTACGGCTGACCATAAACAACCTACTTAATGTGGGCTGATAATGGTTTATTTGCCGCAACCTCATTATAACCCAGTAAGTTGCAGCAAATGAAAAACCCTAAAAACAAATACACTTATTGAGATTTGTCTCTTGCACGATCGTGTTACCATAGCTTATCCTGGGTAATAGGTTTATGGGGATGGAGCTCCAGCATCGGTTGTTGCTTGTTTGAGATGTCGCACAACAGCGTCAATGCTGTACCATTATAATAAGACAGATGTCATCTCACAATATAAAATCAGATCTGTGGGGCCCGCTGCCTAACAATGTTCAAGTTTTCAACCTATAATCCAGTTATCAAGGCACCTTCCCGGCACTTAAGGCGGCGGCGGCAGCCACAGAAGCAGCGGTTGCCGTTTGGTGGAGATTATGCTTTAGATTATAACTCTAAGGCATATTTTCATAATTGGACCCCTGATGGTGTAATATAAAACAGCAAGTAGATGAGGTAGTTTAAATAAACATACGCAGAAAGTGGAATGCCTGGTAATGAAAAGGAAAGGACTTGTGCCAATCGCCCATTGAGAGGGTCGTTACTGCGTAGATAAGTCTTATCAAGACCACCAATAAAGTCTGCAATTGCAATGCGATTTATTGAGAAACGGCTGCCTTAAGCCGGGTCCACATTTGTAACAAACCGCCGAACCGAACACTGTGATGTCGCCGCGGACTTGTTACGTATAGTGTGGACGGGTGGAAGTTTGCGCGGATCGGACGCTGGTGGTAGCTCCGTGACCGTGACAAAGCCCGATGTCTGTAACGATAGTGTGGACGGCATTTGTTACGCGTACAAATGTTACGATGGTCCTCTAAAACCGATGAACTCGGGTACGTGCGAGGGGCGGGGGAGCGGGTGTTGTCTTGTCAAGACGTGCATTCGCCCGATCCATCAATCCCATGTAGGTACTAGTGTGATGACACGCGTGCATGTACGCGTGACAAAAATCGCAGTGTGGACCTCTCCCGCACAGCGAGACAGTACCGAACATCCTTTGAAAAAGACCGACTTTGGATGGATCGGCCCGTGCCGCGTGTCATTTGACCGTAACAAAACCAAAGCATCGTCCACATTTATCATAACCACATTGTGGCAGTACGTGCAATGTTTGGGTGTACGGATATTTTGTTCAGAGAATTGAACGGATAACTGATCGTAACATTTGTACGTGTAACAAATTCCGTCCACACTATCGGTACAAACTCCCGGCTCTGTCACGGCCACGGTGTTCGGTTCGGCGGTTTGTCACAAATGTGGACCCGGCTTTAGAAAGTACAGAGAGGTCGGGGCATCTGGTGTATTTTATACCTAGGTTCATTAAATACTTACAGCTTAAAAATAACCTACCAAGGCAAAATTTTCTCTCGCTTTGGCTGTGGCGGATTTGAAGTGTGGGGTCACTCCATTACTTTGGTACTAAGGATTTTCGCTACGATTGGAGCCTGGTTATCAGGAGAACCTAAATGTACCGATTTCCTGTTAGCTGCTTTGATCATTGGTTCATTAGTGGCCTATGCTTTTATAATATAGTGTTCGTAGTCACATGAATTACCGAGCATCTCGGATAGAAGAAATTTATGAATAAGTATACCTAGGTACTCGTTTTCGATAACCTAACCTAATATGGCTTAGAATAACTAACACCTTATATTTACCTTCTTCTTCTCCGACACACATGGCTGGTCGCTCGGTCGCATCTGCATCGTACTGGCACGAAATACCCCAGCTGAGGCAACGGCCCGGGCTCAGAGTCCGTGGAGTCGCTCCACTCTGGCTGGCTGAACGGCTCAACTTCCATGACCGCCGGCATTTTAGACGAGGTAAAAATGTCTATGGATTTTTAGCGGGAAACACTGGCCACTTTCTTTTGAAGTTTATTTTAGTATAACCGAACACTCGCTCATGAATAAACCTAACCTAATATGTAAACAGAAAATTTTAAATTAATAGTTTTTCCTTAATTTTCACGTTCTGTTCTAAGCGCGTTTACAATGATAATGATAGTAGTAACTTCAATCGTGTTTAGGAAGTAAACAAACTAAATAAGATACGATATGCGTAAAAAAGTCGGGTGCGTCTACCGTCAATTAGTTCTAATGAAGATTAGCTTAGATAAGATATTGTAGAAATTGGGGCTCACTCAAATTAGTTAGGTACCTATCGAAATAATATTTAGGCAGGTCGCGTCGCGATATCGATAAATATAAATATTAAAAAAATTACGGATGACTAAAGTTTGCATTTTAAAATTTCATGACATACACATGTCATGAAATTTTAAAATGCAATAAATTTATGATGATGCAATGCATGTATTCAAAACAAGTATCTTTTTATTACATTTTTTACAGTTGGCAGACGGATTTGAATGGCAATCAGAAGCATAAACAGTTTTCGTTGACACATCGTACGTGTTTAGAGTATTTTGTATTCCGTATAAAATATTGCTTGGAACAACCGAGTTGTTTTGGACGCGGACCAATAACGTTGTGCTGAAACCTTTCCAGCTAGATTCATAAATTGATGTCTATTCACTATATTACAGAGACTTACTCGTAAGCCGGATTCGCGCTTACACCGATGATTTTATTATTAGCTCGTATTATTATGAACCGATTGAGATGAAATTTGGTATAGATATAGTTCGAGTCCTTGGGAAGGACAAGGGATAGTTTTTTATCCCGGAAATCATCCCCTAAGAGGGTGAAATGGGGGCTGAATATTTGTATGGAGCTACGTTATAAACGAGTTCCACGCGGACTGTATATAAAAAAACTTGACGCCGTAAAATAACCTTAAATTGCCATTAAAATGAAAAAAAAAACCGATTCTGGCAAACTTACACACACTCTTCCAAATGATGGACGTTGCTAGTTTTTAGCTATGTCACGTTTATTTAAGGCACAGAACACAAGGTTATAATTTTGGAATATATATAAGGCGTCGAGTAGGTATAAATGTGTCCACTTTTATAACATTTTTTGTACTAAGTCCTACATGTTTTATGTTGGTCGATGTTTATCGAATGTCATCGATACAGTTATACATTTAGTTGTAGTAGGTACTGCACTAATAGCTCAATTCTTTATGATAACATATAAGTATGTGTATAGGTACAAAAATTCTTATCGGTCAAAAGTTTCATTTAAACTAGGTAGGTTAAGGTAGTTATAGTTACCGAAACCGAAAGCAGCCCTAGCTGTCTGTCTCGTACCCTTTCACGACCACTGAACCGATTGTGATGAGGCATGTGGAAAAGTAAGCCCAAAGGGATGGACATAGGCTATTGATATACCTACTTCCAGAGGGAGGGAAGAAAATTGAACTAGGTCCTATGCCAAATAAATTACTTATAATACATGAATATTTATCTGTACTATATCTTTATGTCCAATGCAACACAGCATAGCAACACGGATCCCGATGTGTTTCTTTGGATTCTTGGTACCTGAAAATTTCGAAGAATTAAGTCGACCATTCACTTGACAAAAACGAAAAATCTAGTTGCCTCCCCGGATTGAAAGACCAGATCGAATTTGGAAATTGCTTTGACAAAGTAGTGTCAATAAAATTATACTAGCCGACCCCAATTTATGGATTTGATTAGGTAGCATTTTAATCCTTTATATAACTTTATAGGTGTCTATATTACATTGTACCTAGTTGCCGTATGAAACCTAATCAGTAAAACCCCTCCTCATCAGTTGTACACTCTTAATATAATATCAGTAAAATATTTTCTAGTAAAACTGGCACTTTTACTATATGCTGCTTCAAATCGTATCCAATATCAATGTAATCAAACGAAAGCCTTCGCTACCTGATCCCGAAGAAAGTTCTAAAGGGTTCGTTCGAATTTGGGCAAAAAACGTCCGCAGGTCGTGAGGGAATGCGCATTCCTCGGGGTTTATGGACCCGTGACGCACAAAGGGACCGACTCTAATGTGATTATGAATGAAGTTTTTTGTTTACCTACGGTTTTTAACGATGAGATATATGGCGCTTCGCTTACGCAGCAGTATAACCTGTGAGTCCAGTGTTGTTATACTTTACGCACTCATGCGCCTAACGAAACTAGATCTCACCGAATCCCAACGATAAGTTACTAGGAATCGCGGCGTCAAGATATTTATATTTGTGGGTGAGCGTTGAGGTGAGCTTAAAACAAGTTAGAGAATAGCGGGGCGGGTGCACTTCGGATATCATCGCACGCACGCATAGCCATAGCCTAAAAAGCTATCAATGCCAAATATATTATCAGAGAAATTTTGAATTGTGTTGTACGGAAGCGAGACGTGGACTTTAACCCTGCGTAATAGAGAGACTGCATAACGCATTTGAAATTTGTAGACAGAGAGAAGAACTAACGAAAAGGCTCTCAATTTAGTTAATAGCAGAAAGATGTCTACCAATAAACTATTGGAAACAGAATTGTGAAAATGTTAGGGCACCTGATACGACCAAAACCTAGGTAATGTCGATTATGTATCCTGTCGCGTACTTTCCGCTAAGTCCCCAACAACTTATTTTGAGTTACAAAATGGTGAATTCCTCAATCCGTCTAAAGAAATATAGGTCGTATGGCACTTGTTGTAAAGGTGAGTTTCGTTTTCCATCTCAAACTATTCGCCTGGACCTATTTGTATGCGTCGGTGACCACCTCGTCTATTTTGAATAGTTGTCACATCGCATTTAAAACAGTGTAAACGTCCGTAGCTTCCTTTTGTGGCGCCTGACGAAAGCTTGAATGACTGTTTTAGAACCAGTCTAAACGATCTCGGCCTTAAACCGACTAGGGCTATCCCCAGTCCTTAATGTTTCCTCTATCTGTTTGTTTACATTTTTCTCACCTTGCATTGGGATCAAGAGCGGAAAATCCACTTTTAAAATATTGCTTTACTTCGATTACTATAGAACCTTAGCATTTTTTTAGCAATCTAAAGCGAATTGGGGTATCAATTGATGCTGTACTTGACTTAAACTTATATGTTTGCCTCAAATATAGCATGGAAAACAAATAAAACCCTAATTCGGCATGTGACGAGTGTCCAGTTATCATTTCAATTGTCCTTACGTATGACAGATAACAAATAAAACCAAATAACACAGTACAATTTGTACAAAATTTCTACCAAAGGATGTACTTACTAGTTTTTTTCTCTCGAGTGGACCTGATAGTTAATTCAGTGCATGAATACAGACTGTGTGAGCCCATAATAATTATTTTACTGCGAAACATCTAGGCCAGGGGTTCCCAAACTTTATTTTCTCATAGACCACTTTCAAAAGTTAACTGGTTCTGGTAGACCCCCTACACTACATTTCTACCATATTCCCAAAACTCGGCAAAAAATGTGAATATTACCCAAGTCTGGAGACGCTCGCGATCTGTTGCAGACTTGCAGTCGATAAGTTTTGGATGCGAATGGTGTAGTTTTAATAAAATGACAGTTGAATTTATCGAAATTTTAATCGGGGAGCAGGGTAATGAAGCCGTCATGTATTTATCAGTCATCCAGGCTATAAAAATAACACAAAACATAATATCTGTTTTCGTTCTGTACTATCGAAACCAGATACATTTTCGTGGACCCCCACTTACGAATTGTGCACCCCCATTTTTTTGTCACGCCAACGTAGACCCCCGTCGAGTCTCCTGTGGACCCCTGGGGGTCCACCTGGACCACTTTGGGAATCCCTGATCTAGGCAATACTTCTAAATTGAGTGCCACTGTCACTAACCAGCCCACATTCCTATTTACCGAGAACTGTGCCCAAGGGCACGTGTCCAGACACAAGCCTTGTGTGGGGTCCAAAAAACATCGACAGCGTAGGCGGCGCCGAGGGCCCCATACTCGTAACGTCACTCTTTGTACAAGGACTATATGGTAAGTGCCGTCTAGCTGCCAAATACTGGAATGTACATACATAGATAAATAAATGTTCCCGCAGTCATCAAATTAACTGAACGAGCGAAGAGAACGAAGTCCTCCGTTTCAGCCCCCCTATTCTGTAACTTGTTTTAAGCTCACCTCAACGCTCACCTCAACGCTCACCCGCAAATATAGCTTGACACCGCGATGCGTAGTAAATGAGCGTAGGTAGAGGTCTGGTTTCGTGACGGGACGGGTGACCGGCGGGGTGAGCCGCATTAGCGCATAGCGAAGTAACAGCCCAGCTCCCCTATTCTGTAACTTGTTTTAAGCTCACCTCAACGCTCACCCGCAAATATAGCTTGACACCGCGATGCGTAGTAAATAAGCGTAGATAGAGGTCTGGTTTCGTGACGGGACGGGTGACCGGCGGGGTGAGCCGCATTAGCGCATAGCGAAGTAACAGCCCAGCTCCCCTATTCTGTAACTTGTTTTAAGCTCACCTCAACGCTTACCCGCAAATATAGCTTGACACCGCGATGCGTAGTAACTAAGCGTAGGTAGAGGTCTGGTTTCGTGACCGGACGGGTGACCGGCGGGGTGAGCCGCATTAGCGCGTAGCGAAGTAACAGCCCAGCCCCCCTATTCTGTAACTTGTTTTAAGCTCACCTCAACGCTTACCCGCAAATATAGCTTGACACCGCGATGCGTAGTAACTAAGCGTAGGTAGAGGTCTGGTTTCGTGACGGGACGGGTGACCGGCGGGGTGAGCCGCATTAACGCGTAGCGATAGCGAATAACAGCCCAGCCCCCCTATTATGTAACTTGTTTTAAGCTCACCACTAAGCGTAGGTAGAGGTCTAGTTTCGTGACGGGTGATAGGCGGGGTGAGCCGCTTTAGCGCTTAGCGAATAACAGCCCAGCTTGGGCCATAATTCTATCGTAGGTCCATCTAGATGCCCAGCTGTTCTCCTCTACTCTACAGGTCGCGTTTCTCAACCGATTATCGTAAAATTTTGTGAACAGGTTCAATAATCATATGTTTATTTTGTCGATTAATTTTTCATATTATTTTTTAATGAGTCTCGAGTTCTACAGCTCACAGAGCCACTAATATAACTTTGGGAACGAATTCATTTACTTGGGTCTGGGAATGATACTACCTATTTAGGTAGGATCCTAACATACTGAAGATACGTCAAGCCAAAATAGCTTCACCCCATCGCAGTTTCAGCATCAAGGTTTTTTTCAACCCTGGTTATATGTCGTTATATAAAATACTAGTTTCAGCCCGCGACTCCGTCCGCGTGGAACTCGTTTATATCGTAGCTGCATACAAGCTTTCATTCCTTATCTCACCCCCTTTGGGTATGATTTCCGGAATAAAAACTAGCCTGTGGCCTTCTTCGAGATTCAAACTCTCTAAGTATACCAAATATCATCCGAATTGGGTAAGCGGTTTAAAAGCGTGAAAAGATTACAGACAGACAGGCATACACGCTTTCGCATTTAGAGTACTAGTATGTACTGTATTAGTATGAATAGTATGCATATACATATTTCACAATAAATAGTAGATTGTACGACAAGGGTCTAAAGTAAGCCATATTACCACGAGATGGATATTTTCCCGAACGAAGTGAGGGGAAATAGTTCGAGGGGTAATATGGCTTTTAGACCAGAGTTATACACTCTACTTTTCACTTCGACTGCGAGAAAATAGTAAAAACAAAGATTATCCATCCACATTCAACAATTATACCAAGGCGAAAAGATTGTTCAATTTGGCGCCATTCTTTTTAATAAACTGTTTTGACACAGATACAAAATATTCACAAGACGAATAAACGCCTCTGACCGTCTAATAGTGGCGTAGTCTATCCCGTTCCCGCTCAATCTTCTTAGCTTATGTCATGTAATCACATCCACCAATCACAACTCTTTAAAATAACAACAATACAGCTAGACATTAAAATCGACCAATCAGGAAACAGAATTCAATTCAAACATTAGGAGTTTTTCATTCCCTAATTTACAATAATTAAAAAAATAAACGCCTCTGACCGACTATAGCTCCATCCAAACGTTCAAGCGTGGTTAACTGCATACATGACTCATGTATGCAGTTAACCACGCTTGAAAAACACCCAATGTTTGAATTGAATTCTGATTCCTGATTGGTCGATTTTAATGTCTAGCTGTATTTTGGTTAGTAGATAGCAAATACTAATGTTTTTTTAAAGAGTTGTGATTGGTGGATGTAATATTGAATTGTTGTGAGTGGTCAAATTAAAATGTTTTATAAATCATAAATATGTATACATATTTTCCCTAGGGGCTAAATGTACTACATTAGCCCCGCTTGCCAAGTCTAATATGATGCACTTTTTGAGCATGAGAAGTGAAAAAATCATTTCAGCTCACCTATTAGCCTAGATAGGGTAAGTACAACTTATACCTAGTTTAAATATATATAAGATAGGTACAATAAACATACTTAGATACCGTAAATCTTAATTTAAATTCTTGTTTAATGATGCTCGAGGGATAATCGACGTAGATAATAGTTGATCTACTTTTTTTAATCAAAAGATGTATCCACTTTGTGTGGTCCGTACAATCAGGAGACTCGATTTAATCGTTTGGAACCTCGTCATACTTACTATCCTATCAAGGAGATGTAAGTTACATACGAGTTAATATTTTTAGTTACCGCGACAAAGTCCGTGGCTTATCTCTGAGAGTCTTGTATTATTGTTGCCTGATTTGATGAGAACGAGATGATAGACGCCGTGGAGGCGTATGATATTAATAAGTGGTATACTTATTGGGAAAAAGGTCAAGGATGAGATTGTAATTTGGTGCATTGTATTGATATATTGTAACTAAATCTAATCTTTATACTTAATACTAAATGCCCGCGCGGCTTCGTCTACAAATTGCAGGTAAAATTTAACCTATAACCATTCAGAAAGTTCATTTTACACGCAGGTGAAATAATTTTTGAAATCGGATTATCGTTTCCGGAGATTACCCAAAACATACAAACACTCTTTAAGCAAAATATGAGACGCAAATAAATATTGGACAAAGATCGTGGACAAATGGAATACCACCCTTATCTGTGTCGTGTATTCACACACTTTGACGTGAGTATGTGACAAAACCGAACCGTCATCCCAATCAAATCACGGTGACATTATGATAGAACATCACTTATTAACGGAATTCAAAAAAAGGAGGAGGTTCCTAATTCGGTTGTATTTTCTTTTTGTTGACAAATCGTAAAAACGCGACATTTACCTTCACAACGCACAACCCTCCTAGCCAGCGCATGTATTTTAGTCTTCCATACTCCAAGCTCGGTGAATCATCGACCGTTGACTCTGCGTACGATTCTCAATTGTTTAGTTACTGCAAATGTGATGCAGCTGCCGAAGTCGTTATTACTTGTAGGACAAAGTCTCTATTCCAATAAATTACTACTGATTGAAAGATTTCAAGTGGTCGGTCCAGTTCTGGCCATTCATGTGACGAAATGGTGTTTTCGCTAATTGTTTCGTTGAAATGCTCCAGTTTCAGATGTAAGTGGCGAAATTTTAACTTTGGTCTAACTACGTTGAATAGGAAATAGACAATGAGGAACAGTTATCCACTATATGCACTTGAGCCCCATTCAAGTTCTTAATTGATGGGGATAGAAAATATTGTTTCTGGCTTTTAGCTCTTAGCTCGGTGAACTGCGTTAAAAATTGTATGCAATTGACAGGGCTCAAGATGTCAAGTTTAAAATGAGACAAATTGTATAATTTGTGCCTGAACACAACATATCTTTATAGTGTACCTACTATAGTTATGAAAATAACCGTAGTGGCCGCTAGAGTACCTATTAAACCACATGGGTAGGTAGTACCCATGTGGTTTAGGTACTCTAGAGGCTACTATTGCCCATACCTACCAATACCTATTAGTAGGTATGGGTAATATTAGGTACCTAAAAGATTTCACATTTACTCGTACTGTACACTAACAAATTACAGGTCAGGTCAGGTGACAACTGTCACGAGTACCCTAAACCGACGAGCATGTATGAAGAATGACATGAAAGTGAATGAAGCAAGAACGGTCTGTCAAGAAGGGGGTCCCTTTGTTTCCCATAAACTTATTGTTCCGAATTTCGATTGTCAGAAATTGATATCCATATAATTTATAGACATAAACATCAATAGTCATAATCTTTGTTAAGTATAACGTTTTGTAGTTCTAACATTAACGACTCATAATATTAAGTATTATAATCACAAAAGTCAGAAATTGATGTCCATAACGATCAAAGGTCTATCGATAATTATTCATAAATATTCTAAGGCATATATTTCAACGTACTAATGATTGTTATTCATATCGTTTTAATGCCTAAAGTGAATAACGTCTAAGAGACCAAATCTATAACATCCAAAGTCATATATATAATTACTCAGAAACATTTCTAGACATACATTTGAAAGGGGTACTATTAGGTACTACTGCGAGGTGGGTTTATGACTGTTTCGTAAAGAATACGTTTAAATAAGCATGTTTTATTAGAAACTTTTTCTCTGAAATTAAAAATGGCCAAGATATTGGACTTCGAAGGCAGGTCGGTGTAGGTACGACGACGAGCGAAGCGAGGAGGAGTGTTAGTTGTACCGCGACCCTAAGCGCGCGAGCCGAGCGAGCGAAGCGAGCGTGCCGCGGCAGCGGCCGGTGAAGCGCCAGAACCAATAATGACACAACATCCATCGAAATGTTGACAAGTTTATATTTTTCCTAACTTTCGAGTCAAATATTTCGGCCATGTTTGATTTTAGAGAAAAAAGTTGCAAAACAAACAACAAAACTTAAACAAAACACTGAGCGGAATAAATATCTTTCAGTCGCATAACTCTTTATTTTTTCCCAAGTGCCCACATTAATTATAATGAATGGGTATGTAGGTATGTTATAAAGCAGTCTGGAAGAACGCGTTCAGTAACGTTGGGTAGTAAAAAAAATATGTATTTTATTATTTTTCTAGGAGTGTGTTTATGGGCTTTAACATTATGAAGAGTGACACCACCGTGAAATTGAATGATATGACTAACTAATCAGATGACTACCAATCATTATGACTTGCGAAAAAATACCTTACAACAATTATTACAAAATAGATTATTGCCTGTAACATTATTTGATTGCATACCACCGGGACATTGAAAGTTATGGCTAACCAATTTTATGACTAACAATAATGATGACCAGCAAAAATCGGAACTCCAATGTATATTGTTAAATTTTATGACTTTCGACAATATGACTAGAAAAAAATATGGTGGAAAACGTTATGGACTGTAAAAATCGGATCTTAAATTTTATGGGAAACAATAGAGACCCGTCAAGAAGTCAAGATCGTAGTGGAAATCCGTGATCTCTGCCTACCCTTCGGGAAATAGGCGTGGTTATATGTATGTATGTAACAAATTGCACAAGTGTACCAACACGAAGAAACAATACTTATATGCAAACGAATATTTGCAGTAATAACACTAATAACTTTGAGTTCGCCGAACTCAAAAGTACCTACTGAAGGGGATTGCCTTTCCTCCCGATTGATCAAGATAAACATTATTCTGTCCGTAGTAACACTACGCTTTATTGTGTTCGCGCTTTTAGGTAATTTGCTTATTCGCAGACATTCTCAGATATATTTTTGTACAAATAAATATAACAGCTCGATTTTTCTCGCATTATACGTCTCTTTCTATGTTCTCTAATAAAAGAGCGTGCGAGAAAAATCGAGAGAGCTCGAGCGCCGTCTTGTGTTTTACTCAATCTGTTCGACGCATTTATTCGTACAATCAAAACTTATCTGGAGGAAGGAGGATCAACACAAACCTAAATCAAATCAATCAAACCATATTATGTACCTACTTCAATCAAAATATGATAAGGGTAATTTTACGGATGTAAAGTACCTATTAATTTTTGTCCCTTACACGCAAGTAGGTCTAGGTATTGTGAGTGCTTGGACGAAAGGCTTATGTCCGACTTGGTCCGACGTAAACCCGATCATTCACGCTTGCTCGGCAGACGTTAGAAGCGAATGTGTAAAACGAGCCATTTTGACCCAAAAATAACATCATAACATTGTCCTCACAACACGGGTCACGTATATTATGAATCCATCATGGGAATATGTGGTCCTCCTCCGACAGATGCTAAGGCATACAAGATTATTCCCGGCTCGTCTCACCAGCATACTTTGACCCTTTATACTAATGTACAGATGGTCCACTCCCTTAGTATCTGTCGTTGTCTGTCAGCTCGGTAAACATTTGGCGAGTGAGATGAACTGACTGTGGGTTGTCGACGACGATCGAAAAAAACATAGTTCGTACGTAATGTTAATAATACGTTACGCGATACCCATCCAAATCTCGATATTTAAAGTTAGTAATCTCTATTGACTTTACCTCTTTCGCCTTTTTAGAAAACTTTAAATAACTGCGACGTGCGATATTCGGTGCGACTATAATAGTTACTTACTTACTTAACTTAGATCTATTAAATCAGGTTACCATTATAGAAGAATGTAGGGGCAAAGAATGTATGAGGGCCTATCGCGAAACGAAAACGAACTTCGTTCGTGTAGCTCTCTCTCTGTGTCGCTAGATATATGAACGAAGTTCCTTTTCATTTCGTGGTAGCCCCCCTGAGCTATTTAACCACGAAAATCTCTATCGCACTTATGTTTTATGGTACTCGAACGACAGAGACACAGATAAACGAACTTGCAGATTCTATGTTCGTGGTAGCGCCGCTGGCGTTTCTGAAGATCAGACTTAAACTGGTTGTCCCGAGATAATATGTGATTTGTGAATAGCCCCGGCGACGTGTACCGTGCGAAAGCTTACGAATATTTTTTGTGTTTGTTTTTTATAACCCGCCTAATGACACGTCCAAGGACAAGTGTCGTGATTAGTGACTCAACACTCGTGGTTCGGTCGTTGCCAATTTGTATGATATTTTCTTATTTGATTGAGTAGGCAGTGACCAGAAAATTTAAGTAAAAATATATGAGGAAAACCGTCACACGTTGGTCACACGTTTCACCAAATTTTGGCGAGTGCTTTATATTAATTTTCACCTCACTGCCTCGGAAAGCCGTCATTTATCCTTTAAGGCGCCGTAGGTTCATGGTCTTCTCTCCCTCTCACTGAGCATAAGCGTGAGCGAGATGGAAGTGCGTGATCGAAAGCGCGGAAATCATGTTTTTTAATTTTAATTTTTGGCCGTTTAAATAAATAAAAAAGTAAACACTGATTTCCCTCAAACATGATATGGCCGATTTTTAGAAGCCATTTTCATATTTTTAGCTTTTGTTCGTTATTTGTAACAAATATTTTAAGTGTATTTTAGACCCTTTTAGACCTATGTTCGTGATTTTTTTCTATCGAGCGAAAAATGCTAAATCATGTTTCTAAACACTGATTTCCCTGCAGAAAAGCCTCAAGATTACTATTCGTATTTTTTTAAACCATATTATTATTTATTATAAACAGACGCATTATATTGTTTCAAAAACACTGTTCGCTTAACTTCGCTGAACCTACGGCGCCTTAAAACCAGTGGGCAAAAACGCATTTCATCCACTAGTGGGGAAAGTAATTTGACCTTGGAACGTGTTTAAATAGCTTTTGACAGATAAAAAACCGAAAAGGCTCATTATACAAATTTCCACGGATGATGTATTTCTGTTGCCGCTATAACAACAAATACTAAAAAACATAATAAAACAAATATTTAAGAACTTTAAAAAAATTGTTTGTTGTCTTCATCAGGCGCTGGGTCTCAAAATGCATGGGAAAATTAGGATCCCACTCGCAGTCTTATTCCATGTGGTATCATCACTGATATTATTGTTACTTACCTACTCAAAGCGAATTCGTTCAGAGCCGTTCAAACGTCTTATTAGTTACACCACGATTACCGGCTTAGTCACAGTCGGTATCAGCGACTACGACTGACGGCCGATTTAACAAGCTCCGATCACGTACTCTTATAGTCGTGCCACATTGGTGTGGGAGCAAAAGTCATTTAAATTTATTTCTCAATAGTTTCGACACTTGCATAATTGTAGTACCTAGTGCATCAAAATATTAGTGGTCAAAGGTACGAGAGGCAACATTTGCAGGCGCGGTGCATGTTTCCCGCAGTAAGTTATCGGTGCATAGCTAAGTGCATATCTAAGTACACCGCATAGTGACTCTATTAGGATCGAGTTTAAGCAAAACTGAATTTGTAATTTTACTATATTAAAATAGTAACTTATATTAAATAGGTACTGGGGTTTAATAATGTTTCGCCGAAAATTATTTAGCAAATTCTTAACTCCCCAAACTACGTTTCCCATATTTTTATTTGGTCAAATTTTTGTTCCCCAACTCAATGTTTGGCACTGATATCATTGCCCAACTAATGATTTGATAAATTATTGTTAGACAAATTATTGGCTGAGACTTTTTTAAGATGTCATTTATGTTTTCGTCAAATGTATTGATTGGCATACCTTGACTTAGCAACATATTGAATAGCATTATGAAATCTAACCTAGTTAGGTAGTTACTTCAAATTGCAGTATGATTTTATTGAATTAAGAGTCCGCAGTAAGCTCGATTCTCCATACAAACGTAGTTACGCTCTCATTTTAAAACTACGTGTTGGATTGTAACGAAACTTTGCATGTTCAATGAAATGAGGTATATCTATGTCTGAAATTAGTTTACGTAGCTTCAGATATCACAATAAAAAAAATACAGCGAATTTAAGTTTTTCATACATAACTAGTTTTTGCTGTATTTACTTTGTTTTATAAATTGGAACCATATAAACTAATTACAGACATAGATATACCTCATGTCATTGTATATGCAAAGTTTCGTCACAATCCAACACGTAGTTTTAAAATGAGAGCGTAACTACGTTTGTATGGGAAGGTGAAATTCGGCCGAGCTTACTGCGGCCTCTTAAGCGGGTAGGATGATGCACCATTCAGCTAAGTTATTAGGGTACAGTTTTTGTATAATATTAATGTATAAATATTACTTAATATAATAATAATAATAATTGAGGACACTCTTACAAAAATCGACCTATTCGCAAACTAAGCAATGCATTGGTTTGGTATTTTATTTGCGTAGGCGTGCGAGTATACAAACGCACGGCAAATATTTAAACCTAACCTAAACCTAACCTAACCGCCAGCGTGTCGACGTCACCCCGTTTCGCGGGGTGCCTATTTCCGCTCTAAGGGACACAAGATTACCATAACCTAACCTAACAAAAATACAATTATTACGATTGGTTTAGTTTACTGCGGGGGCTTCGTCCCCCTTGCCCCCTTTTTTAGGCTTTTTAAGAACTCGTGCAGCACTCTAGTTGGTATTATAAGATTTTATGACGGTAAAATGATATTAGGGAAAATAAATAATAGGGAAGATTTAGATCTTACGTGGCATCGGAATTATGAAAAGAATCAAAAAATTAATGAAATCATTTGCTTCATAATTAGTTGACAATATACTTACTACTTACTTACTTGCCCTAGCAAATCATTTGCTACACAATCATTTACCACACAAAATTTGTCAATATGTTATTTGCCTTAGTAAATCATTTGCTACACAATTATTTACCACGTAAAATTTTGCAATATAAAAATATAGCGAAATATAAAATATACGAAGTAAAATTATGCCAAGGATTGGTTTGCCAAATAAAACTTCGGCGAAAAGTTGGTTGCCAAATGAAATATGCGAAACATATTTCGGCAAAAAGGCAGTACACCAAGTACTGGCTTCCGCCCTTATAATATTAGTAAGATAGTAGAGTAGGATTGGAATAAATTATATTCCTGATTTGTGGAATTGTATTCGAAACTAATTAAGTATCGCAAAATTAGGTAAACATCAGGCACCTAAAAGTTGTACATAGTTACAATCTAAGCATTATTGCAGCTAAACTATTTTCAAGAATTACCAACTTATATCTTTTAGTTTTATTAATGTTGTATTACATACAAAAAGAACCCCCCCCCCTTCCCCCAACGCTTAAAGAGCTAATTTAATTTTTCCCTATACATATAACAAGTGTCTCACAGCCTTTTCTATTTTGAGGTCTCTAAAGCCAAGCGACCCGTAGCCAGATTACGGTTCATTACGCGTTTTTTGCACCGGTCCTTTGACTCGGTATTATCTCCAAAACCAACCAAACATGACCTCCTCTGTCCGTCTTAAACCAAACAAAAAGCAAAGCCAAGAAGAACTTAGGCGGTTTTCTAGGGATCTTTGCTCACTGGTTAACGTAGGCGTAAGTATGAATGTCTTCAACTTTGACGGTACAATTAATCAATGTTTTTGTTTTGTCATTAGGAAAGTGTCGAACGTGGGCTTAATTGTTATGTTGTACAGGTAGAACAGACTTGTTTTTATGGAACAGAAAGATCCATGAACCTATATATGTAATAAAAAGCATATCCATAACCCACCTATGTACCTTCTGGGAGATTCATTGTGCGTTACGTAGCATCACAATGTTATTCCAACAAGGTGTCCCTTTTCTGTACTACACGACTAAGTACAACGACAACAACATGACAGATAAGTATCAACTTAATTACAAAAGCAGCAGTACACAGTCTAAAACATCAGACTGGTGACAGCTCAATTTCCTTCTGTTGATACAAATTATACTAAAACTATTTTTGTACGAAAAATAATTAACAACTTAAAATTATAACCATAAATTTCCCCCGAGCTCCGTGCAGTGTCCATAAGTCTCAACGTGTTCTTTTTAAATGACATCAACATCGTCATTTAGATATTTTTAGTACATTCCGTTAGCTCTTTCCCCAAACACTCCTGTCCTGTGTTATAATTAAGTATACTGTGTTTCAACTCTCGGGAGGTTTCCGGATTTCTGTAAATATGTTTGTTCGAAACGAATTTTATGACTTTGAAACTAAACACAATACGTTATTTGGCACGCATCCTAACATATGTATACATATCTATGCTCTATTCCTATTCCTATTCCATATAAGATTAGAAAAATCGTAAGTTGTTGGAAAACGAGTTCAAATCGCAAACACGTATTGTTTTGTATAGAAAGCACTATGATGGAAATAAATAAACATTCATTTGTTTTTGCCCTTTACAATTACATCTCACGTCATTTATTTCCATTGACAGGTTACCCGCATATAGTGAATCTCCAATTCCCCACAATTGATTCCCTGATTTGTTATTCTGTGGCCTTATCGCGGCCATTCATTGAAATCTTGATGTCGATAAACTTTTATTGTTCAGTTATCTTCCTCAAACAATCTGTGACGGAATCAATGCGGCCATTTATCTGAAGTTGGGTATTGTCACATGTAAGTCCAATACGGGTAGTTAGAAGTTCGGTCCTGATAATTATTCCTAAGTCAGAAGAAAGAGAAGTACGAGGAATATTCACGAGAGAGGAGCCGAGTAGCCAGAAGTCTTGCCAAAACAAAAGTTATTTCGTCTTGCCGGCGGGCAGTTATTTCTCTCCATATTATAAGGGTCAAACAGAGTTTAGTTACCTATGTAGTCGTTCCCAATTTTGATACAAGTCAAAATTATCTTGAGAGCAGTTTATTCCGACATATTTAAAAATAAATATAAAATAAATCAGTATATATACGTCCCACTGCTGGGCAGAGGCTTCCTCTCATGGATGAGAGGGAACGGGCAGTAGTCCCCACGCTGGCCCAGTGCGGATTAGGGACTTAACATACACCTTTGAATTTCTTCGCAGATGTATGCAGGTTTCCTCACGATGTTTTTCCTTCACCGAAAAGCTAACGGTAAATATCAGACGATATTCCGTACATAAGTTTTTGAAAAACTTATTGGTACGAGCCGGGATTTGAACCCTCGACCGCCGCTTGACAGCCGCATGCCTGAACCGCTAGGCTACCGTAGCTTTTACCGACATAGTTAATGAACAGAAATGAAACTCCATATTCCTTAAGTTCCGAGAGCGACATCTTTTGATATCCGCGTCTTTACCAATGGGCCTATATGGTATTGCAGAACTTATCGTATGTATTTTCATTCAACTAAAAGCAGTGTACTTAGTTTTAAATGAAAAACACGATACAGAAAATGAAAAAATATGGCCCGCTATTACGTATCTTGTCGCATTGACTAAGGGTACAAACAAACCATTTTTTTTTAGGTTGCTTTTACGCTGTGAATGAGCTTCCAAATCGACAACCAAATCGTGAGAAAATCTAACACCACAGTATCATTTAGATAACAAACAGTAATCTTCCTAATGTCTATGAATACTTCCGAATGACCCACGGCTCCAACAGCTACCTATTCCCGTCCTTTACTAACGGTATTGAACCGAGGAGGACGGATTCTTTGTGTAAGTAATACGTATGTTGACTTTATGAGTTGAGTCAATAATGTTGTTAAACTAACATGTTGTTGGGCTGTTTAGTTAGTACTTATATTGATATTTAAGGAAGAAACGCAACGTTAAGGAAACATTCTTGTTAAAAAGCACTTTACATGTTACTTATTTAAAAAGTTTACTCCTCTCTTGCGTTAAATTGACTATTAGAAGAGGAGAAATCTTTAATTATTGTAACGTAAGTTTCGCACAAGTACTCAGGTCACCAGCATCTCGTTTCTATAAATAGTCTGCAGTCCTAATAACCAGAAACACACTTCCCCTTCAATCCAAGCCAATGACATTTCAAAAACCAAAAATATCATAACGGTCGTAATTTGCACTTGAATCCGTCAATTAGGGCAGACGTCTACGCAACAGTTCTATATCCGACTGTCTGACTCTGTGACAACTTGCGTATGGTTGGCCGAAACTAATATGTCACGCGGAATTAGAAAAAAGAAAAAGGCTGGCTGAAAACGAATCTGGCTGTCTCGTGGAATTAAAAAGAAAAAGTCTACTAATTTTGTGGTTAAAACGGGTTGACGTTTGTGGGAACTTGCGTAAGTTTGTTACATGATTTAATTTTACTTATGCTTTATTAATTTGGACCACGAAAACAAATGTCTTATTGACACAGAAACTTGCTACAAATCAGATGTCTGGCAGGTCACTCAAGTAGGGATCTATGTGGGTCATACACAGATTTAGGTTCGCGTCTTTCCTGTGGACATTTTTGTTTGGACTCTTTAATCCGCATAAACGGCGTCTCCTCTTCTATATTACTATTCGATAAAAACCTTATTAATTTGCACGTGTGCTCTTAATTATTGACCACAGGAGAGACGAATTTTGTTTATAATGTATTTATTATTCAACCTCTTTGTATAAAGTTGTAATATCGTAGTTTTGACATGTTTAGGTTATGTTATGATGCGTACATAAACAAAAATCGATAGGTTTACATTCGTTGGTTAGATCTACAAAGGAGTGACATTTCTTTTTATTATTTTTATTACTTACTATGTAATCTACGGTAGTTATAGTTGGCCAGTTAGGACAAGTCGACTGTTTCATTGACAGATTTATTGTTATTGGCCCGCTCTGCGCCGACAGCCAACTGTTACTTTAACAAATTAATAACTATTGTCCAAACGGGTTTACTCCGATTGTTGTAAGAACTTTAAGGTTAACATGTAGCTACAAAATGAGATATAGAGTTCAGTACCTACAGTAGAAAGAACATTTGTTTCAAATGTAGCATTTGAGAAAGCGCGAGGATTCGTCAGTGTCAACGTGTCCTTTTAGCAGAGAAAAAACGTCCCCCCTTCCCGAATGTTACGGACACTTGAGTCTAGTTTTTGCTTTGAAATAACATGTAGTTTAGAACATTCTCGAATTCTAGCCTTAGTAGCAAAAAGCAAAATTGATGCATTCTAGCCACCGATTAAGAACAGGAATGACCTATCCTATCCTATTAGAACTAATATTCTGAGTAGGTATGATCAACGAATCACAAATGTAAAACAATAGACTACTGATTTAGATTCTTTTTTGGTAAATTCTGAAGGATTCAAGCTTCAGATACAGCCAGTCGCAATAATATCTGACAGGACAATTCGCTGTGCCTATCTCGTTATTTGATTTATATTCAACTCAAATAAATTGAAATCTTTAACAACAGTGGAACAAACTTCAGCTGCACAGCAATCGATGGCTGTCTCTAATATAAAACATTGACTAATTAACAATGTAACATTTTTATGTTAAAGTCTTAGACGTATAATAGCACGATTCCCTCCTAACGTCTACCATTAATGGCAAGGGAGTACTTAACAAGCAAGTAGTTATTTATTTGGCCACAATTGTTCCCGCAAGAGGTATCTTCGAGAATCGTATTAAATCAGAATCAGTTTTGAATTCCTTGCGCGCACACGTTCAGGCATTTCACGCACGTTATTGAGAGCACATATGCGGTAAATAAATACAAACCCAATTTCAAACAAACATGACATTCATAAAAACAAAACAGTTTGACCTGATTGCGGTATTCCGTGTCGCTGAGAGTTTTGTCCATTCGTTCACCAATTCCATTCAGTCAATTGGCACGCGTTGCCAACATTACGCCTTCTCTTACTCCAACATGCAATGCCATTGTCTTGTGTAAACGGAATTGGCGTCGTTTGTCAATAAATTATTTATATTCTAACGGTACGGTAACAAACAACCAATTACAAATTCGAAATGTGTTTGCATGCTTATACCTTTTCACGCTAGAACTGAGTTTAGGAAAAGGTCATAAGATATTTTTTAACCCAATCTGAATGAATTATAGGAAGACTAGCTTCAAACGATCTTTACTTGCAAGACCTTATGTCCACTTGTGAGACGTTGGACTAGTTGTTCGGCGTTGGTTCTTTGGACGCATCTTTTTGGGCTAACCCAAGAAGGTACAAGTTCCTTTTAACCGACTTTAAAAAAGGAGGAGCCTCTCAATTTGTCGGAATTTTTTATTTTCTATGTATGTCCCCCGATTACTCGAAGACGCTTGGACGGGTTTGGAAACTTCTTTTTTTGTTTGAAAGGGTATCCTTCCCAAGTTGTTCCTGGTCTCTCGGTCAGGATCTGTTGATGGGCTCCTCGAGAAATCGAGGGAACTCTTCAAATTTAATAGGCACAGCTCAAAGGTTCGCTAGAAGAGATCCCTTACAGGGATAAGTTCGGCTTTGTACGTTGATCTATTGTGTGTCATGTATATTCTTTAACCTTTTACTGTCTACCATACAGTGCTTACATACATACATACAGTTCAAGCGGGTGCCCAGAATTCAATTCGGTTAAAACTTTGTAGAGTAGATTATAACACAGAGATTCCGGTCCGGCTCACTGAATTCGCATTTTATTTTGCGTAACATGGGGTCCAATCTCGTATTGTTCCAAGAAATACGTATGATGTCATCGAAGTCATAGCTTCTCTTTGTCTTTTTATCTTAAGGTACATCAGAAAATAAACTGGCAATTTATGCAAAACCTCGTCTTCCGTCCATCAGAATTTCTTATCTTATCTGTATAGTACAAATACAGCGAATCTTATAATCGTGTTTGAACATTCGCGACGCCTGTTATGGGCTTTTACCTACTACTTTGTACTCGTACTTTGAAGCTGCCTAACTTTAGAGCGCTAAAAGCTTAGAATAACTTTTTAGTTTAGATGCGGTAACATATTGTTTATTTTTATAGAATTCGTATCCTGTTTGTAATTTAGTCTGCTGCATTCATATCGCACTTACATATTAAAAAGAGGAAGTTCAAAATTCGTTCTCATGTTTCAATGGTAAAATATTACCGTTATTTATTCGATCTCGGTGATTTTTATCTCTACAGCCTGTATTTTTAATATTACCTCAAATTGTAACCAGAGGTACCTACCTCTGTTGGTGTTAGGGCTATGAACCGATATTACGAGATTTTTTTCTTAACTAACAACTTTTTTTTCCTATGAAATAATTCAGTACGCAATGGATCCCTTCTTTGTCTTACTCACGTGACGTAACAATACAGACCGTCCCAATAAATTTAAAAAAATAATTACGCTTTGCTAGTTACGACCAACTTTAAATTTTCTTGCGATATCGGTTCATAGTCCGAGCACCTACTCGTACCTCTGCTTACAATTTGAGGAAATATTAAAATTACACGCAGTATAATACGGTATTACACGTACGGTAGTAAAAATAAAAATAAATTCTACATAACAAAAAAACTCATCCTCGGAAAAATCAATTTTCAGAGTTTTGTTATTTAATATATTTTTGAATATATTTTGATCACCTAAATGGACGTCGTGAATACTAACAGTAGAGCGCTGTTGGCGTTTTATAAAAAGCATTTTGTTTCGGCAATTTAGTTATTTACTTATGTATCATTTTCGTTCAAAAAACGCCGAATATTACATTTCTTTCTCTTTAGGAAAGTCCGTATCCTCTACAGTGCATGATATTCCAAAAGTCCGCTAAATAGGTATTCATTTTTAAAAAACTATCTTTATATCATATCAGCATCCACTGTCCATACTGCCATACTTAATATTATAATTATAAATTCCAAAGTGTGTCTGTCGGTCTGTAACCTCTTCACACTTAAACCGCTAAACCGATTTGGATTAGGAAGAGATAGTTTTTATGCAGGAAATCATTCCCTAAGTGTGAGAAAGTTTGTATGGAGCTACGATATAAACGAGTTCCACGCGGACGGAGTCGCGGGCAGAAGCTAATTTCACCCTAAATAAAACTCCAAGTTCAACAGGTCGATCACGTAGTACCGCAATATATGTACGTACGTTACGTAGATCTAAATGTCATTAATTATATGGAAAAATGACAGTCGGCCTGTCCTAACGAGCGTTGGAAATGTTACGTGATTATTCATCAGGCTTAAAATGTCCTTTGCCGTGAATAACCATAAAACGCATCTAAACATGTTATGTGATCAAATTTTTGCAGGTTAGAGCAGACAATTAGCACGAAACATTACCCTCGTTGTGTTATTGGCGGATTCCGGCGTTGTCGGGTCAATGTATTCCGTTTATTTTTACATTTGCTTAACTACATTTGTACTCGTACCAATTTCTTTAGTTTCGTTTTGAAGTTGCTTTAACAACCGTTGTTTTTTAAACGCTTCATAAAATGTTCCACTTAATATTTGGGTCAAAATCAGGAACAAAAAACTCTCATGTAGGCTAGACATTATAAACATATTGTCGTCTAGAACCCATAACACAAGCCTTACTGAGTTAACAACGGGACTTATTCGATTTCTTTAAGATTGTCCCTTAATATTTATGTATTTAAATAAAAAAATGTATGTCACGTCATGTCCAATGACGCTTTAAAACATATCCTGTCCCCTATGGGTCCAGTCCAGTGCCAAAATGAGATCGGATTCGGATGTGTCCCCAAGAAAGGCTGAATATTAACTCACATTAAAAAAGAGTATGGAACCATTCACAGAGTAATCAGTCGACATGCATCGACATGCCTACATCTGAATATAAGTACTGAAATTCCCCTCCTCTTCTATACTAGTTGCTTTATAAAGAATCAACTTGCCAGAAAACCCGAAGAGTTTTAATACGAAACAGGATAGGTAGTTTATTTTTTATCAGAAGCGACAACCTTTCTATCTTCCAGACTGAGACTGGACCGTAAGTGGATTTGGTAAAAAATTGTCATAATCTCTGACAGAAGGTACTTTTTCGGCTGAGACTACCTAATTTTTTATAGGACTAGATCCTGGTATTCTGAGGCAAATCATGTACAGGCCGGCAAAAAAAAGAAAGGATTGCGATTTCTACAGCTCGCACAACTGTTACAGTTAACTGTTCGTATGATGTTACCAATACAAAATAACAATCATGGGAATGACATCCACTTAATAAAATTAGGGATCTCGAATGAAGCTCTCAAAATCCAAGAGATCCTTCTAGCGTTATTCCCGGTAGTGCCCCTAAACGAGCCCGGCATCCGCTTTGACACCGAAAAGCTAAGGGTAAATATTCCGTACAACATAAGTTCCGAAAAACCCATTGCTACGAGCCGGGAGTCGAAACCACGGCCGGCTACCGTAGCTTGCCGAAAAGCTACACTAAATCGAATGCCACTTGACAGCTGCAAGCCTGAATCACTAGGCTACCGTAGGTCCAAAAAAAATCCATTACTCGGAATCTCGGAAACAAATACTCATACTCATCATAGAAATACCTACATATTTGCCCTCGCCGGGATTTGAACCCATCCTTTATAGACAGGGTCCTGAAGAATCACCATGAATTGGTCGTCAATATTAATTTATCATTTCATGGAGTAGGTACCTATGTGAACATCTGTTTTATGGATAGGTACTATCTTATGAGTCGTATATGAAGGACTGACCTAATTTCAAATTAGTAAGATGTGGATAGCTCCTCTTACTCCTACTAGTATTCCAAAAATAAGAATATTGTAAGGTGGTAAAGTAAAAGATCGGTTGGACGGCATAATAGGGTACTCCCTTCGTTTTATAAAACGTCTCGCCAAATTTTAGTTTTCTAAAAAATACCGTCTTTTTTGAACTTTTTATTTCATGCAGTCCTCCTAAAAAGTTAACGATTCAAAGAATTTTTGTTTCAGGAAAATGAGTGATTGTTTGTTTTGTATACTTAAACCCGCCGATAATCATTTACCGCACTGTAAAACTTTTCAGCAGCAGCAAAAATCTCACTTCACTTCATTCTTCGCACTACACTAATCGATATTTCGTGTCGCATCACTAGTCTACGTTTGACAATTAACTAATTAAAATTTTCAAACGTTCGGTTTTCGAATGGTTTATTTTATAATTTCGTAGTCAGCCCGCGACCGACGCGACGCGCCGGGCCGCCCTCGACGACTGGGCGTTCGGCCGTCTGCCAGCCACGCTTGGAGAAAACGATTTATTTATATAGATATGACAATTTATTTTAGCATTTAGAAAGATAATTCCATTGATGTTTAGAACTGCAATGTTGTCTGTTCATAAAGTGTACGGTTTATTACGCTTATTTTGGGCTAACGATCCTCGTACCGGGCGTATCTTATGTACTATACCGTCCGTACTACGTAACGTACCTACGTAATAACACGATGTAATTGAGACTACAGGGAATTTAATATAAAATAAATAAATAAATGAGGATAAAAAATATATAATAAAATAATTTGTTAATAATGGGAATATAATTGGGTTTTCTTTGGTTGGTTTGTTAAAACCCTTTGATACGATAAAGATGAAGTTTCACTTCAAACTCTTCCAAGTAAATCAGCTCGACAATGCCATGTCAACATTTACAGGTTTTTTTGTCGCCTTTGTAAGGACACCATGTAGTTATCGAATGCAAAAATACTTTTCAAACTATTTATAGAGATGCTGCTGCCTGCTTAGCTTCGTCTAAGGCAACAAAACAAGTAATAAGAGAAATAACTTTCTTTTAAGAAAACCGAATGTAATCTAATTTCACAGACGAACTTGGAAAAGTGTACGCCTAATAGCGAAGAATCAAACTGTAACGACCAGATAGCCGGTTATTTATATAGAATAGCAATAAAACTTCAGGCGCATACTGCATTCGAGTACCAAGTGTACAGAATTCAGTAGAGCCATTCAATTATTTTCAATGGCATGCTAAAATTAATTTTTATCGAAACACAATTGTTTATTGAAGTCTTGCCTCTCTAGGTGGTTCTTAGCTACCTACGTAATTTGTGTCTGTTTTTTTATGTTGTTTTATACCAATTAATGCTATTTTTAGGGTTCCATACTCAACAAGAAACCCTTATAGTTTCGCCATGTCCGTCTGTCCTTCCGTCTTCGGTTTAGTTCAGTAGCACTTACAACTAGAAAACTGTAACTCGGCATTGGTATATAAATCGATCACGCGACAAAACAGTAGAATAAAATCTTGAGAATTTTTTTCCTATATTGTGGGGGTTTGATAGCTTGTTCAAAAATAGTGGGTTTTTAGAAAAAAAACATTTGTCAACCCAGTGATTCGTTTGCGAGATTTTGGGCTTTAAAGCCCTAATTTTTGTTCAAGTCAAGTGACTATTCTGGCTCACCATAAATTATAGTTTCATAGTAAACACGCGTGTGACCTATTTTTCAGCTCAAAGCTGACCTACTGCGCAAATCTCCACTTTACACCAGGTACGCTCCATGCACTTTAATTTCTCTACCCCAAACAAATATGAGCTTTAAGCCCCTTTAATAACGGTTAAATTGGTGCAGGCAGGAGAGCATCGTGGGTGGGTCGCAGAGGGAACAGGGGTAAACCTGGCCTTAATCTAGGTTTAGCTGGAGACTTAAATTGGGAATGCAGCCTGCATTGATTCATGCATTATGTTTGCGTTAATATTTGGGTCAATTTCTCAAAAACACATTCTTTTGTTTTTTTAGTCAAAGGACTTACAGTAAATTTAATACTTTGCTCAATGAAGGATGGAATGCTTGAGACACGTTGACATATTCAACAGTGCACTTCCCTCCGTATATTTAGTTTGTGTTTTGTACTTACCCATAAATGTGTCAAGCAAGGTGTCAAGCCGATATGCCAGCGATGTGGAGAGAAGGTAATTCAATCTCTCTAATTCTACGGACCTCAAACTCTTCAATGGACCTAGTACAGTGGAGATTCATCCAAATTTTGACAGTTCCTAAGTTGGAACTAAGTAGTCTGTTTCTCTACACGAACACGCTGCTCTAAACACACGAGGCAACAATTGGAGGATGCAATAAAACAATACATTTACCTATACATGTTATTGTTATTGCACACCTCAAAAAATAACATGGTAAAACGCCAACACAGTTACCTGACCATCCTGTATTTATATTGAACCTCATTACATTATTGATGAGTCAACACCAAAATGCGACTTGGCGAACAAAAGTTGACTTAATAATCGCAACGCAAAGCCGGCTTTGCGTTGCGATTATTAAGTCCACTTTTCCTTTGAAAGTAAAAATCTAATTAGAATGCGTAAATGATGTATATAGTCTACCCCCAGTAATCATCTAAGAGCTGTAGTTAGGAGCTCGTACCCAGAGCCATTGTGATAGGTATCGGCTTCCGTACTAACTAGGTTGACCTAGATTCGAAGCGCGGCCGTACACTCGCCAAAAAGACTGAGCTTAGTTTATAGAGCTTTTAGTACTTTGAAGGAGGCTGTGATTGTATTATATGTATACAGTACAGCATGCTTTAGGTCAAACTCTGTTTTCTTATTTTGAACTGGATTGAGGTAGTTAAGAGTACGAGAATAACACTTTTAATAATGTTTATCGTGGGTTTAAAAGTGCAATTCCGTGCATTGGGGCCGATTACGTGCGACACTACTCAGTGTATGAAAATTCTGCACGGGTCTGTCACAGACCACATATATAAATAAATTCGTGCTCAGCACACAAATAAATGCCCTTACCAGGATTCGAACCCGGGACCTTTTGCTTGCTACAGAGGTCGTCAAAAGCCCGTGGGTATAGCCCTTTTCCACTTATCCATGAAAACTACAAGGAATTTTCTTAGACAGTTAACCTCTTACACTATCTCTTCTCTTGCACTTCTTAAAGAAAACCAGAATATGTTCTTCCTTGTGAAATCGAGCATTAAATTGAGAATGCAAATTTTTGTTCAGTCAATTTTAACGGCCTCGTATTTAGGAAGGTAGATAGTTAATAGGTGGACGCGAACGCACAAATGGTTCTTTATAGATTTTTTCCAGTAAAGTCTAGGCAAAAACCCGGTGGCAATATTCCTGCAAATAGAATTATTGGCAAACGCACATCAGTAGGTACCAAAGCACAACGACAATGGTTAATAATTCAATTATTCAATAATACTGACCGATCATGGCTGTGTTTTGGCACATATACATTTCCGTACCTTATATATCGGGGGAACAAGGGCTAAAATTGTGTAGATATTTTCAGCAGGTACGGTCTGGAACGCTTTGAACACCCGTGGGAAATCGAATGCTCGAAATGGAAAGATAATTTGATGGGTCGCGACCGTAGCTAAAGTGCATTATGACCAGGATAATCTATTTAAATAGAGCCTCTACGGGATGACGTGTCAGGTTTCGTCCATGACTAATCTATGCTCTATTCTATAACAATATTACGAGTATAATGAAATGACATAATGTGGCAATGTTTGCGAGATGTAAGTAGCTTTGCACGGAGAACCGAAGCCGGGCGGAAAGGTTGGCGAGTGGCGACCACGCACCGTGCCGTGGGTAGACCCTGTAGTTCACAATATGGACTGATGACCTGGTAAAGGTCGCGGGAGTCCGTTGGATGCGGTCGGCGCAGGACCGATCATTGTGGGGCTCTTTCGGTTAGGCCTATGCAGCGTCTAAGAAGTGAACTAGCTTTGTAAGTTTATATGTAAGTGCAGATTTTCGCAAGCATTAATCCGATTTCAAAAATCTTTCACCAGCAAGGATCCCGGATGCATAAAGATTATTTCATTGTTTTTCTCTCGGTAATGATTTAATAGAACTGTTTGAACTAGCTTTTTTTAGTAAGTAATAATCTTAAAATAGGAAGAACTAGGTATAGAGTCAAACCAATCTTAAACTGCTCAGCTAGCAATCTGGTGAGGTAGGGCACAGCGAAATGTCATCCCGCTCGAATTTGGGGCAGCCCAACTAGGGAAGTACCTCCGCCCAGACTACAAAACAGTACTACTTGCTCTGTTGTAGAGTCGTGTTCCTGGAGGCGAGCAAGGTCGCCAGAGCTCCCGAGGATGCGTTGTGTTGAGAGCGAGAGAAATTGTTCCTTCAGCTGTCAACACGGCGAATCCTCAAACATATCAAGGGTCGGCAACGCCCATGTTACTCCTTTGGATTTACATGCGTCTATAGGCTGCGGTGTCCGTTTACCATCAGGCGTACGCTTGTTTGCCACTGTCGTTGTATAAAAAAAATCGTGCTACGAAACGAAACGAAACGTTTACGGCGTAAATCTACTGAAACGTCACATAAAAAGTGACGATAAAACCTATCGTGCTATAGACTCTGAACGTTCCTCCAATGTGTTTACAAAAATCAATTTAGGGAAAGTCATTGACGCATTCAGAACGGTTTTGTGAGGGTACATTCTGACCCAGCATGATCAGTAAGTGCATCCGCCTCTACAGGAAGTTTACATTGCGGCTGCGTTACATTTGATTTGGAATTGAACACTTCAAAGGGACCATACTTTCCGTCGATAGCTAGGCGGGTCTACGCCGACCGACCTGGCGGACAATCTGGGAGTTAACTTTGGCATTACAAAACGATTTCAAATAAAATGCAAAATAATAATTAAAACGGGTAGAATTGGTGTAGGACTTCTATGCAAGCTGTATCAGTATTTTGCTTTTCAATAAGTATATTTCATGGACTTCTAATACGTTGGTTGTTAACAGATTGTTGAAAAGCATCCTGGAGTGGACAAGGTTACGCGAGTTGTGACTTTGCGCTATAAGAATTCTTTTACAATGGTAATGGATGGTATGGGTGCAATTTTTTTTTGACAATGGTCTTATATTTGGAAACGCAGTAGTAGAGTCAGACCTGTAAAAGTGCCATTGCGGCCCACTTGCAAAATAAAGTTCATTTATTTCATTTATTTTATTTATTTATCAAACGACCAGTGTCTAAACTCTGTCTTACCTTTAGCGGATTAATAGTCAAATAAGTTAATGTTTTATTTGTTTTCATTCAAGATCAAGTGTAACCATCACCGAAAGTGTGAAATGGTGTTATGTTGTTTATTAAGAACAGTGTTTCTTGGCGGGCGGCATGTCCAAACTCCTTAGATGCTAGAAGAATAGCGTATGTCAAAAAATATTATGTCAGACAATAACAAAAAACATGGAATAAAGTCATCAACGTTTTTCCTTTACAATTTTGGCCATTAATTGAATTAAACCCAGTGAACACTACCAAAATTAATATGGCACTGGAACGGCAAACGCATGAAACTTAATTGAAATCAAATTGCAATGCAGAACATAATACTAGTACAAACTGTACAACACGTGTACACTCGAGTAGCCTTTCTCATATCTAATGTTCAGTTCATCTTGATGTGCATAAGGCAATAAACTTAGTTTAAAAAATCTACTCTTTGGCAAATGCCGTCAAATTCGCTTCTTTCTTCATTTTTCTTTGTTCTGTCAACGCTGGGACGCTTGACCAATAACAACAACTGGCTATTTGCACAGTATTCCCTGTTTATACATGTGATCGTGTCAAAAATTTCATTATTGGTACAAGTATTTATTGCCAACTTACCTTTTCTGTATACCGTCATCAACTACTCATTGAGACGATTCTAAGGGGCCCAAACTCAACGGGGTTACGTCGGTTATGTACTGAATTCCCTTGACCAGTTGACCGCCTTCTGTCTCCATCATCAGATCAGCTCGATGGTACCATAAGATTGAATTGTCATCCAAACTATATACCTATACCCATCAGCTGAATTGGTTGAGGTTATCTGGTTCAAAATTCAGTTCTAAGATTTGTCTCTCGCTAACAAACTGACAAACAAACGAAACACGTCAAGTTAAATAAAAGCTTGTAATAAAATGTAGCTTTCTATGTCTATGGCCCGTGTCACTGACAGGGCAGGGTCTTCCTCGGCCTTCACAAGATCGTCAGTTCAAACACAAAGGTATATTTGTAATTCATTCATTACATTATACTCAATGTCAATACTCCCTGTTTATCCGAACTCACAATGAAAGTTTATCAAATACAACGTTAAGCGGCTTGTTTCGTAAGATCGCCTCTATCGTTTTACATCTACCGGGCTGCCTGAAAGGGCCCATATGTATAGAGTTCCTATAGTACATACGTCCTTCTTGCTGCGAGGGGATCCTTGCACTCGGAGAGCGCACGTGCGCACGGGCAGCTGAGAGGCAGGGGTTATTCCGATTGTGACCCTGTGAGCGGTTAATGCGCATAACCATTCGTGTATCAACCCCTAGTAATCATCTAAGACCTGCTTCTCTATCGCACTTGCACACGAACAATTCTCCATATTTATCGAACGCATCCGAAGGACAGAGAGTGAGATCTGCGAACGAAAAAAGTTGGTGTTTTAGCGGTAGGCGCTCAGATATCGGATCCTCTGGTGAACCTTATTCGATCGGCTGCCGAAAGTACTTTTAGTTTCATTTACGGTAGAGAAGACTTTCCAGGCTCGACAAGGCGTTCCAACCGCATAGGTAAGTAAAGGCGCTTTTTGACTTTCAAACTGAAGACATGTCTCCAGCATTTCATAGGGCTATACGACAGAGACATAAAACGAGGACTTAACTATATTCTAATTCGAAACCCTTGTGTCATTGCGGATACAATTTCGATTGTTATTGGTTTCCCGGGTTAAATATTTTTGTAAAAAATTTAAAATTAATGTTGCCTTAAAGAATACCAAAAGTCCCTTTGCTATTCCGCAAAACTTGCAGGTCTATTAGCAATGATGAGATGCACCTATTTGCAATTAATAACTTTTCTTCAGTCAATAAACCGTTTTTACTTACCGAACTCCCCGCACAAGAAAAAAATATATACTTAGTTCACTTTGTCTTTTGATATAATGATTCTACTTTTTTTTCTAAAAGTGGCACTGTTTACGGGAGGTCTATATCCCGCAGTGGACGTCTTTCGGGTATCTGATTTGCATGCCCAAGTAAGTGTATCGTATACGGAAATTTCGATAGGAGTATTAGGAGTATTTAGGATTATCCCTCGGATCGGACACCGGAATAAACCCGGGGTCCATGCGCTGTGCGCACGAGCATGTTCTTTTATTTTGACCACATTTATGGTTTCAATCAAATCGCTAATTGAAACATTTGCATGACAGGGTGCCATTACATTGTTGTTATTGATTTGTTATTTTTCTTTTTGAATATGTTGCGTTTTTAATTGTAGTGAAGGTGTTGGATTATCAGGGTCGTGAGATACCTTAGTTAAGTCTTAGTTTTAATCTTTATTTTGTGAGTTGCGGATATGGACGTTGTGCACGTGAATAAGTTAAAAAGAACGTAAATAACTGTTTTAGAATATTACGAGTATTTGCGTTGTTACTCGAAAGATCAGCTATAAATAACTTTTATTTTTCATTTGAGTCTATTTTTACGGTTGCGTACCCAAAGGGTAAAACGGGACCCTATCACTAAGGCTCCGCTGTCCGTCTGTCACCAGGCTGTATCTCATGAACCGTGATAGTTATGCAGTTGTCATTTTCACAGATGATGTATTTCTGTTGCCGCTATAACAACAAATACTAAAAACAGAATAAAATAAATATTTAAGGAGGCTCCCAATCACATACAACAAACGTGTTTTATTTTGGCTTTTTTAATGGTACGGAACGCATCGTGCGCGAGTCTGACTCGCCCTTGGCCAGTTTTTTTTGTTTCCAGCTAACTAATAAATTAAGCTATGCGATAGTAAACTTTAAATGTATTTACGTCTTCACCTGGCCACAATGCGAGTTTTCCCGTACGCGCAGCGTGCAGTAAAACTCGCATTATGGTCAGGTGTGACGTAAATGTATTTCCTATTGACAACATACCAGTTACGCTTATCAGAGATAATTATCTAACTGAAATAGCGCTACTGTTCAATTACCGGACAGCTATTCACTAGGTACTTAAACAATACGCTACAATTATCAGCGTATTCGCAAACAGGAATTGCCGATTATCAGATTGGCAACACCCCAGTGTAAACCCGCCGACCACAAAAGCTGGCCATTCGCTATCAGACCGGAAGATCGCGTCAGAGACAATGACTTTTCACTGACCACAATGGTTACAGTTTCATTATGTTTGTAGCAGTTTTTCGTCCTTGGCCTCAATTTTAAGACAATAATACGAGTAAACAACTGTTATTATTATATTATATCGAGCCCATTATGTCCCACTGCTGAGCAAAGGCCTCCCCCCTCTTTTTCCAATCATCGCGGTCTTGAGCAATGTCTGGCCAGTCTTTTAAAAAGGAGTCCAAGTTGTCACGCCATCGCCGACGAGGTCTACCGCGTCTCCGTTTTGAGTTTTGCGGCTTCCACTCCGTGGTCGCTTTGGCCCACAACTCATCCGGCATGCGGCAGACGTGACCGGCCCAGTCCCACTTTAACTTGGCCGCCTTCCGAGCTACATCTTCTATCTGGGTCTTGGAGCGCAGTGTGGTGTTCCGGATGCGATCCATTAGCTTTACACCTAATATGCTGCGCTCCATAGCTCGCTGGCAAACCCCGAGTCTGGACTTCTGTGCTTCCGTCAAAGACCAAGTCTGGGCACCATAGGTGAGAACTGGAAGGATGCACATGTCCATGAGCCTACGTTTAAGTGACAGTGGTAGGTCGCCCTTCATTAGGTCTTTCATGGACCAATAGCTCCTCCAGGCGTTTTCGGTCCGCCTATCGATCTCTTTCTCTTGTCGCGCCTGGAAAGAGACTAATTGGCCCAAATACAGATACTCATGGACATATGCTATATGTTCTCCGTTTATCTCTACCCTACGTTCTGTGCTGTTGGTCATGACCTTGGTCTTTGACATGTTCATCTTTAGTCCAACCTCGAGGCTCGCAGTGCTGAGATCCTCAAGCATATGACACAGCTCGGAAACCGTTGAGGAAAACAAGACGATGTCGTCGGCGAAACGAAGATTGGTCAACCTTCTTTCCCCGCGTCAGAGACAATGACTTTTCACTGACCACAATGGTTACAGTTTCATTATGTTTGTAGCAGTTTTTCGTCCTTGGCCTCAATTTTAAGACAATAATACGAGTAAACAACTGTATCTTTTCTAATCCTGCGACAACTCGAGATTAATCATTAATGTCGATGGCTCTCAGAATTGGGCCATTGAGACCTTATCAGAGGATATTGACTATGTGAATATGGAATTGTTTGGTGGCAATGTTGTCTTCTGTTTTGTATTTTTTTTTATTTATGTGCATGTATGTGTTGTTGTCATGAATATGATTAAATGATATTCTATTCTAAAGTCGCCGTCAATAGAATTTGCTATGTAAAGAAACCGCCATAGTGAAAGACAATATCAATATGGCGGTTTGTTATATGTACATAGTTAGCAAATTCTATTGACGGCCACTTTACGTAGATATATATATTTATATTTGTAATCAAGTTCTCGAAAACCGATCTGGCTAGGTATCACATCTGGAAAAGATCGTGCTCTCCATATTTTTACCATCGCCCAGGGACTATAGTAGTACATATATGTAGTTAATTATTGTAAAAATATCGACTGACCTGTTTAAGTTATGGCTCATAACCATATTTTCTTTGGCACTATCAGCTGCACTGTATCCTGCAACAAAACAAATTACATAAAACCTGTTACAAATTACAAAAAAATGGAACAGCAAAAATGCTATTCGATTTTCCACATTGGCAACATCAGTTTTCGCAGTCCATCCACTCCCAATTTCACCCCTATCATGGGATAATTTCCAGGATCAAAACTATCCTATATGTACTTTCATCGGGCGGTTAAAACGTGAAAGGGTGACAGATACACTACACATACAGTTACAATATAAATTATAATATTAGTTGGATTAAACACACAATCACACATATACCTAGTTGTGTGTATATAATATAAACGTAAACGTTGATAATGATCTCTATCATCTAACCACGCCACCGTTCACGCGGGCACCGCAAAGTTAGAAGATCCCTCTATCTCCACCTCCACCGCACAAGTGATAGAGATAGAGATATGTATTTGAAATTGGAATCTCGCCTATAAAACAGGGGTGCGCAGGCGCCGGGTTTGCCTATTAATTTAGTTTGATTACACAGTATCGGGTTACGGTTGATGGATGTAACTCAGAACGATTGCCACCCGTGAGATACCAAAATATGTTCAACATGTAGAAGATTCGTTCATCTCGTAAACATAAAACACACATTACTAGAAAGAACTAAGAAAAAACTGCATTCTAGAATGTATATTAGTAAAAGTAGTCTTCAGTTTAATAATTATATTCTGGTATAGGTGTATGTACCTACATATGTTTAATCTGCTGAAAATCTAATGATTTATGCACAGTATATTACACTGTTATCTATCATTATGAATTAGCTAGAGTCTGTCGTTCCCACAGTGAAACTCTTACTACAGTTTTGTGAGGCAATGATATTTTTTAGTATTCAGTAAATTGTACTTATTCAATAAATATCTATGTGCGGACCCCACGTTAGACTTGAATCGATCGTCAGACCCAGTTTGGTCGTTGCAGGGACGTTCAAGTTGTACTCTTTTGTTCCACCAATGAGTTTTTCAGATGTTACCATTACGGTACGTTATATTTATACCGTTATCTTTTCGTTGAAGGAAAACATCGTGAGGAAACCGGTCTAATCTCATTAAGGTCTAGTTTTCCCTCTGGGTTGGAAGGTAAGGTGGCGTTCGCTATCGTAAAACTAGTGCCTATGCCCAATCTTGGGATTAGATGTCAAAGCGGTACCCAGGCTCCTTTAGGGCACAACCGGGAATAACGCTAGGATGACGATGATGATGACTGAGATACTAGGTCCTGCCCAGATAGTACGATATATTAGGTCTTATGATCACGTTATCCGGCCCAAATATACGAAAACATCAATAAATCATGGCCATAAACTCTATCGTGCTGGTACCGTGATAATGTGTTGTCATTTTAGAAACTAGAATCTCAATAAGCTAATTGTTGGAGTTGTCCTAGGGATCTGTTGTATTATACTGCCCACGCAGGTCCATTAAAACCAAAGATAATATTTAGCAGCAAAAACGATATCTGCTGTACCGCTACAAATGCCACTCATGTTCTATAATCTGATACAGATTGACGCCATCATCTATGGTATCGCTTTGACACGAGGTCTATTTCGCTCACTACTGTTTAATTGGATGCGGTTTCATATTTAGCGCGCTCCCTCAAAGCGGCTACCGCGACACGACTTTATTCGTTCGTGTAACTCTCTCTCTGTCGTTCGAAGAAGTGCGATAGAGATACCTACATGAACGAACAAAGTCTACGTTTCGCGGTAGTTGAACAAAACCCCTTCATCTCGGCCACATCGGTGTAAGGCAGACCTACGATTTCTTGTTGTTATTACGAATCCCGGCGTCAATATATACTAGGTAAGAGCGGGGAGGTGAGGTGAAACAAGTCGTGAATAACATAGCCGGAGGTAGGGAATGCAATCTCGCGAGAATTCAGACCTAAGCGCGATCTCGCGATACTGCAAAGCCAATCTTTTACGAGATCTCGCGATATTGGGTATTTTTCACTGAAAACGTATGCAAATGCTTATAATTCCATTCAATTAAAATGATCGTAAATAAAATAGCATGGTTTTAATTTTACTATCCGTTTTATTTAATAAAAAAACATGTTTTAAGACTTGTTTTGTTATTTGTTTAACCGTAAGGTTTTAGTTGAATAAAAAAGTAGTAAAGTTTTAATCGCATACAAGTAAGTTTTAATTTGTGAGTCAGATGAAACTTATGTCATGTAGTGTTTTATATGGTTCAATCTCGCAATCTCACGAGATATCGTAAAAGATTCAGTCTCGTCTCGTAAAACATGGACGAGATTCGCGAGATCGAGATTGCATTCGATTCCCTAGCCGGAGGCGAAGATCAAACCGATTCCAATTTAACTTTGTCAAACAGACCCCAAGGTACCTATACATACATCGACAAAAAAGTAATGTATAGATGTTGGATCAACGCACCATGAATCATTCACATTTGCCATGCTACCTATTATTACGACATTCCGTCAAAAGTGATCCAGGTTGAAAATAAAAAAACAAGTGAATTTGAATCGTAACTGTAATGCGGTAAGTTTCAAATTGAATGTTTAATTACGTTTAACTTTGAACAACGTTGTTTCTGGTATTTGTTTAAAGTCATGGCTTTGTGCACGTGTTTTGACTTTGTTCTGAGATTGGTTGTATTTTTCAATGTGACAGTGTAAGTAGGGTTTACTAGTGGTTAGTGGGACTGTCAGCTAGATTTTTGATACGATAAGATTTTATTTCCCCCGTGTGGTGTCGGGTTAGAATTTCACCACCCCCTTTCTTCCCGTGGGTGTCGTAAAATTCGACTAAGGGACCAGGGTTGAAGTGTGTTGCGATGGGCTAGCAACCTATCACTACAATATCACATTTGTCGATCTTTTATACCTACATTTATGCTAAAAGTGGCGCTGGAACATACGTTTCATGTGCTCTGCCTATCCCTTTTGGGAATAGGGGCGTGAATGTATGTATGTATGTAAGATTTTATTTGCAACCAAGTACTAAAAACTAAGATACATGGACCCTGGAAGGGTGTAGCAACAATCAGGTATACTATGTACTTATAGTTGAGAATTTTTAACTAACTGATATCGATAGGTATACCTATTGATACTCTAAAAAAATGACGGAAAACACATTATAAACATTTATTGATAGATTTACGCCTTCGTTCCCAAAAGGGATAGGCAGAGCACATGAAACTTATGTTCCACTTTTAGCATAAATGTGGGTATAAGATCGACAAAATGTGATATCAGAGTGATAGGTTGCTAGCACATCGCCCACTACACACTTCACCACTGTTCCCTTAGTACGACTCTTACAACACCCACAGGGAGAAAGAGGCTGGTGCTAAATTTCATGAGAATCGGTTGAGCAATGCGACCTGTAGAGGAAAACAGCTGACAAACGAAAAAAATTGGCCCAACCTGAAGCACAGAATTTCGTTCGCTTCGCTCCCTCGTTCAACAAATTAGTAGTTAACAATGAATGAGGTACCAACAGCTGAAAATGATAAAAACTTGCCTCAAAAACAAATCCAATCGCCGAAACTTAAATCGGATTTACTGTAAGTATATATTTCCCTATATAAAAGTTAACAGTAACACTTAAATCTACTTAAGTATTGGCACATATCCGAGGTCCGAGATCACTGCCCCTGGGAATGGTGCCCATAAGGCTGGTCACATTTCCTCGTTGGATTGCAATTCCATCCGTTGGTCGAGGAAGTAGCCAGCTCTATAGTCAACCGTAGTTTCTGTTTTTTTTTCTTCGTAAAATTTGTGGGCTTCCGGACTCCACGTTCCGAGAGTTTCTGCAGCGAAGGCCGCAAATATGTAGCAGTTTGTCAGGCCCACATATTTGCGGCACTTTGCGGCTTCTGTCGCTGTCGCCGCCCCGCCCTTTCTCGAAGAAGTTGAGGCTAAATAGGCCGTCCCATTGCCAGGGTGTCTGACTTGAAATGATGTGACGCGACAGAGCGATAGCGGTTTAAGGGGCTCCCATACGCCAATGACCTTCGATCTGAATCCCTTAGTTTTCTAATGTTTTCTGTAGCTTATTATAATAACAACAACGGCTTCAAGCAATATAGTATCCCATATTTACTTCAAAGTTCATTGCTTTCGAGACATTTGGCATCAAAGTTGAACAATTTTAGGCCAAAAACTGGTTTTCTGGCCATAACTTTTGTGTTAATAAGTAAGAATATAAAAACGCATATCAAAATTATAGGTAATTTCAGTATGTATGAGAAGGTATGAGTTACGGGTGTATAAAAGTTATAATGAGGATGAGGTGTCGGGTTTTGTATTTTTACAGACCCTCCTTTAAACATGGATAATTAATTCTGTATTAACATTTTTCAAGTTATTCAATATCAAAAATGTTAAACAGGAATCACACTTTCCCATATCTGCACCTGGAAAGCTAGCTTCAATAAACCGAGGACGAGTGTCGAAATGAAAACAACTAAATTTTGTTGATTTTTGACGGGAGCCCCTTAATGCATTTCTATTCACTCTGATGCGTTCCGACTAAGGAGAACAGCCGGAGATCCCAACATACGAAAGAATTTGGACCAAGGCACTCTCGCTCGTCCAAAAAGTCAAACTGCAGGAACATTCTAGAAGACGTTTTGTTTTAAACACATCATCTATCAGTCAACGCTGTGCTTCAAGTGTCGGACGGGTTGTCAGTTCGTCACTATCTATATATGGCCGGAGACAGGTTTAAAGTTAAACAATGCAACTTTGTGATGTCACTCATTAACATGTTTCTCACACGTCTTCGGGTCACTACGCATGCGTGTGTGCTAAGCTTTTGTCTGTGACATCGTCCGCATATACTTATACCGTGAAACATCCCAACTATAGTCCAAATCACCTAACTATAATAATTGTGGTCGGGTGGTTGGTTGGACAGGCCCTCCGCCTCTGGCTTGCCTTTATTGGCCGTCCAGAGTGGAGTCGCAAGAGCTGTTGCTCGAGGGTAGATGTGGACGCCTAAGTGGCGAGTTGGCTATATGTTTAAAGTCCAGTGCCACCTCTCTACCCCCCAGCTCTCTGACCGGTGTTGCCCTTAGGCCATTTTTTAATGTCGCTATTAATAGGGCCCCATCTAGCATTTAGCGAGTCACCGTCTGCCAGAGATAAAGATTGAAACAGTTTTATTAGGCAGGCGTCCGATGTTTCACCCAATAGCCCAGCCACTAGTCCATCATTTCAACCCAATAACCCGTTTTATTTAGATTCCATCAACCATCAATAGTCCCTATACACCCCAGCGGCTGCTGTCTCTGTGTGCGTCCCATGGCATGGGCAGGGACAGCATCCGCTCGGTGTACTCTTTGCATTTCATTAAATTGTCAAAAGGGCCTCTACGTGTTGGCTCAGTTGGTACTTTGTAGGTACCTTGCTCCACGCACGCCTCCCAAAGGTCCGGGACATCATTGTCCCGTGAACGGGAAAGACATAATAATAAAACATTTATTTCAGGCAACTAAGTACAGTACTTGTAAGTAAGTCATATTACTTACGAGTACTGTACTTAGTTATGGTCCAAATGAACTAGATGTAAAGATGTATTGACTATTATTATTGTGATCGAAATCTATAGGAGGCAGTTACGTGTGAAGAATTATTTTTCTTGCTACGTAACTAGTTACGTACAAACTGCGTACAAATATTTTTTTCTTCCTGTGAAACCAGTTACATTTTTTTTTCGAATTACGTCAGTTTCGACGGATCGCCGCCCGGCATCTTAGGGCATGATTTTCGCAATGTTAATGGCTCTATCTGACTGTTAGCCCTGAACTTGAACTGACTTCAACGCTTTAAACTCGGTAGACAAATTTAATATCTGAGAAACGCACTAAAAGATATTTCAATAACCAATGCATTTTGCTGTAAACTATAAGATTCTCAGCTTCACGCCCACTCACTCAAGCAAAATAACACGCAAAGCTTTGTCTTCGCAAGCCCTCGGACCTAGCACAATAAACAAAGACAAATATAGAAGGGTAGTTAGTCATAAGTCAAAGTTAATGGCGGCGGATGTCATCAAGTCGTGGCGATTTTTTCCACAAATGAGGGACAGGACACGTATTCCAATATTTATAGTTTAAGTAATGTGATTTTTAAAGGGGAATGCCAGCGGCGCTAGGCGCGGCGACTGGGTTGGGCCTAGACTGTGGATAATGATTTGTAAATTGCGGCTACTGTTGGCTTCTTTACAGTCGTTACTTAATCGAGTTTGGTATTCAACGGAGCTGTTTTTGAACACCCCACGCAAACGATATAAATACTACTTAGCCTTATATAACATCCCTTTATAGGCACATCAAAAAAACCCAGCAACCTAAAACAGATTCAGTTCCACAGCTCGGCTCATCAATATTCGGTTTTAATGTGCAATTGTTAATTTTTATGTGTAAGTAGTACTTTTTGGTGTGTAGTATTTTTAGGCTTATTATTTTCGCGGCGAGAGAAAAAGTAAAGAGCAGCAAACTATTTGCAACTAAAATAATAACTTGTCAGCGATTAAATATTTTGGCAATCATTTATATTAAATGAGCTTTAAACTAAGGATATTTTAAAATTCAAATAATGGCAGCTACTTTAAGGTAGCAGAAATTATAAACAAAATTACTGAAATCATAGGCGAGGTACCTACTATAAATAATGACTTGGCGACTAACCGACTCGGATCACGGATAGGTTAGTGATAGCTTTGCTGCCGCTTTCGTCTTCGAGGTTATTTTTTTTATAAAAGAGCAGAAAACTTGTTTTTTTTTATGACCTTGATTTATTTTATATGCAATCCATTGAACAATTAGAGTAGGCCATTTTCAACTTTTTATCCGCTGTCATGTTTCCGCAATTCAGTTAATTCAGTCGCCAAAACAATAACTCGATGCTAGTTTATATTGAAACAAAGCCGAAAATTGATTACTTAGCTGCTACTTTTTACTTTATACTAGTCTCCGCAATTAGTCGCCAACTTATTATTTTTGCTACCTCCTTTAATTTTTTATAAATCCCTAAATCAGATTAATTTGTCGCCGCGTTAAATACATGCCGTATTTTTATGATAAGTAATTAAAATTTTCCTTGTTATGTTATAATTATAAGTCATCATGTATATTGTCTTTTTAGACGAAAGTCAGGATGGTTTTAGACAGGTTCGTTAGACCTAAAAAATCAATCTCCATTCACACACTTGCGTGTCACTATGAGTAGGTAATGTTGCCTGGAAGACACGTTTTAGCGATAAGATAGCCTGTTGTCTATGTTTAATTTTAATTGTTGTTTTTCTTTTAGTGCATTATTGTTGTGAGCAATTAATAATATGTATATTGCGATTGAAATTGCATTAAATGCACCTACTGAACCTTTGCTCGCTTATATCGCCTGCGGCTTGCGTGCAGTGTGCAGTATGTACTTAAGTAATCTTAGGTACACCAAAGGATGTGCACTATTAGCAGTATATGCAATTATGCAGTAAATGTAAACCAATAATCAGTCGGCCAGTACCGACACGACACATCGTCCTCCACAAGACGAATGCATCACTCCAACAAATGAAGGCATTGCAAATTGCAGCTTCATATAAAATTGCATTTTGGGGTTCCGTTGTCACCATCTCTTCTTATTTAAGAGCTAGGCCGTTGTCAGTGGAATCATTTCCAACTTAATCTAAATTCCGCCTTTCTTTTTATTTCTACTTTTATTTGCTCCATGTAAGATATCCCCGGCCTTCACCTTTTTCTTTTCCTTATTAGTTACAAGCAGCCGCACGACCTGCCTGGTGGCAAGCAGACATCGCAGCAGGACACCTGACCCCGTATCATGGTCGGCCTTATCACACGATAAGTGACAGGATAGAGCGTCCGTCACTGGCTGTCACCGTTCGATAGAACCTGCCGACCTTTTCTTGATTTGGGAATTCGTTGTGTTGACAATTAGATATATATTTAGGTATCTCACACAACGCAAGCTTCCTCGGTAGCCTTAAGCTGCAAACGCACAGAGAGAGGTGGCGGGGCGGCGCGGCGCGGTGCGGAGGCGGTACCGGTTGTAATGTTCGAACTAATACGAAAGGGTCCGCACAGAGAACCGCGCCGCGCCGCGCCGCTCTGTGCGGACCGTTTCATATCAGCTCGAACATTACAACCGGTACCGCCTCCGCGCCGCACCGCGCAGCTCCGCCACCGCTCTCTCACCACCTTACACCACCAGGGGCACAACACCACAGAGGTAGTAGTGGGCAACTTCGCCAATTAAGAGTAATATTAATTCTTCATTAGTATAAAGCGTCCGTGACGCTAAGCGTGTCTGGTTGGCCAGTTACATAAACTTGTGCAACCAACGACCCATATGAATTGACTCTGAATGCATAGCAATTGTTGCTTAATGAGGGGTCAGACTTAGTCTGGTTAGCCTGAGGCGATAGCCCTTAACTCTCGTATGCATTAGTCGTGTGTCTCTAATTTGCCAGAGTTACGAAGAAGTTTAAAACCCGAACGCGAATTAGTGAATGTTCTATTCTTGTCACGATCCCCGTTCGAGGCCAACCGACAAAAACTGCAGTTGCACCCACTATCTCGAGATGTTTGTGACCGTTTAAGTTGTTTCGGCACTTGCGGCTGGATTGTCCTTTTCTTAAAAACTTACAATGTATATTGGAAACTACTAGGGCCTGATACGGATTAAAAAAGTGTGTCCCTGTAGATGTAGATGTAGATTGCAATTAGTATTGCTGTGATGCTGACGGTTTATACGAAGATTTTTCAATATTTACAATAAAGAGGTATATATAAGAAATGTAAATGTAATTGACATTTAACGTTAATTTTAACTATTTTGTTACACTTTTGGGTAAGGCATAGTGACACAAAACTTTAGAATATCTTTAAAACCTGTGTTTTAGCAAAAAACTAAATCATGTTGTAATTTTAATCTACCTTCCCAAGAAATACGCATAAATCGTTAATCAACGGAGTTAAAAGTTAACCATCTCAACGAAAATATTCAAGAACTATACAAACCCCCACGTTACCAAAAGTAAACGAAATTGACAAAGAAGGTAGCACATACTTAGCTCAACAATCTTACGTTTCCTACACAAATGCCCAGAAAAATGTATAATTTTGGTAGGAAAAGTATGGCTTTTACGCCCTTTTTAAAGGACAATGTGTACTGGTCTTGTTTCTGTTTGTTTACCGTCCTGGCTCGTTAGCTGGTAGAGCAAAGTTCGTTGAACTTTCAGGTGTTGCATTTAGATCATTAGAGACCATGTTCTCTGAATGTACAGGTACACGTACGACAATGTGTGCAGTTGTGCACGCGGGGGCCTGTTTCGCGAAGTTGCTCGTTTCAATTTTACGCATTTAGAGCGATGCCGGTTACACACTTCGTCTTCTTGCAGCGCCAGCGATACAAACACTAAGTCATAGGTCACCAGTCAAAATCACGACTCTTATTTTGTCTTCATCTGTCACTTTGACTTTAGTGTTCGTCGGAAAGGGACAAATCAGATTTTATTTGGGGAGCAGCAGGGGGGGTTATTCATTACACGCTCATGCTCACATGTCATGCCTAACGAATCTAGACCTCTACTTATGCTCTTAGTAGGAATCGTGGCGTCAAGATCCCTATTTTTGAGGTTGAGCGTTGAGGTGAACAATAGTTATTTGTGTCACAAGGGAGCAAAATAGTATATTTACGGCGAGGGCGGTGTATTGAATCCTGAACGTAGCGAGGGATCCTACAATAGAATCCTGAGCGTAGCGAGGGATTCTAACGTAGGATCCTGAGCGTAGTGAGGGGTACAAGTGTTTACGCCCGAGACGAAAATAATTTTGCTACCGAGTGACACATACTATTTTTCACACCGACTATGAGGAAATTTAAAAGAAGCTATTGTTAAAATATATCTAAATTATCTTAATTTTTATTGCTAGTTTTTAAATATTACGAAATATTTATAAATTTTTAAATGAAATGAAATGAAATGAAATGAAATGTGTTTATTTGCTTAACATTATGTACATTTAGATGGTATACTCAATTGTTATTAGTCCAGATAATGTCAATACCTTATACTAGTAGGCATGCAAAAATTCAGATTACATTTGATTGAATCACATTAAATTGAATAGAATTGAAATAATTAATTTAACATTTAACTTACATTATACATTATTGAAGAAAAATCCATTATAAATTATAAGTATAACTCATGAAATATTCGCATAAACAACAACAAAATATTATAACCAAAATAAGGTATATTAACTAAAATTTGCATTTAAATATTCTTTAACGCTATAAAAGTTGTGTTCACTTAAAAAAGCTTTGATTGCTCTCGTAAATTTAGTGAGAGTCCAATAGCTTTTGTGGTAGTTTACTATATATTTTATATACCATTCCATCGACATTATTGCGATATAAAGCCAAATTTCTTTTAGTTACATGTAATTTGTTTAAACGATTACTTCTAGCATTAGGGTTTACTTGAAAAATGAAAGTAAAATATTCGCTATTCGAGCATTCGCTTCGCTATACAACATTGTTATGTTAAAACTTGAAATATGTTCGTTTTGAATCGACTACGATGAAATTACAATCGATTATTTTATTAACATCTGTGTTCAATTGGCACATTGCGTTCCAATGCCCATGTATAAATTAAAAAAGTAGCTTGAACAGAAAAGTAGCGTTTTGGTCCCTCTCGTCGTGGAGCAAAACTTACTTTTCCGAATGAAAGGTGTGAAAAACAAATTACAGAATAGCCGAGATGTACGGGTACGATTCTGTATCTCGTTTGTACTGTATGTAGCGCTGCGAAACGTCGCCATGGAACCGCTCGCCACGGCCACGTTCACTAGAGATGCGATTTTCGCAACTTTGACGCAATCGAAAAATACGCACATTTACCGGGATACAGGGTGTTCGGGTCCTACATTACAATGGGTAATATAATCTGCTGCTTGGACATGTAAAGAGTCTCCGGCTGTACATAAGACCCCCTACATCCTGGCTGTTTAATGGCTTGCCGCGTTTATAGTGTGAGCGGAAACTGTGGTTACAAGGATCACATCTAAAGGCTCTCGGATTACCGTGATGGCCGCAGCAGAAATTGCGGTCACAATAAAATGAGTGCATAGTCTGTCTGGCAACATTGTCAAATGTGTCAAACGCAGCGGTTAAACAAATAAGCCGGTTATCTATTTGCCATCTCGGTTTTATCCTTCTCCTGCGAGGACGTTGGCCATCTTGGCCAGGGTGTCAAGTGGGCCTGTCTGCGGCGTGGTAGAGTCCTGGACGCAGAACTGAGGCTGACGAAGGGCGGTACGGGCTCGCGTGGTTAGGCTCGCCGCCGTCGGGTGTCAGGGGGGCGCGCTTCCGCGTTTGAAGCAGCGGGAAGCGGGGGGAGTCGGCGCGGGCGCAGCGACGCGCGAGGTGAACGATGATTTCGTCCAAGCTCTGGTGATCGAGATCTCTGGCTATATGTGCCGGTTCCGTACTGTGCCCCGAGCTTCTTTCGACTTGATTCTGCCGTCAGGGCGTACCGCGCGGGAGCCGCGTAAGTCAGGCGGGACCTGACGTGACGTGTGCGAACGGAACGGGAGGCTTCTAGCGAGGACTGGACGAAGCTTCGATCGGGAACACTTCGTCCGACCCGCCGCTTCCTCGGTGTGCTGCTTCCTTGTGAGTCTATCGATTGTGGCTTTGTGGCCCCCCAGGTACTTGGCCGTGTGTACAATAGTGTCTTATTTATTATTGACCGCCACCGCAGGCCGATCCATTGTGATACATGCCTTATACCTTCTACAACCTATTCATCGACCTGTCATCTTCAATTATACAATACACGAGGCCGACCACTGCACTTAACATAACCAAGCGAGCGCCAAGTTATGTGCAAGTTACGCACAACGCTATGCAACCACTTACGACATCGCATTCAATCGTGTACTTTACTAGTATAACGAATTAATTGAAAACAAGATAATGATCCATTATTAAAAACACGTAAGCAAACCATACCTATACCTAGTCGTACTAGCGTAAAGAACTCGAATAGTTTTTGCTAATTCAACCAATCAAGATTCTCACTACTCATTTGGTAGAATCCGACTTTAGTGTGGGTTCAGACCTTACAGTACCTACCCACCTTTTAGATATCTGCAGTGTGCTGCTACCTACCTGTTAGATATATCGTGTTACCTCGACCGAGCGAGATCGTATGTTGTACCTACACAAATCTCAATAAGTTTGATAGAAAGGGATAATGTCATCGTTCGTCGCCTGTCACTTTTATTAAAACCATCTACTCAAGTCTAACAGTCCCGAGAAGCTGTGAAAAAAAACAAACTTCTAAGTTAACATAAAAAATATATACGACCGTATACGCCGCAAAATACCTCGGTATATTTCGACTAGAGAAACAATACTTTAAAAAAATTTTGAAATTGTGATGCGACAAAAAAAAACTACCTACTTATAGATCCTGTTCACAAAATTTCTCGAGAATCTAGCTCAACTCGCTGCCTTCTTTAGTTTTAAGCCCTTCAATGTACTTATAAAGATTTGAGATTGTCATTTGTCAGGTGACAATTGTCAAGTTGATAGACCTGAAGTTGACAATATGCTTCGCAACGAAGACTGTGCTGGACGCCGACAATTATCGAAATTTTTGGAATTTAATCGGATTTTATAATTTGCTTGAAAAGTGGGTACCTACCTACACTCAGTGCAACTTTAAGTACCGTGATTAGCACGCATGGCTGCGAGTACAGTGCTTTTTAACGACGTAAAGTATATTTAGGAACAGGGTAGAGTACCGCCAAGCTCTGAAGTTCTGAATCTGAATTTATTCAGAATTTTATTTGATCATGATTATGCATATCGCACGAAAAAACTAAATTTAATTGTAAGTAATATAATGTTTAATGGATACGAGTATGGACATAAATAAAACTAAAACGAAGAGTATTCTGCTGAACTCGGCCTATAAAAATAAAATTTGTTCTCTAAAAAAGGACGCCTTATGCAGTAATTTATTATGTAAAGCTAAAAGATTTACGAGACTAAACATCAAACGACGATACACAAGAAACCTCTAACTATGATCATATGAAATGTGATAACGCTATCTCAACAGGGATCAGAGACAGTAAATCTATGAATGGCCCGCTACACTGATGTGTCATAAAATTATAGTGTCTATGTCCGTGAGTAAAGTGGAATTGAGAAAGAAGAAACGTGCCAGTTATAGTTTATTCCCATATGTGTGGAGCTGTTTCCACGTTACATCAATTAAAACTTCGTGGGCTCCTTTTTTTAATTCTTACCAATAAGTATATGTATATTCGTAAATATTCAATGAATGTACACTCCTCTGATTCGCAAAATCTAAATATATATTCACTATAGTTTGTATAACAAAAAAACCTCTTTGTGTACAACATAACGCATGCATGATTTAAATAGTTCGTTATACTCTTCCCAATATCTGTATTACTTACCTATTCAAATAAGAGTGAATAGGCAATTTCTAGACCAGTGGGCTTCAGACTAGGCTATATTTAAGAACAACAGAACCTTCCCGTCTTAAAACGCCATCGAACAGAAATCTGGTAACGAAACAAAAAGTAATTACCAACTAGACTATAATTTTTCCTATAACCTGTACGTGGGACGTGGGATCAAGCCCATGAGAAAACTACACTTAGACAATATGAGTCTGATGGCTTCTCGAAATTAACAGCACAGCCGCTGGATTCATTAAAAGTAAATTAAAGCAGATTGAGTCTTGAACATCATGAAGTTTCATACATTTGATCTATGGCTGTAAATTAGAAAAGAGGTCTAGGTAATTAAAGGTAAGAGGAGATAGCGTGGTGTGTTTGTAGGTCATTGTAGGTTCAATTTAATGACATAAATGGGTGAAACCCAAATTCTTAGCCAGTAGTAAGCCTAGATATAGTAGGTAGTTAGCCATACAAACTGAAAATGAGAACAAAGTTCCGTTGTGACACAACAATTAACCATATAATTATATGGTTAATGTTCGTGTCATAACGGAAAACTTTCATAGAAAATTTAAATGAGTGAGTTAAGCTGTCCAAGAATTTGGTCCTTACGTATTTATGACGTTAAATTACTACAAATTAATGTGTGTGTCATTGAAGGAACCTAAAAAGTTTTTAGGACACTGAAAATAGTATAATTATGAATGGTGTCGTGTTCTTCAAACCTGCATCAGATTCGCATATTTTACCCACTAAGCCGAAAATATTTAGTAACACCGTTTAAGATGGAATATTTAGATCGGCATTATAACTTCATTGGCCGATTGAAAAAAATACTGTGACTCACCAGGGTTAGTGTGTGCCAGGGTGTGCCCTAAGCGGTAAATTCGAACAGTATGGTTGAGGTAGCTGAGTCAATAATCAAGACATCGTAAGAGACAAACCTTCTGCCCAAAAGTTACGAATTGTGGTAATTAGTATTTAAAGCACTAACGGACTACTGGCTAGGTAACGATTGATTTGACAAACAAATGTATGAGGAAGGTGTGAAGACTACTAAGATTCCTGGGAGTTAACAAGGAGTGCTCACAACGGTTCGCTAATTTAATCACGAGCGTGACCTAATCATACGCCCCGTTGACTCATTTACAATTTGTGTTTTTAATGAACATACTGGTATCTAATATGATCTCATTTGATTAACTGTGATACAAGTATGTCCCATGAAATCTGCCTGAAAACTATCAGTAGAATGGCAGGTCGGTAAGGCCCGCCTGATGGTAAGCGGAAATCGTAGCATCTAGAGGTCTGCGGCTCCAGAATAATTTAACAGAGATTTTGATAGATAGGACTACATGTATGCGCTAGGCTTACGACACTGAGTACAGGTATGTCAACTTCAGTATACTTAACTATAACTTACTATGTGGTATACTTGTAACCAAGGACCTAAGAAACAGTATAACCCTCCTCTATCGATGACCGTTTTGAAAGTTTTATAAATTCATGTCTAGATTTTATTATCTTAACTTAGACAGCAAGTTATTTTCAACCCACCACTACAAGCACTGCGTAATATTAAGTATTTGTCGTAGACTAGGTTTGACATTGTAAAAAAATCCGATGAGAATGTTTCGCTAAAACGAAATCAATTACAAGGTAATCACAAAAAGCACCCAATTCAAGCTTGTTAAAATGAAATGATCGACTAACCGTTTAGAGCCAACCCAATATCGGTAAGTAATTGGACATTATTTTTAATTTTCTCAGGCGGGGACCAGGGTATTGAACTTTGCGCACGTAATGCCATCAGCACCTTGTCAAATGGTGTTTTATGGTATAATGCAAACGTTGTTGTGGCGGAACCAGCTTAATGGAGTATTGGCTGCGCATTCGGGCACGTATTGGCATTGTAAGGTGAAGTAAGGTTAATTCAGGAAATAGTACATTTGTCGCAGTGAAATGGCCAAAACAGAGATTTGAACAAATCCCTAAGGAATATGATCAAATCACGCAGGATGTTAAAATGGTGAATCCATTTTATCATTTACCTAATACAAATCAGTAATTTGATCAAATCTCTGAATCTGTTTAGTGAAATGACGAAATCGGACAAAAAAGGCAACTCGTTTTTTCATTTCACTAGATTTGTTTAGTGATTTGATAAATCCCTGAAACGCGTCAGTAAATTGACGAAACTGACTCGCAGATATTGGCTCCTAAATGATTAGTCATTTAAACGGTTCTGGGACTTAGACTCGGATGAGCTCCCGCCACCGTCTTCATGGTTATTTTTTTTATAAAAGAGCGGAAAAATCTTTATTGCGTTAGTTTCGTCAACTCACTGACGCGTTTCAGGGATTTTATCAAATCACTAAACAAGTCTAGTGAAATGAAAAAATGAGTTGCCTTTTTTGTCCGATTTCGTCATTTCACTAAACAGATTCAGAGATTTGATCAAATTACTGATTTGTATTAGGTAAATGATAAAATGAATTGGCCATTTTAACATCCTGCGTGATTTGATCAAATCCCTTAGAGATTTGATCAAATCTCTGTTTTGACCATTTCCCTGCAACACATTAATGGTAGGAAAAACGGCAGAGCTGAACGAAGCTCTACTTATTACGCTTATACGCTCTATTTATTTTATACAAGGTAAACCATTTAATTTTGTATTAAGCATAACGCTGCCAACGAAATAATATTATTTTAACTAAAGAAAGAATTTAAAAATGTAATGCTCCGAGCCGGATTCGAACCGGCGACCACAGGCATTCATGGCACAGATTATCTACATAATAGTTCTATGAATTCATGGCCCGTCGCTAATAGCCAACTCAGCTATCGGAACAACCTGTCTTGGCCACTTAAAGCTTTCAATCAGTTCCTACTTACAACGCCTTATGGAATGCCTGTGGTCGCCGGTTTGAATCCGGCTCGGAGCAATAAATTTTTCATTTTTTCGTTTATAAAAAAATATATAAGTTACACTTCAATATCCTTTCTGGTACTTCTAGGTCAAGTGAATTGTATACTTTCTAATTTGTTTAATTAAAAAATTGTGAAATTATGAACATCTTATTATAATAGTTTCGTACTTGATGAATGTTACGTGAAGTGTTAAGTCCAAGTTCCTAGAATAGTTAGGAATTACAAAACCGGAAAATAACTAATTGACCGGGGCTATTACCTATACAAGCATTCACGCAATTATAATTTTAACAGTAGCTATAAACATTTAGGCACTCAAAGTAATGCAGTCAAGCATTTCACTTTCTCATTATTCCCCAGTAGGCACTAACTCCTTTCAGATTTGTGGTTTCACCAGTGTTTTCACTAGCAGTTTACAACCGCAACTAAATTAGAAGCGTTGATGTTTGCCACTTAGATAAACACTGTATTATAAGTTAGGATCAAGTAAAAAGATAGAAAGCTCATTCTCGATGAAAATTGCATGTCTTAAAGTTTTCACAACACGCGACAAAGGCGGTCATCACTAGGGTTAGGATTCTGGTGGCATTTTTAGCACAAGTAGTGCAGTGGAGTCGCCATTGTATTTTTTTTATTTGAATAATTGAATAACTGAATGATAAAGCCATATATTATGTAGATTTCAAAATATTACATGTCAATAAATTTTACTATTTAACTAAAATGATTATGTATTCAAGACCTTGAACAACTTGCAACTGGAATTAAAGTTTCAAAATCTTGCATGTTATCTTTATCTGATGTTAAATGGTTGTCAAGATTATGAAAAGCATACACTATGGCAATATGTTCCATATTCACTGGCGTTATACGATTTCTCAACTTGTGAAAAATCCATTTGTGTGTCGAGAAAGATCTACTTCCACCGATGTTAATATTATTTTCAATGTACGCTGCCGCCGTCATCAGTGTACTTGAATTGACGTTACTTGTCACGGTTTAATCACAACTAAACTCGCAGTACATTGCAGCCTAGAGTAATCTTAAAAGGGTGGTAAAAATTTAAATACT